>RDRW01000059.1:0-412500 GCA_007896445.1 Puccinia hordei | reverse complement strand
TATGCACAAGCCCACGAGTTCCTCCTCGTCTATTGAAGCATTTAAGTATACATGCTTTCTCAATGCGGCTCACGGGTCGCATTCTGTACTTTCCAAGTGTCACTCGACGCTTCTTGGTTACCGCATGCTCGGCCAATTGAACTTTTCTCTTACGTGCATTTATTCTTATTGCAGCTTTTACCTTATTTGCGATATCCTTTGAATTCGCGTCTATGAGCTCAGATAGCTTCTCACTTGAACTTTTATCGCGCTGGTCTGCTTTCCGTTGTTTGTATTGCTTTTGGCGCTGACTGAAAGCAATTCGAACATGCTCCGCATGTTCTAATGCCTGGAGCTCGGGGAGTCGGGGTTCATCGATGTCGAGCTCGCATGCTCGTGTGACACGAGTATCTTGTGATATGTTCTGTGATACTTCTTGCGGTAATTGAGCTGAGAGCACACACAGACTAGCGGTAGCTAGTTGCTCAACATTGGGATCCTATAATGTAGATTGCAGGATGAGGAAGAGATGTGGATCCTCATCCTTGCAGACTATAAGTGGTCTGTCTGTGAAATGTATATGATAGACTATGTACATTTGGTGCGGGCTATGGTGCAGGAGGCCCCGCGCTATGACTCATGACATTATCCCCCTTCTAATGCTAATCCTCCACTCTCTTCCAGCTCCAGTAAATCAAAACAAAAATCCACCTCTTTTAGATTTTGTCCCTCACTTCCTTCTCTGTGTCCGCCAATGAGTGGCTTCCACCTCCGGGAATGTTGCATTGAATCCCTCAACCAAATTCTTGAAATTCTTCAGATTCCCTGCTGGTTCCCACGAGTTTTCTTCCGTAATGAATGCCCAAAATGTTGTGTCTGTCTAAACATACTTCATCCCCTACATCCCATTCCGGTGTTTGTCTTGTTTTCTTGTCAAGTTGGCCTTTCATTTCCTCTTGTGCTTCTTCCAAACAATTCTTGAGTCCCCTGAACCTCCGCCAGTTGGAGGAGTCAATCCTCCACTGCAGGAATGCACTGCTCCATTGAGGGGGTTCTGCTGAATGCCAGGTTGAATCCATAGTTTGCTTTGAATGGGGACACTCCCATTGATGTATGGTTGTTATTGTTGTAGGCAAATTCAGACATTGGGAGGAGTGGGGCCCAAATGTCCTGTTGGTAACAAACAAAGTGCGCAAATACTGTTTGACAGCTTTTTTGGTGATTTCCGATTGTCCACCTGTCCTTGGGTGATAAGCTGTAGAAGGATGCAGTCTGATACCCATGCAGGAAATTAGTTTGCATAAGTTTTTTGGGGGTTCCAGGAGTTTCCAGATGTGTTCCACAATCAGGTCCACTAGTTTCTCTGCATTCATTGACTTGTTGCATGGAATGAAGTGTGCCATTAATCAGTCAATCTACTATTGTCAGTATACTGTCAGTTGAGCAGGACTCGGGAGATCAGTGATTAAATTGTAGCTGATTTCTTTCCACGGGCTTGAGGGGATTGGAAGGGGCTCCAAACTTCCAAAACACTTTTGGGTGGATGATTTGTCCCTCTGACAAGAGTCACAGCCGTCCACATAATGGTTGAAATCTCTTCATTCCGTTCCACACAAAAATCCTGTGAACCAACACCAATGTGCGGGATCTGACTGGGTGGCCTGCCAACTTTGTGTTGTGTCTGCTCTTGAGGATTGCTGTCCGTAATGCTGTGCCCGCTGGTACCACTATCCATCCCTTTTCCTAGAGTACACCTTCTGCTTTGGCATACCTGGTGTCAGCCTCTGTGATACCAAGGAGTACACCTTCTAGCTACAAAAGGTGCGAAATATAAAAATGAAGAGCAAAAAAGCTCTGGGATGATTTGTGAATGGGTAATTCCAATATTGATATGAGGAATGAGGGGTTTGAATAACAAGAAGATGATTAATTATATTAAATAAATTTAATATAATTCAAAATATGAGGGGCCTGATAAATCAGGGGTGGTTTAATCCCTCAAAGGTATCTTGCACAGCAGAGGATTTAAGTGCCTGAAAACACTGGGGTCTGAAATGTCAGCTTGCTACTATGACAGAGCAACCTGTCACAAGATTTCCACAATACTTATTAAAAATTACATAGAATATCAAATAATAGTTGAAATATTATTTGATATTCTGAATCTCCACTAAAGTTAACCTAGGGTAACTCACTCATAGGTACCCCTAATCCTCACTCCTTCACTATGTAAATCAGCAAATTAGAATTAGCAAGTACCTTTAATAAAAAGACACTTGCATTAATTTCTGCTTATATATACATATACATATGCTTACACCCCATTTCTAGTCACGGAAATGAGGTGTTGTGTCAATTAGGGGAGATTGTGTAAATACACCGTGTTTTACTCAAACTCTGCGTACCGCAGTCCGCATACCTTGAAGTTCAAGCCCGCGTGACTGAAAGCCCGCTCCATCATTGGAACATAAGCCCCCGCGCAAGCCTCAGACCCCTCACAGGCTCTCAGCTTGGCATGCGGACACCAAAGTCACCCAAGGTACACTCAAAGCAACAAACACACGCCTCAGTAACGCCATTACATATGTAACACATGTAAGGAAGATTACTGGGGACTAAATACAGAATTATATTAGTTGGTATTATTATTATGCATATACATAAAAATACATTGACTGAACAAACAGTACAAACAATCCTGTGGCTTTTTCAGCCTCCCTGATGCCAAGGACAAGTCCTTCTAGCTACAGGTGGTGCATGGGCGTTGAAAAACGCACGCCAACGGCGCACGCCAACGCCAACCCGCACGCCAATTTTTTTTGGCGTGCGGGGCCTACACGCCAAGGGTTTACACGCCAAAAAAAAAGGGCGTGTGAGACCCACACGCCAAAAATGGCGTGTGGTTCCCACACGCCACACGCCAATTGTTTGGCGTGCGGGTCCCCCCTCGCTCACATAATCGACCACTCGAATACGTGAGCGAGCTCACATAATCGAGTGGGAGGGACCACTCGATTACGTGAGCGAGGCCGGCTGACGAGGTTATACCTCGTAAGGCTATACAACCTCGTAAGTCCTCCTGGCTGACGAGGTTGTATAACCTCGTCAGCCGGGAGGACTTCCTCCCGGCCGGCGAGGTTATACAACCTCGTCAGCCAGGAGGAAGTCCTCCTGGCCGACGAGGTTGTATAGCCTCGTCGGCCGGGAGGACTTCCTCCCGGCTGACGAGGTTATACAACCTCGTACTTCCTCCTGGCCGACGAGGTTGTATAGCCTACTTCCTCCTGGCCGACGAGGTTGTATAACCTCGTCGGCCAGGAGGAAGTCCTCCCGGCCGACAAGGCTATACAACCTCGTCGGCCAGGAGGACTTCCTCCTGGCTGACGAGGTTGTATAACCTCGTCAGCCGGGAGGAAGTCCTCCCGGCTGACGAGGTTATACAACCTCGTCAGCCAGGAGGACTTCCTCCTGGCCGACAAGGTTGTATAGCCTTGCCGGCCAAGTCCTCCCGGCTGACGAGGTTGTATAACCTCGTCAGCCGGCCTCGCTCACGTAATCGAGTGGTCCCTCCCACTCGATTATGTGAGCGAGGGGGGACCCGCACGCCAAACAATTGGCGTGTGGGCCCCGCACGCCAATTGTTTGGCGTGCGCTCCCACACGCCAATTGTTTGGCGTGTGAGAGCGCACGCCAAACAATTGGCGTGCGGGGCCCACACGCCAAAAAAAAATGGCGTGTGGGAACCACACACCATTTTTGGCGTGCAGGTCTCACACGCCAATTTATTTTGGCGTGTAGACCCTACACGCCAAAAAAAAAATGGCGTGTAGGCCCCGCACGCCAAAAAAATTGGCGTGCGGGTTGGCGTTGGCGTGCGCGCTTGGCGTGCGTTTATCAACGCCCAGGATATATGGAAAGAGTATATAAACTCTGGGTAAGGTACAATGTTACAATTCCCAAAAGATATGGGGGAATTGTGACATAAAAATTGAGAGAAAAATAGGTTAATAATTATATTAAATAAATTTAATATAATTAAACAACCAGAGGGGCCTGATCAATCAGGGGTGGTTTAGATCCCTCTAAGGTATCTTACAAATAAATGCAGAGGATTTAGGTACCTGGAAACACTGGGGCCTGTTGGAACAGGGGTGGTGTAATCCCAGGAATGGAAATGGGGGAATATCTTCAAGAGAAGGGTTATTACTTACTAGTAATAAACCTTGAGGGATCTTGGGGATATTCTGGGTGAAACTGGACAGTTTGAAGCGCTTGGATGGATGGATGGTGGAGCTTGATGGGCACTGTGAAGGTTGTTGGGGAAGACAGGGCTAAAGAATAACTACTAAGAAGCTTACCAGACTGTGTTATAAAGATGTATATATCTAATAAGAAGTGGGTAAGGTTGTTAGTGGGTATTGGGAAGCATGAGGAGCCTTCTTTGGGCGGTTGAAGAGCTCCTTAAATAGTCTTGAGTTCCCTCTGGGGACCCTGTAGGTATTATTGGCCAACTTGTGGGATCTTTGGACCACATTTTGGCCATTTTTGCTTTCTTGGTGACGCTTCAGCAGCCCCTGCTTTGAATACATGTCACCAATTGATTTTATTAGTGTATTTTATTTATTTATGTTGACTTACAGTCTGTAGTACATCAGTACTGGTTGTTATAGATTTAATACTAGTGGCTTATTTGTATTTTATAATAAGCCACAGTATTGTTTGTACTGTTTGTTCAGTCAGTATATTTTTATTTATATGTATAAATAATAATACAATCTAATATAATTAATTATTTATTCCCCAGTAGTCTTCATTGCATGTGTAACATATGTAATGAAGTTACTGGAGCGTGTTTTTGTTGCTTTGGGTGTACCTTGGGTGACTTTGGAGTCCGCGCGCCAAGCTGAGAGTCTGTAAGGGGTCTGGGGCTTGCGCGGGGGCTTATGCTCCAACTTTGGAGCGGGCTTTCAGTCACGCGGGTTGAGCTTCAAGGTATGCGGACTGCGGTACGCGGGGTTTGAGTAAAACACGGTGTATTTACACTATCTCCCCTAATTTACACAACACCTCATTTCCGTGACTGGAAATGGGGTTTAAGCATATGTATATGTATATATAAGCATAAAGTAATGCAAAGTGCCTCTTTATTAAAGGTACTTGCTAATTCTTCTTTGCTGATTTACATAGTGAAGGAGTGAGAATTAGGGGTACCTATGAGTGAGGTACCCTAGATTAATTTTAGTGTAGATTCAGAATATTGAATAATATTCTAACTATTATTTGATATTCTATGTTTTTGATACTAAGTTTTGTAGAAATCTTGTGACAGGTTGCTCTGTTATAGTAGCAAGCTGACAGGCTTATTATAAGATACACATAAGCCACTAATATTAATCTATAGCAACCAGTACTAATGTACTACAGACTATAAGTCAACATAAATAAATAAATACACTAATAAAATCAATTGGTGACGTGTATTCAAAGCTAGGGCTGCTGAAGCGTCACCAAGGAAGCACAAATGGCCAAAATGTGGTTCCAAGATCCCACAAGTTGGCCAACAATACCTACAGGGTCCCCAGAGGGAACTCAAGACTATTTAAGGAGCTCTTCAACCGCCCAAAGAAGGCTCCTCATGCTTTTTAATACCCACCAACAACCTTACCCACTTATTATTAGATATACATCTTTATAAAACAGTCTGGTAAGCTTATTAGCAGTTATTCCTTAGCTTTGCCTTCCCCAACAACTCTACAGCGACCATCCAGCTCCACCATCCACCCATCAAAGCGCCCAAACACTGCCCAGTTTCACCCTGAATATACCCAAGATCCCTCAAGGTTTATTACTAGTAAGTAATAACCCTTTTGTTGAAGATATTCCCCATTTTCCTTTCCTGGCGTTACACCACCCCTGTGTCAACAGCCCCCAGTTTTCCAGGTACCTAAATCCTCTTCAATTTATTTGCAAGATACCTTAGAAGGATCTAAACCACCCCTGATTTGTCAGGCCCCTCTGGTTTTAATTATATTAAATTTATTTAATATAAGTATTACCTTATTTTTCTCTAAATTTTACGTCACAATTCCCCCATTTTATTTGGGAATTATAACTTTAAAACCTTACCCAGAGTAATATTACTCTTTCCTTATGTACTTGCACCACTTGTAGCTAGAAGGACTTGTCCTTGGCATCAAGGAGGCTGAGATGAAAACAGGGGTGGTTTGAATCCCAGAATAAAGATGGTGGAGAATATCAAGAGAAAGGGTTATTTACTTACTAGTAAAAATACCTTAACAATCTTGAGATTCTTCTAGGGGGAAATTGGACAGTTGGAAGCGCTTGGAAACGTTGTTGGAAGGGCTGGATAGACACTGGGTAATTTCAAGGGAATTAAAGAGGGGCTAAAGAATAGATACTCAGAACTTACCAGACAGGATAACTACAGTGGAGCTATGGTGATATGTGGGTAAGAATGGTAGTATATATATTGAAGCATGAGGAACAAAAATACAGGGAAAGGAAGGTCTCCTTAAGTTTCTTTCTGGAGTCCTGATGGCAAAACACTGGATGAATTTTTGGCCATGGGAAAAATAAAAGGAAGGAGTTCAAGATTTAACATAAATGCATGTAGTTATTTATCAAATTTCCATATGTACAGGCTGTCTAATATTGGTAGGGCATTGATAAATGCACGCTGTAGGACTCCTGTGGGACACTAAAATATATTTGGTGAAATATCCAGTGAGGGGGAAATAAATTGCAAATAGGTTGAAAGGCTATTACAACTTACGGGTGGTTTGAAAGACCTGCCCCTCTAAATGGTACTATGCAAATAACTAAGAGTCTTGTAATCAATATTTATAAAGATATGGCTGATTCCAAGATAGATCTTACTTTTATATAGTAATCTCTACCAGACCTAGATACCTCAAATCACTATTCACGTAGATCTGTTACAACTTCTAACAATGTTGGATAAAGATAATCCAGTGGGATTAATTATGTAAGATATAAATTGTTACTAATAAATGGGTTGTTAATTGAAGGTTGGTAATGATCTCTTCCTTAAGCAATCTCTTGATAAGGCACTTTAATCAATACTAGAGCTTCTGCTACTACTACTACTTGTTACTGTTAATAATACTATTTGTTACTGTTACTACTACTACCACTACTATCACGACCACTACCACTACCACTACCACTACCACTAACTGAAACTACCACTAAATAAATAACCACTGTGACCAAACCTCTGTAGGGTGATGATAAAAAAAGGGAAATGAAAAGGGGGAAAGAGGCCTCCTTATATATTGAAGAGTGAGGGATTTTAGCTCCAGGGGAGCTCCTTGTGAGTATGCTATGCTGCAGGATTTCGCCCTGGGAGGGATTTAAGCTGCAGGAAACCACATATACACCTTATCTGCCTGCATATGCTGCACCAAATGATATCCTATGTTGCTAAGGGATATAATCCGTTGCACAGCCCCTGGATATCTGTACTGCACTGCCTGCCAAACAATGAGGGAATAATGCTGCAGGGCCATATCTATACACCTTATCTGCCTGCATATATTGCACAGCATGATATCATGTGTTGATATGAGAACCAAACAACATGACACGTAATCCACACGCCTGCATGACCAGCTGTTAACTCCTTCCACCCAGAATGTTGGGGGTCAAAGCCTCTCCTCCCACATTGCTCCTTCCTCCCTTCTCCCTCCTCATCTAATTAATTCCTCCCTCCAAATCACGAAATACTGATTCCTCCACCCTTATAATGCCATATACCACCCTTGTAAAGGTGGTATACCCTTATAACTGTCTGTACCAATAAAATCCTTCCATCCTTCCTTCCATACCTGGTTGAGACATGATCTCCCACTACTTACCACCTTACCTTCTACCTTCCTGGTTGAGAAATGATCTCCCCCTACTTACCACCTTACCTTCTACCTTCCTGGTTGAGACATGTTCTCCCAATCCCTTCCACCTCTTCTATTCCCTTCCTTTATACCCCCTTCCATCCTATGTTCCTATTGTCCTACGTAGAAGTGTATCTTACATTTATTATACTATTCCTCCTCTTGTAATGAATGTTGTTTGTGTATATGCTATCCCGATGCTTCCACCATGCGCTTTTGGCATTGTCACGCAAATGGAGCACCACAACGCCCCCCCCCGGGCACGCCCACACCCACGCACGCCCTTAAAAAAAGGGCGTGCAGCCCGCACGCCTTTTTTTTTATTGGTGTGCGGGCTGCACGCCCACCCTTGGGCGTGGGCACGCCTGTAGATGGGCGTGCAGCTTGCAGGCCCATCTACAGGCGTGCAGCTCGCACGCCCATCTCCAGGCGTGCGACACCCCCAAGGATGGGCGTGCAGCCGCACACCTGCCGGGGAGGACTGCAAGCCCCTCGACTGGGAGGGATTCCCTCCCGGTTGAGGAGGTTGTACAACCTCCTCGACCGGGGGGGATCCCTCCAGTCGAGGAGGTTGTACAACCTCCCCAACCGGGAGGGAATCCCTCCGGCCGAGGAGGTTGTACAACCTCCTCAGCCGGAGGGATCCCCCCCGGTCAAGGAGGTTGTACAACCTCCTTGACTGGAGGGAATCCCTCCGGTCGAGGAGGTTGTACAACCTCCTCGACCGGAGGGATTCCCTCCCGATGGAGGAGGTTAAGTCCTCCCGGCGTACAACCTCCTCGGCCAAAGGGATCCCCCCCGGTCGAGGAGGTTGTACAACCTCCTCCACCGGGAGGGAATCCCTCCGGTCAACAAGGTTGTACAACCTCCTCGACCGGGAGGGATTGCCTCCCGGTCGAGGAGGCTGTACTCCTTGACTGGAGCTGATGTCATGCGTACATTCATGTGTACGCATGACATCAGCATGTATATAGGCAGGGGCGTGCCCCTACCTATATACATTGAATCGGCGTGCAAGCCGCACACTGATTCTATGTATATAGGCAGGGGCACGCCCCTGCCTAGATTCATAGGAAAGGCGTGCAAATCGCACGCCCTTTCTATGTATATAGGCCCCCTGCCTATACACATAGAAAGGGTGTGCGGTTCGCACGCCCTTTTCTGAACGCGGCGTGCGAACCGCACACCCTGTTCTGAACAGGGCGTGCGACCACACGCCTGAAGTGTCGCACGCCGATGGGCGTGCAGCCCGCACACCAATAAAAAAAACGGCGTGCCGGCAGCACACCTTTTTTTTTATCGGCGTGCGTTGGGCGTGGGCGTGCCCGGGGGGCGTGCATTTATCAATGCCCATATTGGTAAAGTCAGTTTATTTTCCATTTTTGGCATTTTGAGGCGCTTCTGAACCTCTGAAAAGGTTTGTTGGATTTATTGAGAAAAGGTTTCAATTAAATGTCAAAAATGTATTGATTAAATGTAACATGTACTTGTTGACCACACTTGTCAAAGTTTAAGTGTTTTGTATTGTGTGCTATGTGAAATACTTCTATTTTTTTGTTCTGTGGGCGCTTCAGGAGCTTCACGTATAATCCCTGTCATGCAGGCACTTTGAGAATGCATGACTGCAGAGATCTGTCAACAAAATTTTTCCCACTAAGGATGTAGTATATTTATTATGAACAGTGGTTCAATTATTATTTTTGAGAGGTTCTCATATTTTTTCCTTCCATTTTTTCGTGGTCTTCATTTCCTCTGAATCATCCTTAGTGTAGCTTGTATTTAAATAAATAGTATAGTCTATTACTAATATTATATATTTAAATAAATTAAATCATTTATGTCATATTTATTTATATTATTTGGTTCTTATTTAAATACATTATTGTTTCTTGGTCTTTTATATTTATTTATCTTTTATATTCTATATGTTAATCTATAATAATTATTTCAGCACTTAGTAGTACTTTTCTTTTAAGCTGTTTTACTACTAGTAGTTTTAAGTTACCTGGGGTACTTTGGCTGTAGTAACTGTTGAATTTCACGCTTTTACACGCTGTTAATTGCTCTGAGCGCGCTCAAATCAACATACATGTTGCTGCGCAACATGTGCTCTTTTTAACCACAACTCAATTCATCTCCCTTGAGTTCAAGTCATTCTCTTCCACATCTCACTCTTCCACTCCTCTTCAACATCTCCACTCCTCTTCTCCTCTTCCACATCTCACTTCGACTCTCATCAACAACTCCTTCCTACCCCTTTCTTTACTTCTCTTACATCCCCTTACTTTGAACAAATTCACATCTCCAACAACTACTCAACTTTATCGACAAGTCCTCGACACTTTAACTCTGGATAGCCTTCAATAGCTTCCAAATTGGTGAGAAATGAAATCAGATCATTCCTCAAATAACAATCATCTCTCTATCACATACTCAAGCTAATCATACATCACTTATTCTCAGTCCTCATCAAGTAGTTCACTTCCATCAAACACTTAGTACTCTGATCTTTATTCCTACCGTTGGGGTTTGTCTCATCTTATTTCTTAAATCTTTTCTCACATAAAAAACTAATCTTATAAAAATCAATTACTACACATCTTAGATCCTCACTTCTACAACATCTAAATATTTCAGATAGTCTGTCATAGAATTAAAACATCTATTAGGGTTTGTCTCTTTTATATCTTTTCTCTCTTTTATCAAAGTGTTCTAAGCTTGTTTTCTTTAGATTTCTGGTTCTACTTCTTTAAGAAATTTCAGTCACAGGTTCTTTAGTAACCCAGGCTATTTTACACGCTCTTTAATACTATGTAATAATATTTCCACTTATCTTGCTATTTATTAACATATTCATTGTTTTATATTTATTATTGTATTTATTTACTTATTGTTAAGTTACTATGTAATAATGTATTTATTATTTACATATTTATTTTTTATGTTGTTTTATCTTATTATTATTCATTTATTACCTTTTATTAGATGAGTAATAATATTTTATTTGTTTGTTTGTTTTTGTTCTAGTCAGGTTGTCTCTGAACTAGTAGCAAGCTGACACCTGGTATGGGTTCCTGTTGTTGTCTGTAATACCTTAATCCAATAAGCCAATTTTGGGTCAAGCGGGGTCAGTTCTCTGATCTGCTCAATTATTTAAGGGTCAGACAGCGCTAGATTGCCCATCTCCTCACCCCCAGAATTGGTCCCTATCACATCAACTTCAAACCAGTGTTCACTGTTGTCTAGGTCAATTGACTCATCCAGACACCAGCTATCCAATTCTGCACACTCCCCAACCTCCTCAAAAGTCCACTTGGTGATGTTACCTGGTTTCAGAACTTGGCCAAATTATCAGTTTTTCACCCGGTGCAGGGGCCATGTCTGGTCTGCAGGATAGGGCGTCTGGCTATGTGGATTGGTGTCCCGGTTGGAATATGATCTCAAAGTCAAAGCATCCCATGTTCTCCACCCACTGCACCTGTCTTCTAGTGAGTTGTTTGGTTGTCATGAAACTCTCCAAGTTCCAGTGGTCCATGTACACAATGGCTGTCAGGCAGTGCGGGTTTCCCTCCAGGTACTGCCGCCACTCCTTGAAGGCCGCTACAATTTCCAGTAATTTCTTGTCAAAGATCTTTTAATTGCGCTCCGCTTGTACCAAGTATTGTGATAGGTACGCCACGGGGTGGAGTTTGTTGTCTTTGGGACAGATCTGGGAAAGCACCGCGCCAAGCGCAAAGTCAGAGCAGTCACATTTGAGTATAAATGGCTTGTACAGGTCTTGCAATCTTCAGGATTGGGGCAGATGTGAAAGCGGCTTTGAGGGATTCAAACACAGAGTTGCATCTGGTATCCCACAAAAACGGTGTCTGCCACCAGGGGTGTACGTTTTTCAATGCCCCACATCCTCATGTGTAAAAATAGATATATACTCTTTGTGCAGTTCACCTTGTGTAGCTGGGAATTTAGTCTAGAATGATTGTGGTAGTTAAAAGATATAATGGGGTAATAAATATATGTTCAAACAAAAAATCTTTGAATTTTAACATCTAGGACAGAATTCTCTACCGCACCAGCCTTCAAGGCTGTAGCCGCAATGGACAGGTCCTCCCGGCTGCTAGGATGACATCACCAAATACTATGTATGATTTGGTGATTTCATCACCCCCATTATATGGCGGCATGCCCCCTGCACACCATTTTGTCGGTGTGTAGGCTGCACTCCCATCTAAAGGATCTCTAAAGCCACCTGAAGATTGGTCTGTACTCAAAACAACAAAATAAAATTGTGTAGGCCTATTCTATTGGTTTTCAGTGACAGGGGCCACATGCCAAAAAGAATTGGTGTGTAGCCCACACATCCTAATTTCCACTGGCATGTGGCTTGGTTTTGGTGGTCATTTATTGACACCTGGGCTGGATGCATCCCTGGTACCATAGGATTCACTAAGAAATTCTGCAATGGGTTTATATTAAATGATGTAATATAAAACCCAGGGATTTACAATTGAGTCCTACTTCATTGGTTAATATCAATCAAGGTTAAATTGGATGAGTGAATCCCATTATATCTGGGATACCCTCTATTAGCCAAGTCAGAACAGCTGACCTGGAGTCTCATTTTTTTTCTAATTCTCTTCAACATTTTCAAAATGTCTTATCTCTTTTTAAGCTTAATTATAAAAATTGTTTTGAGTTCAGATTCTACTTCCTACCTCAGAAACCCAGAGTTCTATTTCCTACCTGAGAAACCCTGAGATTAAAAAAGGCCTCTTTCACCCACTACTTCAAGGATTGTCAGTCAGTCCCCTTACTGAAACTTTTTTATCTGATAGGAGTCCTTCTCTTTCTCCCCCTCCATTTCCCTCTTTCCCCTTCCCTTTTTTCCCTGTAATCAACCATTAGACAGAGATCAATCATTAACAGAATCAATAACTCAAAGTCTTACTCACCTTCTGCTTCAGGTTACCCCTCTCCATGTAAGTCTAAAAATTAGTACTCAGATTTCTCCCCACTTTTTTCTTGGGGTCTGAGGAGGCTGTTTTTCTCTCAAAGTCCATAGAACAGCTCAGCCAACCTTTCCAGGTAAAGCTAATTTTTTTTATCTTAAGAGCAACATTCATTCTCAAAGAATACACAGATAAATATCTCTTCCCATTTACTCTTGCACTTTTCTTTCTACTAGTTGTCTTCCTGTTTATCTTAAAATACAACAATAAGACCCCCATATTTCTTGCTGTTTCCTTTTTCCACTTTAGAGTCCCAGGCTCACATATTCAATTCATCAAAGTATTCTGAAACTATCTCCCATCAAAATTTTCTTTGAGAGATAAAACAAGCCCTGCACATTGGATGATTAAAATTTTTCTGTTGGTTATAATAGGTATTATTTTGAAATGATAATATTTCTGAAAACCACACCAGACAATTGAACAAGTTTATTTAAGATGTGGTTATAAATTAAATTATAGATGAAGACGATATTTATTGTAGAGTTAGGAGGAGTTGAAGAGAATAAGAAAGGTAAAAGTTCAGTCTGAGAAACAAGAAACAGGCAAAGAAGAATAAATATGAAATAAATATGAGAAGTGGAGAAACCAAAAGTATGACAGGGATAAATAAAAGGTGGTCATGCGTTTTATGATTGTTTGGCTTGGACAGCTGTTGTTTGAATAGTATAATTTTGGGGGGCTGAGGCAAACACATAGCAATAGAATAGAAGAGAGAGAGAGTTGAGGTTTTTTGAGAATGAGGTAAAGAGATGGAAGAGAGAGAGAGATAGATAGATGATTTGGAGATTGAAGAGAAGGAAGTGAGTGGTAGGTAGTATATGGAAGATGAAGTGAGTTTATCTTGGGTAGTATAAGAAACATGAATACAGTTTTGTCTTAGTGACTCAAGCTTATTATGATTAAAACTGGACCGTTGTCTTATAGAAAACCATAACAGTGTTTCTTGTAGTGTAAGGTGGTCTAGGATTCAAGCACAGGGGTTCAAGACTATCAAACTGGTTTTGTCCCTTGAATTTAAACAATAGTGAAGCTGGACAGGAAAAAGTGATAGTGGGGCCTTGGGAGAAAACTCTGGCGGCTAAAAAAATAAAGAAGGTCTATTTGAGGGAAATTCTGCTAGTTTGTGAGGTTTAAAACCTTGCTCATTGCAAGAGGATTTAGTAGTTTCCTTGGGGATTAGGGGGAAAGGGGTGGATGTATTTATTTCTTTTCAATCAATGATTTATATGCTATTACAACTGGGTGAAAAGCTGTGGGACAGAATTTAAGATTAATATGCATCTGAGAGGAAAGGAAAAAGTGAAATTGTTGAAATTCTGTAATCCACAGTACTCTCTTAGCAACACATTAGGTATGGACTTGGTAGCCTAGTTGGTAAAGGCAGCACTTCTAGTATAGTGTCTTAGCTTCTGCCAAGGTCGCTGGTTCAAATCCTGCCCAAGTCAATCATTTTCTGCTAAATGTCTGAAAAATGCTTTGTTAATTCTACCAGAAATTTGGTTGAAAAGTGATGTATAATGGAAGAAGTAACAGAGAATAATGAGAAGGGAGACCAGTAGATGATTAAATAACATGAACATAAGTTATTAGACAGTTTTCAGATGGTCAGGAATCTGATTTGAGTAATACAAGTAAGTATTACAATTGAGGTTGAGTGAAATAATTATGATTGTGAAAATATCTCTGAAAAGTTTTTTATGGGGACAGGGACCTTCAGGAATGGTTATGTTTTTACTTTGAATAAGCATGCTTTGTGAATAAGTAAGGTTTTTGTTTTGCATATTTCTTTTCTCACTGAATACAAACTTCAAGGCCAAGGGCCTGTACTTGACCAGTCAATTTTTCATGGTCAAACACAAATGTTTGGTAAGGAACTTTTCAGTTTGCATGTACTAATCTGGACTGCTTTAAATCTACATTAAAGATCCAAGGTTACATAGCTTCCAGTGTAAGAAAAGAGGTATTATAGTTTCTGAGATTTGACACAACAGTTTGAATTTACTTTGATAATTGTATGTTGAAATGCAGGTTGATTTTAACCCAAAACTGGTTTCATAAATAGAGTTTCTGGTTTCATCATAAATAGGGAGCTTTTTTCACACTAAAAATTTCCTCTGAACCAACAAACAGAATCCTGATCCCAATAATCATCCAAAGTTTTCACTTTCTTGTGGCCATATCAAAACATATATCACTCTTGACATCAAATTGCTTTTTTACCACCATGCCAACTCAGACTTCATTTTGCAAGATACAATTTCTAGTATTGCTTTTCCTTCCATTTAAACACATCAAATGCATGCAGGGTACAGGTGAAAATTCCCTCCAAATATTTGGAAAAGATTGGAACTATTGAGACTGAATATCATCTTCCTTTTTGCTTGAAACTTCATGGAACAACAGAATTTATTCCCACATCTGAGGATGGATTGGCCGCACATGCACATAAGTTTGATCAAAAAAAAAAAAACCTGGAAGACCCAGGTGATTTGACCCCAGAATGTTGTATACATGGAAATAATAGCTACTGGGCTGATTTATATTTATTTGAATCAAATTAAAGACACTACAGCAGAAATCCCTGGGCTTGAAAAGGACTCTGGTTATAAGAAAGAGCCCAGCCAATTTTCAGAACATTCAGGTGACTTTATTTCAATTCAACTTCCATGAAGTTTTCACATATTGGAACTTGGAGACTGAATTTCATTCTTTTACACCTGCGCAGTGGAGAAAACAGGATCGGATGGTTCTTTGATTTTGAATAAATCCTTTTCACATAAATGTGATCCCCATCCAGCTGGAAGTTTTGCTCATGAAACCAGGAAACAAATTTTTACAACGACAGAACCTCAAAAATCTCCTGGATCTTCTTTTACCCTTGAAAACAAATTAAAAATCCCAAAAATTGATGAGATACCACCTGAAGATTTAAACAAAGTTGGAAAATTTCTGTCAACTACATTCCCATTGAACAAGCAAAACATTATTGCGATGGATTTTCCAAAACCTAGTAAGTTCAAAGTGGAATTTGATGCAGCTCAAAATCTTGAGGTGGCTGAATAAGTATTCTCCTCTTGCTAAAATCAAATTTCTTAATTACCATAAAAAAATGATGCAGAAAATGATTTTTCAATAATTCAGGATTGTTTACGCAGAATTATAACAGATGTTGAGAAAAGCTATGAAGACTCTCAGCCACAGCTTTTGGGAAGTATGAAGCAAGACTTGGGTTTTTTAATTGGAAAATTGAAAAAATTTCATGATCATTTCTCATTCTACCCAGATATGTTCACCCAAGAAATTAAAGAATTTCTTAAATATATTCATGATCTTTGTGAGGCACAGGCACATTCAAGTGATTCATATAGAATTTCTGTCACTATTGAAGATGTTGCTTATCAAATTATGCATTTGAGGTACAATCAAGGAAAAATTAGCAAGCTGAAAGTAAAAGAGTTGATTTCTGGAAAAGAAGATGCTTTGGCAAGCACCATGGTTGCTAATTACAAACTCAAATATGGTGATTTTTTTGAGTTCAGCCGTGAGAAAGGAATTACAAAATATTTCAGCAGTCAATTCATTGGTTCAGACTGGCAATTTCCACATTACAAGCCACTTGTTGATGGTGAGAACATGCCATGATATATACTTCTTTTTTTTGAAGCTTAAATTTAACTGATTATTCTTTTACTTCTCCCCCCAAAAAAATACACAAATCAATTAATACTTGAATGAAATTAATAAATAAATAAATAGTCCTTCAACTCACAAACCAAAGACAATTTATGTGGTCAACACACAAACAATTCATCAAAGGTTGTGATGGAAAATACAAGAGTGAAATTTTCAAATCTGATTACTTTTTTCATGTGTTTGAATTCCATTTGTTGCCTTGGTATTCAAAAACCTCTTATGGAAATATGTTCAAGTATCAAAAAGGCTTTACTGAAATTGAAAAAATCATTAATAATTTGAAAGGTATCTTCATGGATCACAATAATCCAGATATCCTGCACCGGTTGTATTCATTCCTTGATCTACAAGCTCTTGAAAGGATCTACCCAGGTATAACACTAAAAGTGGGAAATTTGATCCAAAAAGATTATGAGGATAACTTAAATTCAATGTCCTTTGCCTGTCATCATTTTCAAGACACTGAAAACATCAAACGTTTTATTAATTACAAATTAGGAAAAGATGATGCATATGGCAAGTTTTCCATTCCTAGTAGTCTTGAAAAGCCAAAAAAATTCATTCAAGATGAACCATTACAAATAGATAAATTGATCAAATACATTCAAATTACTCTTGCTAAAGCTGATTCAAAAGTTTCTGAAAATGATTCAATTGTCATCAAGTCTTTATTTTCTGATCCAATATCAATTTTCAAGAAGGATACCCAAGAGTTTGTTTCTGCTAACTTGAAAACTTGAATTAAATATCAAACCTCAATTCATCACAACTTTAAACTTCCTAAGATATCTAAGTTCACAACACACGCTTTGAACCATATTTTCATTGTTTTTTTTTGGGTCAAGGTTTATCCAGCCCTCAAGCTGTACTTGTTCAGGAATCCTTGAATGGTAAAGCTCCAATTTCTGAGAAAAAATATCCTGATAAATTCAAAGCCTCAAAGAATCCTCTTAAATTCAAATTTAATATATTCAAGGTTTGAGATGTTTCATTGATACATTGTTTGATCTACTCTATATTTTTGTTTGTTAAACCTACCCTTTCTTCCCTTGAGTGTAATTCAAAGCTGTCAAATCTTTTGTCTTTTTGTTATTTATCACTATTTAAAAAAGAGACTTATGTGGAAAGGTCTTTGGAATTTGATAATTTTCTCATTCATACCTCCAAACAAAATTTGGTTATTAAATTTTATCTGCTACAAACTATGCATTAAGTTGTTTTGATATGATGTTTATATAACATGCCAGATAAAAGAAATAAAATACTCTTGGTTATCTTCTTTTTCCTCTCTGACACAGAGCAGAATTAATTTTCACACAACTATCATAATTTCCAAGGTTGAAGTCATCCCCTGTTAGATGGGATGGCCTCAACCTAGCCAATCATTTTGAAAGTGGATTTTTTTATGTTTTCATCTCTGCTTCATTAGTGGTGGTGTAAAGTCCTCCAAAAATAATGGCAAAAAGTTAAAAAAAAAAAAAAAAACCTTGAGGTACTCCTTGGAATCAACCCCTTAGATGCTTCAACAGATTTGTTTTTTCACAGGATTTTGAAACAGCTCCTTAGATAAAACCCAGAAAAAAACCCTTTTTGCAGTAGGCCAGCTCATGAAACAAAATTGATCCCCCAAAAAAAATTCACTAAATAAAGTCAGATTTTCAAACACTGAGACACACACCAATCTCTCTACAAATACCTCAGAGTACCCAATTTTTAACAAATCACTCAAGAAAAAATGAAATCAATCATAAAATTTTAAGCTCAATTCCTACCCATTTCACTGTTATATATAACATATAATATACTTATTGATACCACTAGAATAAACTAAGTATTAATACATATTATATGGTTTTTTAATAATTAGGAGAGATACTTATCTCCCCTTGTATTTAACCTTAAAAAAAGAATTAAGCATTTTATGTGTGTGTATCTCTCCTTAAAATGTGACTATTTTCTTAATTATTTACCCCAGGGAATAAAAAAACCTTGGAGTTTTTGCCCTCAATGCTGTATTCTGCTAATATTGAAGAGGGAGATTTTTTCTTACTGAAAGATTTTTCCCCAGATTATTACCACACAAACATGTGACCCTTACTATACTTTAGCGAGTGATTTTTTTTGTAATCCAAAGCCCTTTTTCTATCCTTCCCCTTTTGGTAGATATCTCATAAAATATTACTAGTGTTTGAGGTCTATTCCTCAAAACCCACTTAGAAGTCCACTCTTCCTTACAGGAAGAAATTGTTGAAGCACTGTCACAAGACCTCTCTAGCTGTGTCCCTTTGCACAAAGGAGCTAGCCCCTCTGCTTCTAAGAGTTGAAGTTGTTTATTTCAATCGAACCTTGTGGTTATAGTGAGACCCTTACATAGTTGAGTTCTCAACCAAACTTTAAATCATTCAAATCCATGTCACACAAGAGACCAGAGCTGGCAGAAATCATGTCCAGAGGTTTTCCATGGGCAGGTCCAAAAAATTGATCAAAGGGCTAGATTTCAATGTTTCAAATAATCTGGTGTGCTTTACCACTTAGAGGGATTATGATGGTTATTCAGCTTAACCGTGGGAAGCAAATCTTAAAAAAAAAAAACTTACTCAATTTCATCTTCTTGTTTGCTAGCAATCCAATTGATCACCTGCAAGGGACATGATTCCTCCATGACAGGACTTGAAGCGCACCGAAGTCGCAAAAATCAGTTAGACAGATTCCACTTATGATGTAATTCAGTTAGAAGTAGAATCTCCTTTGATTAGTCTCATAAAAGCTATCAATTTCTAATGTGTTCAATTTGGGAAAACTGCTTCAGGTCCAAATTAGCAACAGAAAAATGTAAAAATCTAACTCCTAGGACAAGCAAACAGTGGAAGACTTTCTGTCAATCTGGAAACCTCTTCAAGCAACAAAACTTCTAGACTTCCAGTGGGTGCATGGGGCTGCCCCAGTGATGTTATAGATTTGGGGAGACTCGCAGACTGAAATATAACGCATTTAGTTTCATAATGGGTCTTTTCAGCGGTGACGTCACGGCGACATGGCCGAGTGGTCTAAGGCGCCGTCTTAAGGTTGTATCCACGTTGAGCCCCATGCAGTTGGCGTGTCCTGACGGGTACTGGACCGGCGGTCTTCGGGCGTGGGTTCGAATCCCATTGTCGTCATTCTTTTTGTCTCCCGTCACATTGGTGCTCAGCATTCATCTTCTCCGTTATACCTGAGGTATTTTTTTTTTTTTTTTTGGAGTTGGCCGATTGTTGAGACAACTACTTCCCGACGGCTAGGACGACTGGCAGTCTCCTCAACCAGTTCTCCTCCAAGACATCGCTGCTTTCGCCCACTTGAGATCATCAAGCCCCCCAGAATCGATTTAGAGCCTCCAAAAATCTGAACTGACATCTTCAAGAGTTACTCGTGTTATGTAGGTTGAATATCCATACTAGTACTGCCCAATTTCAAATCAAATCTCCACTGGAGAAGAAGTGGTAGAGGACCGAGTCGAAGGTCTCCGTTCTGGGCTTCATCCTTTGTTGGACGACCACACCCCAGACAGACCCAAGACGAACGTGATAATCATGGCTCAACGTCAAACACATAACAGCCATCGACACTTGCTCGGAACTATCACCTCATTATCCTCCACTACGTCCGGGTCGAGCATCGGAATTGAGCTAAATGAACGAACCGTTAAGAGGGAGGACGCCGAAGATGTAGAATGTTCGTCATCAACCTCGACTAGTAACACCCAAAAGACTCGTCAACGAGTCCATCGTATCAAATTGATTGGCGCCTGGAGTCGCTCGTTTCTTCCTGACCTCAAGGCATGCTCAACGCTCAAGATCAACTTGCAAGCCTATGAACCCCACTTTAATAGAACGAACGATCGTTGGGAATTCAGGAACGGTATACACGCCGAGCTACTGTTCGACAACCCATTTGATGACCAATTGCCCTTCGCTCTCAAGACGGTAGATATAGGTAAATGCTCTGTATCTACATCCAACCCTGTTCCTTTTCTTTCCCTGGGTCGGAGAGCGAAGCAAAGTACATTAAACTGATTATTCTTGTTTTTTTTTTTTTTTTTTGGTTTGAGCAGTTCCACGTCTGTCAGGCGATTTATCTGAGCCATCGACCATTGTTGAACCTGAATCGGCTACTCAACCATCTACCTCATCCACCAGTCACTGTCAACTCAACCTCCAAGCCAACCAGAGAGGCCACAAAGAAACTAACGGTTTGGCCAGATCAACAACCAAACGACCACTAGCAGCGGAATCACACTCAGCAGAAAACTACGCCCGAGATCATCCCGATCAGTCTCTTCCCCCGATAAACCAACCAGACTCCTTGTCTAACAGCCAGAACCCTCACAAACGCCCATACATTCACTCCACTCAATCGCATCCCAACTCTGACCATCATTCAGATCCTCTTCAAACTTCCATTCATTCGACCTCCTCTTATTCTTCGACTCGTTCTAATGCAAATGATCCCCCAATCCCAGCCTCAAAAAATACAACCTCCCTTATAAAGCCAGCTCGTCCAGCTCCCTCACAACTTCCATCATACCTCCCGTCAAACCCTTCGACAGGAGTCAGTGCAGACATTTCTTTATTGACCATCCAAGCCATTTAATATCTGATCATATAACCCAAAGGCCTTGCCTTTGAAGACGTTGCATCAGATTGAACAGCTTCACGGAGGAACGAAACAGTCTTTTAATTTGATAGCCTTGATCGACGAGAAGAAGACAGAGGAATGTGAACGAGCATCGCGTGGGTCGTCGGATTACAAGATGACAATCTACTTGAGCGACTCTTCACGGATGGTAGGCTCGAGGAATGTGACCTGCAACCTATTCTGGAAGAATTCTCAAGACTGTCCACCGTGGAACAAGGCGCTCTGGAAGGTGATCTTCCTTTTCAACGTCTATAAACGATACTCGGAGATCTACGATACTCAGATCATCGGCCCTTCAAACGCGTTCCAATGGGCGCTCTGGTGTCCCGGATACACTGGCTCCGCCGAACAATTCCTCTCCTCCACTAAAAACATCAATCAATTCTCCTCCCTCTTTGGCTCCTCTCCTGCTGATCTGAAGGCTGAGGCTCTCGCTCTCTATCAACATTATACCGGGCAATCTCCCCTTGATCCCTCCTCTCAACCCCCTGCAGCCACGATCCCCAAGACAATCTCCCAACTTGCAAATGGCCAACGTCAAAAATTCGATTTGTGTGTCGAAGTACGTTTATTGTTTATGTTTTCGTCCTGTAAAAGACTGAAGAGGAATTACAGATGAGGATTTCAAACTTGGATAGAATCTAACCTATGACCGACTTCGAATGATATCGCTTTGGGTTGATCTTTACAGATCATTGATCTTTGGGTCGATGGAGTAGGGAGCGACCGGATGACAGTGACGGACTATACTCCGAACCTGACCCTGCGGAACCAAAACCTACTGACACATATGGACGGGCTATCGAGTTCCTCCCCGGTACTAGATATGCACCGGTCCAATGGTGGGGACGAAGATAATTGCAAATTGACGGAGAGTCGAATTCTGACAGTATACATCGAACAGCCGATCCTTCAGGCATGCTATGGTCAATTCGTAGGACAGACCGATCAACTCTTCTCCGGAACTCCATCCGCCCACGACTACCGTTTCAAGTTTGTCAACAACTGCTTTCGCCTCTGTCAACTCGATCTCCGTGTTCGTGCTGGCAGCACCAACAGCGGAACGGTTTATGCTGTGATGGTTAACCCCTTTAAACCCCGGGTCTCTAGACCTGATGAAACCCTCGAAATCGAACCCGACTCTCGCGCACTCCTGGCCGACAGAATCTTGCCCCTATCTCCCTCTGACTTGGCCTATCAAAAGCTCTTGGATGATAAAGAAATGTACCAACGCCAATTGCAAGAATCTGTCTGACTCCGTATTCATCTGTATTTGTATGGATATAATGCTGTTGATACGTACACGTTTATTTGAACTCTCTTGTGGTCTCGATCTATCCGTTACTCTTCATCTCACAATAGCAAGCCCATCATATATACTTTATTTATTTATTTATGCAAATCCAGATGATACCTTTTTTTTCCCCTTCCGTTTTGGGGATAAGTATTTATGCCAGTATCGCACCAAATCTCTACTACCAAGAAAACCCCATATTGACTATAAAGATGACAGGTTGACAATGGGCGACACTGTCTGTAGGTTTGTCCATACTCTAGGTCTACTATCACTCGACCACAAGGCTCGATTGTATGTCCTACTATACACCTGATCGGGTAATTCGTTGTACCTGGGTTGATGTCGTCTGTAGTCCAGTGACTGTTTAGTATTTCTGATGTATACCATCATCATTATTAAAAACCAAAGCAAAACGGATTGAGGGGTAAGAATGTGGTTCAGAAGGTGTACAAGAATATTCATCTGGAGTGACAGATGAGGCAAAAGGGAGAGAAAGCAGAGAATGTTGAAATCTCTCCTGCATCCGGTTCCTCTAGTCCCAAAAGAATGGGTCTCGACCCCCACCTTCTTAATTCAGATTATGACTTTCCACTTAGATAATCATCTCCGCGGATCATCTTTGTTCAAAGATAATCTCACTCGACATCTCCAAATATATAAACTCCCCTCTTTAAACACCATCAATCTCTTTCCTTGGGGAGCTCACAATTCATCATACTCATCTATCGGTCACTCTACCTTCACTCACATTGAACCAGTCTGATCCAGCTCTTCCATCTGCGACATCATCATCATTCGCACCCTTCATTCCTCATCAACAATACTCTTCACAAACCTCAATCTATTGACTATCAATCTCAACAAATCATCTCAGCAATTTGTCCATTTTGCTTTCCCTATTCTTTCCTTATCTCTCTTTGTCATCTCTACCTGTGTCGTGCTCAGTAGTGTTGTGTTTTCCTTTAAGTTCCTAAAAAAAGTTTTAGAGAAGGAGCTGTGGAATTCCTTCCAACAATCAACCAACCTGTTTTAAATTGGTTGGGTGAATCCCAGTGTAGCTGGGATGAATCCACCTTATAAGCCTGCTGGAAATATTCTCTTCCTACTGCTCTCTCCTCACTGGGTTTCATATTGTGTGTTATGTGGTTGGAGGAATATGTCCTATCCATACTGGAGTCTCTTTCCCTCTTATTACTTTTATCACATTTGTTGCCTCTATTGTTTCATTTGATTCAGACAACCAGCTGTAGGATCTAAAATCCAAACTGGTAATCTAGGTAGACAAGCTAACAGACCGGATAGACTTGCTAGATGTTTTGACATGCTAAGGAGTTGATGTATTTTAAGGGTTTGGATTGTTGCAAGGAGGAGTTTAATATTTTTGTGTATTTTATTGGTTTGAAGTGTATTACAAGTTGCTTTAAGAGGATCTATGAAACCGATATTTTCCCTCAGGATCAAGGAAAAACTTCCTGAGACTACAACTGGCATCCTTCAAAATTGTACAAGATTCTCTAGCAAAAATTCTAGAAAGATAAACAAAATTATAGAATCTGCCACTTTCACTAAAAAAACAAACTCTGAAACTGTCAGCCTTAGAGACAATAAAAATGTCCTAAACCTACAGTTAGGCCAATAATTATTGCCCTAAAGACTTTAAATAAACTAAATTCCCTTAGACAAAGGGAAATAAAGCCTTGTAGCTTATGTAATAATGGATAAACCATAATAAACAAAACACATATCCTATAATATGTGAAACTTATAGGATAATTACCTTATCCATGGAAAGATAAGGATTATAGTCTAAAGGGAAGACATAACCCATAGAATATAATGTAACACATAGTATAACAGTACAAATGAATGGTTTCTACTTTAAGACTAGTGGCCATTCCAGATTGAGAATGCCAAGCCACTTGTTTCTACACTAAGCCACAAACACCATGTGCCAGATTAATTACAGGACACATGGTCTACGTACATCTTAAGCCCACATGGTAACTCAGCAAGGAGGTTGAGAATTATACATGTAATTATACAGGCACTAAAAGCACCCAGCCAAGTACTATTTAAAGAAGTAATCTAAGCTGAAGGAAAGAAAACATACATAAACATACCCCTTTACTGCCTTCTTGGTTTTTCACCCAGATTTCTAAGTCACCAACTAGAATTACATTCTTATTATTGCCTTAAAAATCATTGAAGTAACCTTCTAGCCAGTACTCTGTTTATTCAGCACCATTTCATCCCTCATAATTCCATCAACCAATTCCCTTAAACAAAGGAAGCAAATCTGTCCTCCCTTATTGGACAAACAAACCCTTTTTCCCTTAAATAGAATTTAATGCAGACCTTTTTCCAGGTTGGAGGTTGTCTTCAGACAGCTTGCTCCTTTTATCTTAAAAGTTGAGCTTAAGAGTTACATAATACTCCACTCATTTGGCTTCATCATAGCCTTTCACCTTGTGCCCTGCCGTCACTAAAGAGACCCAGGCTCACAGAAACCCCTCATTGAAGGTTCTAGATCTGTAAATAAACTCTAAAAAGAGTTTAAACCTGCTAAGTAAATAGCTTCTTTTTTACAACCTGATCTGGGTTCCGTATTAGGACTTGTAGGTAAACACTTTCTTGCATAAATTTGTCTTGTTTGGTTTAGACAGCTCTGCATGACTCTAATATAGTTCAACTTTAAACATTAATCTTATCCAAAAAACATTGGAGGTCTTCCTGTCAATCTGGAAACCCTCTGACCAGATCCAGATCTACAATTCCATATCCCAGAATTGCATATTTTTCCAGATTTCATCTCACTTTGCTCACCTCCTCCCAAATTGATTTAACTTTAACTTCCCCCACTTCCCCTTAGATCACAGCCAATGGACAAATTGGATTGACTCAATCAACTCAACCCATACAATGCAGAATCTGTTGACAAGTCTTCCTTAGAACACCATTCTCAAGTAATCCAGCAAAAATTCATCTGGAAATCATCCAATAATTGAGTGGCACAACAGCAGCAAGAATTGGAAGAACCAGTTATTTTGATGATCTCTCTGGCAACTATGGGTGGCCCTTTTGGAAAAATAAAGATGAATCTTACTCAAGCCAACCTTCCTGGTAACCCTCTGGCAGAGAGTGCATGGGCTTACCTGTGGAGCAGCCAAAGCAATGAAGCATTCATCACAACCATGGGCATCAATGTTGAAATTCTCAATACCTTTTTGGATGGTTTTGCACCCCTATGGAACTCAAGAAAAATCATAAAAAACAATTTTAGATGTCATGGGGAGCTGCAAGTCTTGAGGTGATCACTAAATGCAGCTGGATTTCTTGGGTTAATCCTCAACTGGTGAAGCTCAACCATGTCAGCTTACTCACTCCTGCAACTTTTTTCTATCACACCTGCTGTCAGCCACCGAGTACATATCACAGTACCTGACATGTACCACGTAACTGCAAATATTATTAATTATTATTATCTTTAATGATAATTACTATTCTTATTGATTCTTATTACTATTTATTAATATTATTCCTTTAAATAACTTCAAGTAATATTTATTATTATTATCTTTAATAATAATTACTATTCTTTAGTTATTATTATTATTATTATACATTCATTATTATTACATTACTATTATTATTATTAAATTACATTCATTACAATAATTAATATAAATACTTTAATAATAAATTCATTAATAATACATGAATAATTCTGGTTACTCTATGTACTCTTGTTATACCAGAAATGTAACTTGTAGGCCCTTTGCCCACCTTTCACGCGAAATACCCAGAGTAACAGATGTCACTCTTTCCCCTCTGATTACACCCACATTCCTTAACATTGGAATATTTCACGTATAAGATATGTACTTTAATATCTTATAAATAAAAGAACGTATTAATATTATAATAATTAATACTTATAAGATGTACCAATAATAAATGACATCATTATAAGTTAATAACTTTATTAATATTAATAAAAGATCAATTAATATAAATGTCATGATGTGATCCAATCCCACTAAGGACTACTGATCAAAGATGTGTCCCATAACACAGCCTTAGTAGAAATCACATCATAAACATTAACAGATCCTCTCAAAAGGATCTGTCTTCCCCCTGAAGCTCCACAGTACCTCCCAGGTCATGGAAGCGCTCACAATCTCCCCAAGAGGAGATATTACAATATATAAACAGCTTGTAAACATCTGTTTATCCCCCAGAGAATATTTAGAACACCTTAGCACAGTACATACCATAGAGTTATTTACCTTGCTTAGTTCCCCATTCTCCACCAATACCCCAATTCTGGATAATCTATAGTTTAATACTGTTATTACCTCAAGAATTGGCCACAACCTAACTTCAATAAGGTAGAAACCACAAACCCAAGTTGAGTCTCTTCTTGGATGCCTATTAATACTTAGTATTGATTTGGATGCGCCTAATTAGAGAAATTAGAGCAAGCCTCTCAGACAACATTTACTGATTGAGGAATATCCTTTTTTACAGGACATTTAACATACCAAAATCACTTTAAATCATCAACCTGACTTAGTTACAACCATTAACCACAGTTAGTGCCACACCCAGGCTGACACCTGCTGTATGTTCTTGATATCTGCAGAAAGGTCTTCAACATCTCCTTTTGGTTCTGAAATCAACAAAAGAAGCATGAATTCTCTGGCCATCAACCAAGCGTGCAATCAATCCATACAGCAGGGCAATTGAGAAAAGTTTTCCCTTGCTAGAACGGTGTTTTGGTTCAACATCTCCTTTTGGTTCTGAAATCAACAAAAGAAGCATGAATTCTCTGGCCATCAACCAAGCGTGCAATCAAGCCATACAGCAAGGCAATTGAGAAAAATTTCCCCTTGCTAGAACGGTGTTTTGGATTGGTGGATGGGTTGAGCTTTCCAGTACTAGTTTCTGAAGATGACAGGTAAGTTGATTTTCCTACAGTTCATTAATCTTTTTAACCAATACTCATGGAATCCTCTAATCAGCATACAGAATTCATATTACAAATCCTCAGCTTCCAGGCATAGGCCCTTGTTTATGAATCTCAAGCAAGCCCATCTGCATCTCCATGCGGAGCTGCATCATCTCAAGCTTGCTTTGTGAGTTTGAGTTCTCAACTGTTTGTTGAGTGAGCTTGTGTTGTAGTTGTGAATTTTCCTTCTGGGAAAGCGCCACCGTATTCTGCAGTTGAGTATTCTTTTCTTGGATGCACAAAAGTTGAAGGTTGATACCATTGTGTAATTGAGAAATCTCCTTCTCCAGCCGCATTATGGTTGAGTGGGCATCCTGTAGCTGTATCCCGTACATTTGAGCCATTCCTTGGTTGTGTTCTCTCCTTTTATGAGCCTCTGAATCAAAGAATGAAAATAAGTTGTCCTGGAGGACATTGGACCGTGCCTTCTTCAATGGGAGGGAGGATGGTGAATAATTTTGTGTTCAGCCATGTGAGTGATGATGAGGAATTGAGCTATTTGAAAAAGAATGATCTGGGGTTTCTGATTCACATAACTGCTCATGGGTTGGTAGATTCTGAGAGCCGCTGGTGGTGTTTTGATATTGGGCTAGGGGTTTGACTGGGGAGTTCAACCTATCTGCCCCTCTAAAATATAATAACAAACACAAAAGGAATTTAGTCATTGATGACTGGAAATACATCATACCACTCACTGCTTGTAATCACTTGAGTAATCCTCTTCATCCCGGTCCACAACAGCATGGTGGACAGCTTGTTTCTGGATTTTGAAATTAATAAAATTAACTCGTTATATTTCTAAGAACCAAAAACCAGACTGGAAAGAATTAAAAGATTAGAACAATAATAACAATAAAGAGAATAAAGAATGAGTCATACCACTTTGAACAATAGTATATTAAGATATGTTATGAAGGAGATTTTTAGGAAAGGACGATGTTTGATAGTATAATGGACGAGCTAAAGAGATAAATAAAATGAGAGTTCAGTCTGAGGCAAAAAGCAACTAGAATAAGAGAGAGAAGGAAATAACAAGAACCAACATCGAAGAAGAGAGTTGATAAGATGTCAGTAAAGGTTGTATTCAGTGACGTCGAAGGAAGTCGAGATCAAAGTCGAAATAGGATGTGGATAAGCGGTGTGGATAAGAATAGGATGTGGATAAGCGGTGTGGATAAGAGGTGGATAAGATGTGAATGAGGGAGAGATGAATAGATAGAGAGATAATGTATAGATAGGGAGTTAAGGAGATAAGAGTAGATGAGTAGATAATTAGGATAAGAGTAGTCGAGTTGAAGATAGTAATTGGGAAATGGTAAAGGATGGAGGAATAGATTCAGGGAAAGAGGATTAGAATGGATGGGAAGGAAGATAAGAATGGAAGATGGGAAAGATGGAGTGAAATAGAAGGACTGGTATGAAATAAACAGAATGATTAATTAAGCTGAGTTGCTGTGATCCTGATGAGGGCTTAAGCACACGGAATTCCGTGTAACCGTGTAAAGAGATCACATATTTTTAACAGAAATTGACTTCCTTAGCATCACAAACACAAAAGGAACAATAGGCAATATTTCCTGTTGGTTTTTGAGCATCAACCAAGCTTCTGAGTTTGGTTGTCAAGGGATTGGCTTTTCACAAGGTATGTTAGTTCTGAGATGCATAGGAGTTGTAGATGTCTTGCACTTGCCTCCACTGTTGACTTCCAAGAGTTAAAATTTGCCCAAATGCTCAAAAAAGAGCATCACAATCAGAATTTCTGTACCCCTGCAATCCTGGTGCCCGCCCTCCACCTTCTTTTGATTCCAACAGATTGGATGGACAACAGCCTTGTGCCTGACATTTTGGTGTTTCCTGGGAAAGCGGTGGGTTTGACTTGTCTGGTTGAGGTGGAAACAGATGAGTGGTTTGTAAGGGTTGATTCCCTTCACTGTTATTTATGAAAGGAGCTGTCAAGATTGGGGCAAAGAGGAACCAGGCAAAGAGCCTATGGAAGGTTCTAGTACCAAAGTGGGATGAATTTAAATCTAGACAGGAGAGAAGGATCTCTCATATCAGTATATACAAATGAAGAGAAGAGGAAAGGAATTGGGAAGAGAGGGAATGAAGCAAGGATACTTAACTAGACAGGAGAGAAGGATACCTGCTGTCTGGGTGAAGGGGAAAGATGGGACTAAATACAAAGCAGAACAGCTTATATAATCTTGTGACAGGTTTGTGTAAGCCTGTGAGGAGCAGGGCGTACATGGTTATTTAAGTTTCAATTGTTCTGGCCATGTTTCTGGATGTGTCCTGTTGTTGGTTTCCAGAAGTATTGTTAGATTTTACAGTAGTTTAAATCTAGTCTTTTTAGTTTTCTTTTGTTTTGTTTTTCTCTACAGTCTGCCATATACCTTTCACTCACATCTCACTCACATGTCACTAAATACTGTAGTATACCTGGGCAACAGACTCGTGGAAGGACTCTTTCCTCATCCTTCCACAACATCAATCATCTGTTGTCCCAGGTATGTCATGTCTTTGTTTTCTCTAATTTCTTTATTTTTCTATTTCTCTTTATCTTTTCTCATATCATGAAATGAATCCCATCCTTCCACAACATCAATCATCTGTTGTCCCAGTTTTACTTAACAGGTTATGAGCACCTTCGCGCTTTAACGCCAGCTACAACTTTTGGACTAATACAACAGACCTCGAAGGATCCGTACGCTTATCGTTAAAGCAGTCATTGTATGACATCACCACCCTCACCATTTCTCAAGCCAGAATACACACTCTCATCTACACCACCAGCTATATTGCTACCGTTAGCCCTCAAACCTCGCGCACCCATGTCGTCGTCGATCGATCCCAAAGTCTCTAGCCATCCGGCTCTCAAACTGTCGGGTGTTGAACAATTGAAACCGCCCGGTGCTGACTCCAACTACTTGGATTGGAGTTGGATACTCGAGATCCACTTCGCAGCGACCGATGTTGACTACATCATCTCCGATCGTCCAGAAGATTCGAAACGCAAACCCAACTGGACTCGAGACAACAAGGCCGTCTGTGGCGTCATCTCGAGAACGATCCATCCCGTTAACATCAGAAACGTGTGCCACCTTAAAAACAATGCCAAAGGCTTGTGGGACGCTTTAAAGAAAGCCCATCAGGACTCGTCTGCCGGTGGGGTCATGTACTGGCTGAGAAAGCTCACCCTTGCACGAATGGCCGACGACGACCTCCCATCCCATCTTGACGAGATGGCCAAGACGTACGAACGCCTGAGTGCCCTTGTCACCCCTGAAGCCCCCTTAACCCCCAAGGACATCTACTCGACCTGTATTCTCACATCACTACCGCAGGACTGGTTAGCGTGTGTTTCCTCAATGATGAACGAGACGAGGATCACACCTTCTCGCCTGATCGATGCTCTCAAAGCCGAACACCTTTGACGTAAAACCCGTGCGGACGATGCGGCAATCCTCGAGTCGGCTGCATCGGCTAAGCAATCCACGTCGAGAGGTCGAGGAAGAAACCCTAATCAACCTGTTTGCCACTGCACCTACTGTAACATGGACGGCCATGATTTGAACAAATGTGGTCATGTAGCTCGGCTGATCACCTCTCACAAAGCCAGCCAACCGGCAAAGAATACAACATCGGACCGATCCTCTGCAAGACCCCGTTCCAACAACAAAACCACCCAAAAGGCCGGTCACACCACCACTGCTCCTTTCACCGAGGAAAATCCCGCCGATAATGACGACTCGGACTTTTCCGGGTCTGATTTAGAAGTCACTGCGGGTCATGCGTCGGTCTCGCTATCCTCGTCTACCGATCCAGTCCCGTCCGGAGATGCTAACCTAGACTCAGGCTGCTCCGTCTCGATGACACCAGATCTCTCGGCGGTTTTCTCTCTCAAACAGGACAACACCCCGATCCGTCTAGCGGACCACTCCCTGGTGGAATCGACCCACAAAGGTCTCTCCAGGCTTCCTATCGACATAAAGAAAGACATTCCTACACTAGTTGTTCCCGCTCTCGCCGAGCCACTCTTATCAATTGCCGGCTTATGCGACGCTGGTCTCACTGTAGTCTTTCTTTTTCCTTTTCTACTCATCCTATTTTTTTATTTTTATTTATTTATTTTATTTGTTTCTCTTTTCAGGTATACAGCAAGGGGGGGTGTTAGATTTTACAGTAGTTTAAATCTAGTCTTTTTAGTTTTCTTTTGTTTTGTTTTTCTCTACAGTCTGCCATATACCTTTCACTCACATCTCACTCACATGTCACTAAATACTGTAGTATACCTGGGCAACAGACTCGTGGAAGGACTCTTTCCTCATCCTTCCACAACATCAATCATCTGTTGTCCCAGGTATGTCATCTCTTTGTTTTCTCTAATTTCTTTATTTTTCTATTTCTCTTTATCTTTTCTCATATCATGAAATGAATCCCATCCTTCCACAACATCAATCATCTGTTGTCCCAGTTTTACTTAACAAGTATATCCTTGGAAGCCCTCCTGTAATTCTGAAAAGAGGCTCCCCCGGTGTGGAACTACTCAAGGGCAGAATAGAGCTTGGAAGGGAGATGTATAACTACACTAGTACTAATGTAGGTTATGACAAAGGTGCTGGTATAACAGCTCCCTTCCTACTCCTGGCATCACAGAGGCTGACAGTTTTTGTTTGATGCGAAATGAGAAGAATGAGGCCTACTCATTGGCTCTTGATAAGTTGAAGTGGGTGGTATATTTGACTAATCACCTATTCTCATCAGAAACTGACTGTACTCCGGTGCCTGTGTGATACCCATAGATCTATATGGGAAGCTAACCACGCGCCAAAGGTCTTTGTGACAGACAGGGAATCAGTACTGCGTAATGCTATCTCAAAGCACTTCCCCAATGCAACCGCCAACTTGTGCATGTGGCACATCAATTGGAACATTGTGAAAAACTGCAAGCAAGTGTTTGCTGGCAATGTCGAAGAATGGGCCAAATCCATGAGGCTCTGGCATGAGGTCGCACATGCCCTGAATGAGGACACCTGCAACTCAAAGTGGGCGCAACTGAATCGGTACCTAGTCACTCGAACTAACGTCTACGAATACCTATACAAGAACGTCTGGAGCAAGCAACAGAAGTTCATGAATGTGTGGGCCGGAACGACACCCCATCTAGGAAATCTGACTCTGTCACAATGTGAATCTGCCCACAGCTGGCTGAAAACCTATGTGACGTCCACTAGGTGCGACCTTGCAACACTGTTCATTACAATTGCTGCTGCAGTGGACCAACACACTCCAAAGATTATTGTATCAGATTCTCAAATCTGGCATTACATCAGTTTAAAAAATCTGTTATTATATCAGACAAAGCTGGTATTGTATCTACCACAACTGATATGTTATCTACCTATTATGATATTATGTCTATCATGAGGGATATTAAATCAGTTGAAACTATTTAATATCAACATGACTGACTTGATCTCAGATTTTTCCGTCTGATGTAATACCCATGGGCCAAAATGTTATGTCAGATGCAAAAAGCTGATATAAAGTCAGGGATGTTGATATTGAATTTCATCAACTGATGAAATATCTGTCATGATAGACATTACATCATGCAAGGTAGATATAATATCAGTTTTGGTAGATACAATACGGGTGTTGATAAACGCACGCCAACGCCAACCCGCACGCCAATTTATTTTGGCGTGCGGGGCCCACACGCCATTTTTTTTTGGCGTGTAGGGTCTACACGCCAAAAAAAAAGGGCGTGTGAGACCCACATGCCAAAAATGGCGTGTGGGCCCCGCACGCCAATTGTTTGGCGTGCGCCCCCCTTGCTCACATAATCAAATGGGAGGGACCATTTGATTACGTGAGCGGGGCCCCTCCCGGCTGACAAGGTTATACAACCTTGTCAGCCGGGAGGACTTCCTCCCGGCACAAGGCTGTATAGCCTCGTCAGCCAGGAGGAAGTCCTCCTGGCCGATGAGGTTGTATCCAGGAGGACTTCCTCCTGGCTGACAAGGTTGTATAACCTCGTTGGCCAGGAGGAAGTCCTCCCGGCCAACAAGGTTATACAACCTCGTCGGCCAGGAGGACTTCCTCCTGGCTGACAAGGTTGTATAACCTTGTCATCCGGGAGGAAGTCCTCCCGGCTGATGCGGTTATACAGCCTCGTGCCGGGAGGAAGTCCTCCCGGCTGACAAGGCTGTATAACCTCGTCAGCCGGGAGGGGCCCCGCTCACGTAATTGAATGGTCCCTCCCATTTGATTATGTGAGCAAGGGGGGACCTGCACGCCAAACAATTGGCGTGTGGGACCCGCACGCCAATTGTTTGGTGTGCGCTCCCACACGCCATACAATTGGCGTGTGGGAGCGCACGCCAAACAATTGGCATGCGGGGCCCACACGCCAATTTTATTTGGCGTGCGGGGCCCACACGCCCTTTTTTTTGGCGTGTAGACCCTACACGCCAAAAAAAAATGGTGTGTTGGCCCCGCACGCCAACGAAAAATTGGTGTGCGGGTTGGCGTTGGCGTGCGCGCTTGGCGTGCGTTTATCAACGCCCATACAATACCAGTCTTGTCTGATATAATATCAGATTTTTTCAACTGATGTAATGCCAGATTTGGGAATCCAATACAATCATGCTGGCAGTGACAGCTTGACACAGCCCACACGAACCTGGCACACAAGTTACAGAAGAGATTAACCGGTCTACCAAATGCCTTCAAGTCCCTCAGCTGCAAAATATCCTGTCATGCGCTCAAGTTGGCCTTGTCTCAGTACACCAAGTTCATCAAGATGAAGAAATCCAAGCCTGGGGATCCCAGCCTTCAATGCAAAGGGAATTTCCAGGCCGGCTTGGGCATTCCGTGTTCGCACACTATTGAATGTTTGGTCCAGGGGAAGGGAGATGTGGAGCCTTCTGATTTCCATGTCCAGTGGCATCTGGCCTATAACCCTGACGGTCCAGTGAGTCTGCCTGATGTATGGCTTGTTCATGTCTCTCCTAGCTAATCTTCCTCTATGTTCATTTCAGGCTCTTGATCAACCTGTGTACAACTTTGACAACGATTTTGAGGATTTCAAGCAGGAGATCTTGGCTTCCCACCACCCCTTGGCTTTAGAAGCAACAATGAAAAAATTCTGCAGAGTCCATGAACACACGCACGTGGTTCTGCTTGCAGAGCCTGATCCTATCCAAGTGAAACACATATTGGAAAGGCGGTGGAAGAAGAGAAAGGGTAGTGGGCAAGTTCAAAAGCGCGATGACACCCATGCGGAAATTGTGGAAGCGCAAATCAAAAAGGCACAGGCAAGGAAAGCAAGACAGAAGGCCGGTGTATCCAAAGGGAAAGGGTGTAAGCAAAAGTCCAAACGGGTGCAGGGTTCATTGGACCACATAGCCTCAGGTGCCTCCTCTGGGGACCTGGATGAGCTTCCCAGTGTGGAGACACTCATGCGTAAGCAACTTTATTGCATATCTTTTTAAGAGGCTGATAACTGATGGAATGATAATGATGGACTTACTAAGCAGTCAAGAGAAATCATCCCCCTCCAGTGGGAAGCCTCACTATTGGCAAACGGAATCGGGGGTCTTCTAGATCAGGAACTTCACCGCGCAAGGAATCGTTGCAGCTCAAGTATGGTAGTATGAAAGGTGTAACAGATGAAGATTCTGATTCCTCAGATGCAGTTTCATATGAAGATTCTGATTCCCCAGATGAGGAATCAGAGGAAGAATCTGATTCCCCAGATGGGGAATCTGATGCCACAGATGGGGAATCAGTTGAAGAATCTGAGGCCCCAGGTGGGGAATCAGATGAAGAATCTGATCCCCCAGTGGATTCCTCCTCATCTATTGAGATGCAGGTTGAGGACATGCTGCTGTCACCTCCAGAAGCCTCAAGAAAATCCTCAAGCTCTCATGATCAGTTGCAGGGTGAGGCCAGGCCACATTCACCCCCCACAGCCAAGGTAAGTACTATACCGTTGACATTAGATTATCAATGTCTGATTCCATTGTATGTTTCACAGGACCGGAATGTAGATGCTGAGGATGCACCCAAGGCTGGCCAAACAAGACAAGGAAATACAAACCCTGATGTTGCAGTGAGTGACCCAAGCTTGACACAGACAAGGAGGAATGCACTAACTCAAACTGATAACCAACTTCTCATCATTCTGTTCAGGCTCAGCTTCCACCATGGTTCATAAAATATCTGCATTCCACTTATAACCCTGCAGGTGATGGGAACTGTGGTTATGCATGTGTGGCACATGCATTGGCAGCAGATAGACCAGAGGGTCCCTACACTAACGCCAATGGGTGGTACCAAGTGCGCAACGATGTGTTAGAAGAGATGGAAAAGAACAAGGCACATTGGACAAGAAACCTTGGGGGGCCTTCAGAATTTGACTGGGCTTACGAACGTGTTCAGGTGACTGACCCACGTGGATCAGTCCACATGAACAAATGGATGAGCAAGTTGGATGTGGAACCCATTCTGGCCAATGTGTATAACCAGCCATTTGTCTTCCTCAGTAGAACAGGCGGGAGCACAACATATATTCCCGCCACAGTTCCCCCAGACCCTAAACCGTTGCCAGCCATCTTCTTAGCGTTTTTCAATGATAATCATTGGATACGTGTGATAGTCAAGCGGACCCCCACAATTCCCTTTCCTCTCCCTAAAGTCTCCAGGTTATTTCACAAGAGCCCAGTAGCTGCTTGGCTAGACTGTGTTTCCCCTTCCACTACTCTTCACTCTTTGATCCCTAAATGATTAAATGTACCAAGTTACTGCAAGTAACACTAATTATTATTATCCTTATTAATATTTACCATTCTTATTATTCTTTAATATTATTTAAGATCTCTAGTGATTATTATAAGGATTATTAATTCATCATTATGACTTTAAGAAGTGATCACTACATTCTTTACAATAATTAATATACTTAATTTAATAATACATTGATTAAATAACACATGAATAATTCAGGGTACTCTATGATACTAAATAATACTTATAAGAAGTGAAAATAACAAATTACACAATGATAAATTAATATCTTTATTAATATTAATAAAAGATCCTTTAATATAATGATTATGATACCACTAAGGAATACCAATAGCCCAATTCTGGATAATCTATAGTGTAATACTGATATATCATCAAGAATTGGCTACAACCTACCTTCAATAAGGTAGAAACCACAAAACCAGGTGAGTACTCCTTGGATGCCTATTAATAATACTCTGTTTGGGTTATATTTCAAAAAACACTTAATTCTGATGTTTCATTCAAGTGGATGAGCAAGACAGTGGTGGAAATTACAACTTAAGGGCATGTGACTGAGAAATAAAAGGGAAACCAAAGAGAAAAAAACAACCCGGTACATACATCAGAAGTGGTAGTTGGCAACAGCTATTTCTATATCTTGGGAAAAAAAAATTGGAGGTTTTGAATAGAAAAACATTTGTGAAACTCTTCATGGGTTGTTTTCCAATCAACCATTGGCAAACCATCATCACCAATCTGGTTAAATCCCATGGAGCACAAAAAGTTGAAAAATTATCATCGGAGGTTATCCAAAGTCCCGTGAGGCATCACAGAAGTATTACCACTTTTGACCTTATGTTTCAGAGCATTGGCGCCAAATTCCAATAAGGCTGAAGCATTTGAAGTAGTCGGACGTTCAGACTTGGATTTTTTACTGACGAAGGCGGTTGTTGGACCAACAACCAGGAGACCAGCAAGCATCCGCATTTGCTCAGGCGTATTTGTTGTTGGCCACTTATCAAGCTTTTTATACTTTGGTCTTGTTGGTGCCTGGAGACCCCAGATGTAACATAAGCCTGAAATAGCCCCCGTGAAGTATAGACCAAGGACCTTGAGACCGGAGGTGTTTGGTTGGGAGCTTGATGCATCCTTTGTGTGACTTCCAAGGTTTCCATAAGTCCGTTGGAATGCAAGATGGGCAGTATGCACCAAAGATTTGTCCAGGGGTAGAGGCTGCCATTCACTGCCCTGTTGCTCCATGTGTTGAAGGGCCCAGAATTCTTGCAAAGTACTTTTAAGCCGGAGATAAGCGTGGTCACTTGGAGAAAAGCATGAGGCCAGATTTGCCGCAAGTGTGTGGGTCTGGACACGTTTGGATGGCGGCGCCTTCCAGTTCTCCTGGGAAGCCCCAACCTGAGCCATGTTGACAAATTCAGGAGTTATCAGAGAGAGAGTACCAGGTCAAGTGGGGTTAAGAATTCTCTCTGCATACCACACAAATATCAGCCTTTGTGATGTATGAACAAGTCAGAAAAAAAGAGATTAATTAACAGATTTGCATGCCTTCAGAAGTGTATCCACTTCCCTCCAAACAACTCGGCTGAACTCCTGTGGCATTGTTGGATGTGGCGAGACCATTGAGCAAAGGTGTGTGAGGATGAATGCTATGTTTTCAATCATTTTCTTGGCTGAACGGTGTGACCACACAATTCCACCCGCCAAATTTTCATTCAAATCATCTGCCAATGCTTTTGGAAGCATTGGGCCAGGGATAAATATACCCATAGCTGTGCGCAAAGGAGGGATGTTAATTACAAGATGGGTGTGCATAAGCAATGGGGAGTGAATTACAAGCAGGCCTCAGGACAGGGGGAGGAGAAATTGATTTGCCAGGTGGTCTTTGGGTAGGTGGCTTGACTTTTTATGGGCCAGAAACAGGAGGGTTACGTAGAATTCTGAGGCCGAGGAGTGATTGCGCAGTGATGAATTTGTGAGAGGTGGGATTAGGGGTGAAGATATTATACATGGGGCCTGTATTTTTAGAAGAAGAAGCAGAGTTGTCCAGGCGCACCTTTTTGCTTGCAGGGTCTTCAACCGTAGGATCTTCAATTCATACCATATCCCACCAGCGGTATGGGAGACCGCCTATGCCACAGTTGACCTTCCCGCTGTGGTATTCCAAACCCTGTTTCAAGTATCAGGCAGGATTATATTCTTTCATTATCTTTCAGAAGCTAAAATAGTAGCGATATAATTGCATAATTGAAATCAAGGGTAAATTTAATCTATAAGTCACCCATTTATGTTAGGGTGTTGCATGGCTAAATCAAAAGTTATACAGTTAAAAAGAATTATAGTGAATAATAATTACATAGTATATATATAGAAGTAGTATATAGTTTAGTGTCTGGTCACAAGACGCAGCACATGATCTGTGGCACAGTCTAAGTACATAACCTCACCAGCAGAAATAGCTCACTTTAGGTCACAAGACGCAGCACATGATCTGTGGCACATTCTAAGTACATAACCTCACCAGCAGAAATAGCTCACTTTAGGTCACAAGACGCAGCACATGATCTGTGGCACAGTCTAAGTACATGACCTCACCAGCAGAAATAGCTCACTTTATGCACTCCCCGCATGAAGGCAGCGTAGAAGAAGAGACCCCACCAGCATAAATACCTCAATCAGACATCCCAACAGCAAAAATCCCTCACATTTTACTATATAAAGGGGAGGTTGTTCCCTCCCAGAAAAAAAATCATCCCAGTAGCATCCCACTTGGATCCCACGCCCCATCATCTAGCTAGCAAATTAAATAAAATTACTCATCCATATAAATAGTGTAATATTAATCAGGTGAACCACAACAAAATCTTTCACATCAGTTTAAAATACACAAAAGAAACAAAAGGGAAAATTGTGCTCTTTTAACTAAAGGTTAAGGAAGAGGGTACAACACTTTGAATATTTCACATTATACCAAAAAAATCTTTTTACTCATTTCCTCAGACTACATCTAAAAAGAAAGAAATAAATCATAAACATATAAATACTTTTTTCCTCATCAATTCCAACAAAACCTTGTATTCCAGTTACCACAACTTTCTGTAACAAATCCATCCACTATCTACATCCCTGATCCGTTCATCAAGCTCATTGCTGATTATTTGTAAGTTGAAATTAGATCTTTGTCTGATAAGAGATTACTACATAAACAGTCTCTTAAAGAAAAAAAAAAGAAAGTTATCAGCCACAACAATAAATAAAATTGTTGTATTAACTCTTGTAGTAAATAGAGGGGCAGGTCTTTCAAACCACCCTTAACAGTTGTAATAGATTCATACATACCTGAAATACTATAACTGCTATTTCCCCCTCACAGAACTACCCCTGTCCCAAAAGGAGTTCTCACATCAGGTGTCCCAACAGTGGCCAACAACCTTCAAGAAGATCAATAACAGACCATCAACATAAGCACACACTCTTATAATCTCTTCAGGATAAACTCAGGCGTGTGGCAGTGACCAGAAGAATACCAGGAATTACTTTGGATTGCCAAAAATTATTCCAGGAATACCGGCCACCGGAATAGGCCTCCCAGACAAGAGGGTAAACTGTCTAAATTGATTTTTTTGAAGAAAAAAAAAATCAGCCTCCAAGCTCATTCTCCTGGATAAATCAATACATGAAGACAGCATCATGGATCTAGAACATTTGTACCACTTTCCAAAGCTATACAAAATTCAAATGTGGAAGGATCCCAGTTATAACACTTGAATTTATTAATGGTCAGAGATAATAGAATTATTATTCAAACATAAATGTAAAAATAAAAATAAAAAAAAAACAGAAAAAAAGAAAAACAAGGAGTCATGAAAGACACTACATGCTTGGTCCATATAATTTAGGAGGACCCAGAGGTTCCAGAAAGATATATGTACTTTAATGTGGCTCCCTGCGGAAGACGAGCCAGCTGCATCCGCCCCAGCCGAGTCTCAAAAGCCGTGAGTGGCCGCGACTTGGGGTGCAATTCCCACTGATTGTACCCGCCCATGACATCAACCAACCCATAACAAACCCGTCCCGCCATGGACTTGATGAACTCATTGACACGCGGAGGAAGCCCTGCATCCAGAATGGTAATAGAATTCAGTCTCTGAAGATGATGAACAATCCTCAAACTTGTCCCATCCTGTTTCAGCACCTGAAAAATTGGGCTGGAGTAGCTTGAGCAAGACTGCTCATACAACCCCATCCGTACCTGCTCCCGCACCAACTCTGTGAAGGTATTGCAAGTTGTCGCCGGAACCAGAATTGGCTTGATCTGCCACAGTTTGTGGGGTATCACCGGAATCCAATACGGCTCCCCTATCCTGTCCAACAACCCGCGCTCTTCAGGAGAGAAAGCCAATGCCTTGTCCCGCAAGGTGACAACCTGGGCCAAGAGCTTCCACTCTTCCTGGCTCACCCACCCTGGAGGCCCAAAATTGAGACTCGCCATCGGTTCCTCTGTGATACGCTCCGTCGGCACAAAATCGGGAGGCTGCACCTAAAGTGGGGTAAGATAGGGATCTCTTCCCCACTGGATAGTCTTCAGCGGTGAGTTCAAGCTCTGCGACATTGGCTCGTTCCGCGGCCTAACCTTCCGCGCCACCAGCTTGTACTTTGCCCCGCACAATTTGACCCTCCGTAGAACGATGCCCCCTTCAGCTGAGATCCTGCAGACTGGGAAACCAAGAACTCTTGAATCACTCACAACTGTGGCACAAGGTAGGGTTCCTCAAAACGCAGTAGATACCCTTGGTGGTGCACAATTGGGAGGACTTACTTCTACACTTTTTGCCTCCGCCCAAAAAGAACCTTCCTCCGCTCTCCCCCCCAAAACCTCCTCTTCCTCCTTCCAAACCTCCGTCTCTTGATGCGGACCGAACTCCCGAGATTCCCGCCTATGATCGGACGGAAAAGGTTTGCTCACGGATGTGGCACTGGGTAGGGTTTTTCGAAATGCAGTAGATACCCTAGGCGGTGCACAATTGGGAGGACGTACTTCTACAATTTTTGACTCCGCTCTATTGTGTCCCTCCTCCATTCCCTCACTCCACACCTCCACTTCCTCTTGCGGACGGAACTCCCGATAACTCCGCCTGTGGCCTGACAAAAGGGATTCGCTCATGTACGTGGCACTAAGTAGGGTTTTTTGGAAGGTAGTAGAAACCCTTGGCGGTGCACAATTGGGAGGACTTACTTCTAGACTGGTTTCCCCTGCTCCATTGCTTTCCTCCGCCATTTCCTCTCTCCAAACCTCCAGTTCCGAGTGCGGACCGATTTCCAGCGAAGGAACCGGGGATTGCGGGTCAGGACCGGGGGAGTGTTGTACCAGGGTTGCAGGGAGGGGATCTTATCATCAAAGTAGATAGCTATCGAACTTCAGCGCATATAAGAAAGCATCTAACTTAGAACTCTCTCAGAGAATTTCAGCGTGTGCGGACAAGCGGAACTGCGGAGGGAAGCATCAGGAAGCCGAACGCAAGAGGAACGGTCCCCTTGCTGAGTAAAGGTGTTGCAGGGAATCCAGTTAACTATCCGCTAACAGCTGATTATTCTGCAGAAGACACCAAAGAATCACTGGAACCAACCAGGAAAAAGGGCAACCTACCATTTCTGTTACCGAGGTCGCCTGTATTTCCACATATTGGGGGTCTGGCCGGGAAATTCTTTCTGTTTCCAACCTGCAGACGGGTCAAAACATCTTTTTTTTTTTCATATATCGTTTATCATCGTTCAAGGATGAGTGGGTCTGACACTTATCTTCCTACGACTGCGTCGGGCGGAGCGTCCTCCTCCAAGTTCACCCTCCCTCCCGCCAAGTTTGTCCCTCCCCCTCCGAAGGGGGGAGGTCTGGGTACCTACGGCATCACGTCGGAGGTCAACATGGACAACGGAACGGAGGAGAATCGGAAGGGGAAGCAGGCGGCTGGGGAAGTGCCGCTAGGGGTGAGGAGGCGAGGTTTGGCGTCAGATCCAGCTACGGGCGTCAAGATTAGGCTGCGGGATTTTCCCGCAGTTAGATTCAGTGTTGATGTGGTTGATCAATTTCTGAGTCGCTTCAAGCTGGCGGCAGAAACTGGAGGGGTGTCGGACAGCGACAAGGTTTGTCAAATAGTCAACTTCATTCAATCCAAAGAAGAGTTGCGTGATGTGGAGGAGATGGAGGGGTATGAGGCGAAGAACTGGGAGCTGCTGAGGGAGGAGATGTTGGAGAAGTGGGGGCCACATCAGCAACAATATTGGGAGGCAGATTTGGAGAATCTTGCGTTGAGTAAGGCGGCATCGGGTGGGGTCAACAATCAAAGGCCGTTTGATGAGTACGTTACTTCCTTTGATTGCATTGTGAAGTAACTTAACCACAATGAGGTGATCATTGAGGAACCGGCTTCGGTCAAGCGGAGCTTCCTCAAGGGGCTCGCCACGCCGGTTCAAGAGCGGGTGCAGCGGAGGCTCTACAATCAAAACCTCATTCGGCGGTCAAGGGATGGGGGTACCCTGTTGCCCGACTTGGAGTTGCTTAGGGGAGCGGTCCGGGCGGAATTCAACATGATGGAGTTGGTGGCAATCTTGAGCGGAATCGGGCCGGTGATCTCTTCCCGGAACCCGGCGCCGGTGGCGCCCGCTGAAGTGGCGGAGCTGGCTGACACTTTGAAGGAGCTTCTTTTGTTCATGCAGAAGACGGTTCAACGGGAGTCGCAGCCCCAAACATCGGCACCGGCCGATGGTCAGCGGAGCGGGCCTCTGGGGCTTCATTGCACTTATTGCGGGTTGAACACCCATTATAAGTCTTGATGTCAAGAGTTGACGGACGACTTGAATGGTAGGCGGGTGAGGATCTATAATGGCGATTATTTCCTCCCTAGATCGTGTGAACCAATTGAGGCGGCCGTGCCACGGGACGTGGTTTGTGCAGCGGCTGCAGCGCAGGGGGAGACGGCGGAGGTCAAATCCTTGATGGGTATAGTTGTTGGGCCGTCTGGATGGACACCCCCGGCTGTCCAATTGGAGGTGTGGGCCATCCAATCCGATGAGGTGACGGCCTGCTACGGCGGGTACGACCGCATGGATGTGGACCCTCCAAAGAAGGGTAAGGCGAAGGAAGTTTTGCAGTCTGGAGGAGTGGCAGTGCCCACCGGGAAGAAGAAGGCAGCGGAGTTGGCCAAGCGCGCTCTGAGCGGGGACGGTCCGCTGACTCTTTCCATCAAGGAGTTTCCCCTCTGATGGCGGAGGAACTTGGCGGCCATGAGTGCAAGGTGGCGGGTGTGGTGGAGAGAAAGTGGGTGGAGGTGGCAAAGACCAGGCGGAGGGTCTCATTCTTGGTGGTAAGGTCCGCCGAAGTCATCCTTGGACGGCTGTTTTTGTTCGCCTTCCAAGCCAGCCTTTGGTTTGATTTGGTCCGCAAGGAGGAAGTCCTTTCCGTGGTGGACTCCCAAGGACATTGGTTTGCGACGACAATCTGTCAGCCATCAAGCGGACAATGGGAGACCCGGCTGGGACCGGATGGGGGGGAGGATGAGTGCCGAGGGAGGGAGAAGCAGGAGGCTTCCCCCTTGGCACGGGGTTTTTAGTGCCACGTACGCGAGTGAATCCCTTTTGTCTGGTAATAGGTGGAAGTCCTGGGAAATTGGTCCGCACTCGGAACCGGAGGTTTGGAGAGAGGGAATGGAGGAGGAAAGCGATGGAGCGGGGGCAACCAGTCTAGAAGTAAGTCCTCCCAATTGTGCACCGCCAAGGGTTTCTACTACATTTCAAAAAACCCTACCGAGTGCCACGTACGTGAGCAAATCCCTTTTGTCAGGCCACAGGCGGAGTTATTGGGAGTTCGGTATGCAAGAGGAAGTGGAGGTGTGGAGTGAGGGAATGGAGGAGGTACACAATGGAGCGGAGGCAAAAAGTGTAGAAGTAAGTCCTCCCAATTGTGCACCGCCTAGGGTATCTACTGCGTTTCAAAAAACCCTACCGAGTGCCACATACGTGAGCAAACCTTTTCCGTCTGATCATAGGCGGGAATCTCGGGAGTTCGGTCCGCATCAAGAGGCGGAGGTTTGGAAGGAGGAAGAGGAGGTTTTGGAGGGGAGAGCGGAGGAAGGTTCTTTTTGGGCGGAGGCAAAAAGTGTAGAAGTAAGTCCTCCCAATTGTGCACTGTTGATTTAAACAACCAAAACTGAGAATACAGTATATTGTGAGTTGATGGTTGTTGGAAGGATTGATATTTCAGTGATAATGATGAGAAAGAAAAAGGTAAAACAAACCTGAGAATACAGTATATTGTGAGTTGATGGTTGTTGGAAGGATGAAGAGAAAAGACCTTCCGTTGTGGTAATCCATACCTTTTCACATACAATCATCAACAACTTACATTTCCTCTCACATATACTTCATTATTATTACATAATCAGATTCTACATACAAACCTACCCCTAGTCACTCACTCAAAGTACCCCTGATTTCCCTTTGGTTCAGAAGTTATTAGCATTCTTAGAATATTACCACTTATAACCACATAACTTTACCAATACTACAACCCCATAGGATATTATACAAGGTATTGATTTATAAATATACAGTACATAAATAAAACACAGATATTACATACTTTTCTTTAGTTTATATCTTCTTTGGTATAAAGTTGTACAGCACAGTCATTCATATTACATAGTTACATCTTCTGCCTTTATCATCCTCTTTGGTTACTAGTCACATTACATTCCTTATATACATAGTTACTAGCTACATTGGCTCATCTTTCTTACACTATCACTACTCTCTTTTGGTTGTATACCTCTGAACACATTTCCCCTTTCTCTTTACTGCCAGGATCAGCCATCTTGTGCCCTTTTGTATAAGTAGAACTCCCCTTAGTTCTATGGATGAGGCATGCACTCCCCTTTTTGAAAAAGTACAGTTTACATTTACATTCACCTTTAAACCTTTTACATTTACTTTTGCATCAACCTTTACACAAATAACAATCATAACACATACCCCATACTCTTTCTCAGTGCTTTTCTCACTCCTCTTAAGGTCCCTGCCTCAGATTGATTAAACAACCTAAGTTCCCATTAGTAGCAGCAGTCTAAGGATTAGTAGAAATATAGCCACACCTCTTTTCTTTCTTTTTTCTTAGTGAAACCCTTTCCCCTCAGCATTAGTCAAGAAGGGCAGCCTCATCAGCACCTGTAGCTTCAACATCATCTATTTACTGGATTTGTTGTCTATTTCCCCTTCAAGCTCTTTCCTGATACTTTAGGAGTTCCACACCGTACTGTAGACTCAGACTATAGAGGAAGACATGTAGAGATGTCACAGCTAGTTACATGTACATGCAAGATGGAACGCACACTTAAAGATAGAATAGAGAAAAAGAGAATACTTGACATTTGTCTGGATACCTCAACATGCACCGCCAAGGGTATCTACTGCGTTTCGAGAAACCCTACCTTGTGCCATGGTTGTGAGCGATTCAAGAGTTCTTGGTTTCCCAGTCCGCAGGATCTCAGCGGAAGGGGGCATCGTTCTACGGAGGGTCAAATTGTGTGGGGCGAAGTACAAGCCGGTGGCGTTGTGGAACTACTCAAGGGACAGAATAGAGCTTGGAAGGGAAATGGATGACTACACTAGTATTAATGTAGGTTATACCAAGGGTGCTGGGGTAAAGCTGCCTTCCTGACTAATGCTATGGGGATGAGTGTAACACTAAGAATAAAATAAAGGTGTGGCTAATTTCTATCTATTCTTAGATGACTAGTACTGATGAACTTTGCTACTACACCTATAAGGTGGGAGGAATGGAAGAGGGGTGTGAGTGGTAGAAAGTATATAGTATAAAGTATAATGTGGGGCAGGGTTGGCAACTATGGAGTCAAAGTGGGTCAAGCAAGACAGGGGACAGTCTTCTTATATTGAGGTTCAAGCTGGTATTTATTTTTATATATTTCTAAGAGTGATGGTAACTCTACTAAGTTATGTATACTAATTATATGGGATCTGTAATGTTGGTATATGTAGGGGTTAATTTAGTAAGCTATGGGGTCCATGAGGGAACAAGAGGGAGGAACAGGTGTCCTTATATATCTGAGAGAGAAGATGAGCCATCAGGCTAGAGAAAGGAAAATATGACAGATGAAGTAGAATAGACAGTGACACATATGAATGGTCATGACAGTAACAGATGAGTAGAGTTTATGTATATGATGTAAGATGTTATGTAGTATATAATGTGTAATATGTATTATGTATCTTGGTTGTGAAATATATATACTTATAATATGTACTATATTGTATTCTATACCTTGCTTTATACTATAACTTGCTGTATTATTCTGAGTTTGCCTGTAACTCTTGAACTATGAGGAATTTGGGGGTAGTTGTAGTGAGTGACTAGGGTTAAAATGGGATGTAGAACCTGATTATGAAATAATAATAGTGAATATATGTATGGTTTAGGATTTATAAGTGATTAATTAGCTATTGAAAATATGGTAATGAAGTGGAATGGATCACCACAGCGTGGAAGGTTAGGCCGCGGAACGAGCCAATGTTGCAGAGCTTGAACTCACCGCTGAAGCCTATCCAGTGGGGATGAGATCCCTATCTTACCCCACTTTAGGTGCGGCCTCCGGATTTTGTGCCGACGGAGCGTATCACAGAGGAACAGATGGCGAGTCTCAATTTTGGGCCTCCAGGGTGGGTGAGCCAGGAAGAGTGGAAGCTCTTGGCCCAGGTTGTCACCTTGCGGGAAAAGGCATTGGCTTTCTCTCCTGAAGAGCGTGGGTTGTTGGACAGGGGGATAGGGGAGCCGGATTGGATTCCGGTGATACCCCACAAACCGTGGCAGATCAAGCCAATTCTGGTTCCGGCAACAACTTGCGATACCTTCACAGAGTTGGTGCGGGAGCGGGTACGGATGGGGTTGTATGAGCAGTCTTGCTCAAGCTACTCCAGCCCAATTTTTCAGGTGCTGAAACAGGATGGGACAAGTTTGAGGATTTTTCATCATCTTCAGAGACTGAATTCTATTACCATTCTGGATGCAGGGCTTCCTCCGCGTGTCAATGAGTTCATCGAGTCCATGGCGGGACGGGTTTGTTATGGGTTGGTTGATGTCATGGGCGGGTACAATCAGCGGGAATTGCACCCCAAGTCGCGGCCACTCACGGCTTTTGAGAATCAGCTGGGGCGGATGCAGCTGACTCGTCTTCCGCAGGGAGCCACCAACTCAGTAGTGGTGTACCAAGCGCAGATGGTGTGGATCCTCCAGGACAACTTGCCTCATCTGGTCCAGATCTTCATTGATGACGGGGGTATCAAGGGACCAAAGTCGGATTACGGGGGAGCGGTCTTGGTGGACAACCCAGACATCAGGCGGTTCATTTGGGAGTATGCGGTCACGTTGGAACAGATCTTGTTCTGAATCAAGACCGCAGGTCTAACCGTTTCAGGGAAGAAGTTCGCGGTCTGCGTTCCGGCCTTGGAGGTTCTAGGTCATGAAGTCTCAATACGCGGGAGGAGCATCACTCGGGCTAAGTTGAACAAAGTCTTGGAGTGGCCAGTTCCAAAAACCGTAACTCACATCCTTCAGTTTTTAGGGCTGTGTAGTTATGTGTGGATGTTCATCAAGCGGTTTGGGGAGATCGCAAGCCCAATGAGGCGGCTTACCCGCAAGGGGACGGAGTGGAAGTGGACTGTGGAGTGTGATTGTGCGTTCATTTGGCTGAAGGAGATCATTGGTAGGGAGATCACGCTCAAGGATCTCGACTACGGTAAGGGTGGGATTTGGCTGGCGGTTGATTCCAGAAACTTTGGTGCGGGGGGTGTGTTGACTCAAGAGGAGGACGGAAAGGATCAGCCGGTGCTGTACGAGTTGATCACCCTTACGGAAGCCGAGTTGAAAGCGTGGGTTCGTCGTAATAGCGTCAACTTTTTTGTGCGGGAAGGTCAACTGTGGCAAAGGCGGTCTCCCATACCGCTGGTGGTGGCGTCTTTTTGAGAAAGCCAGGAAGTCATCCTTCAGAGCCTCCACAAGGAGCTAGGACATTGGGGGGAGGTGGAAACGCATGCCTGCGTTTGGCAGCGTTTCTGGTGGCCCGGTATGGTGAAGTCGGTGCGCGATTGGGTCCGGAGCTGCGGAGCGTTTCAGCGTCGGAGCTTGGCGCTCCCCAAAGAGGTGGGCATTCCAACAGGGGAGGATTTGTTGTTCAGTCGGATTTCCCTGGATGTCGTCCACATCAAGGCGGGTAAGTACGCCTACTTACTCAGTGCGAGGGACGATTTGTTGGGATGGGTCGAAGCCATCACTTTGGTCAAGTTGTCGGCGGACAAGGTCGGCCAATTTCTGGAAGAGTTCTGGTTCTCGCGGTTTGGATGTGTGCGGCTAGTCACGGTGGATGGAGGTGCGGAATTCCAGGGAAGTTTGATGAAGCTTGTTCAGTTGTGCGGGGCAAAGTTTGGAAGGGTCAGGGAGTATTATCCGGAAGGCTCTGGAATGATTGAGTGGGGTCATCAGCTAATCAAGAACATGCTGGTGAAGATGTGTAAGGACGGACAAAAGTGGAATCAATTCCTTCCGGCAGTCCTCTTCGCGGATTGGATCTCAACCAAGCGGGGCACAGGTTACTTGGCGTACAAGCTCCTGTATGGGTGACAGCCTGTGTTGCCGGTGGATATCAAGATGCTCACTTATCTCACTATTGACTGGTGGAAGGTGAAAACTTTGGAGGAATTGCTGGAGGCGCAGGCGGAACAACTTCTCCGACGGGAGGAAGTTGTTGCAAAGGCGGTGAAGCGGTTGCAGGAATCTTGGGCAAAGTCGGTCCGCTATTGGGACAAGCGCTGCTCTCACCGATTGCGGTACCCGTTACGGAAGGGCAATCTAGTCCTTCTGTACAATCGGAGCTTGGAAACCCAGTGGGGGAAGCTTTTTGCTAACCGTTGGAACGGGCCTTATTGCATAGTCAGCAAATTTCTGGGGGGAAGTTATCAGTTGGAAGAATTGGACGGAACCCTGTTGAAACGGAAGGCAGCAGCATCTCACGTGAAGCGGTTCTATTCTTGAGGATCAACATCGTTTGACAAAACCCTTGTTTCAGGATCTGAAGACAAGAATGATGAAGATTCAGAATTGGAGCCAACCCATTCGGAGCCACCCGTCAATGAGGCGGGTTGGGCGGATTCTCCCGGCACCAATGAAGAGGTGGCCGGTGAGCGTTCTTTGTGGCAAAGTGCAAGGAACAAACCGCTGAGGACAGCGGCGAAAAGCAGGGGGAGGATGGGGGCCATAGGCCAAGCCTTAATTGGTGAGGGGGTCCGCTAGCTGGTCTACAGCCGGATAAACTAGCCACCCCAGGATGTCAGTCACCCTAAAGCGGGTTGTAGTCGTGTTTGTGAATGGTTTTGCTGGTTTTCTTTGTTATATATTCAGGATGGTGAGGGGTATGGGGAATTGTGCGGAAATTCCATCTGGGGTAGTCCAGGTACCTTGGCAGGCAGGTTGGGTTTTTGTTTCAGGATTCAATAGATTGCAGGCGCGGTTTCTTTCTCTCATCTTTAGGTTGCGGGCGTGTTTTCTCTTTTTCTCAGGATTGCGGCGTGGTATTTCTCTCAAATTGTCAATTTCCTCAAGTTATCAATTTCCCTCAACTTATCAGTTTTTTTTCTTCAAGATCATCAGTTTCCTCAAGGTTTAATCTCATTTCAAGGTTTGGTATCTCAAGTTGCGGGCGCAAAAAAAAAAAAAAAAAAAAAAATGGAAGTGCGGGCACTAAGTGGTTCTCAATCTGGGGCGGTCCGGGCACTTGTAACTTACTTTCTTTTTGGTTTTGTTTCTCTCAAGTAACTCACTCTTTGCACAAGTGGTTATCTCAGGTTAGCGGGGGCAAGCATACGGCACATAGTATTTCAAGCATAGGGGATACAAGAGGAGTGGAAAGGGATACAAGAAAAAGAGTAAGTGAAAAGGGAAGTCTGAAGTGCTCATTCCAAGAAAACAGCGGGTTGGAGGCGGGCACGCAGGCGGCAGAAGACCGGTGGAATTCACGGAGCATTTCTCGGCGGTTTTCGGAGGGGATCGTCACTGCCTTCTTCAACAAACCTTTGACCAGCGAGGTCTGACCTTCAAGGAACGGCAGGAGGTCCGCTTTGGGGACACCGGACTCGTATTCCTCGTCGGGGATTGCGGCCCGGTATGGTGACTTGAGGAAACCGGGTGTTGGTGCGGTGCCAAGAGGTCTGGAAGATGAGGCGACGGGAGCCGGAGAAGGAGTGCGGAGTGGGGGAGTAGCGGGGAGGGGTGGAAGAAGGGAGGTCATAGCTGGAGGGGAGGGGGTAGGTGAAGGAGGGAGGGGTGGAGTAGGTGGGGGGTAGGCAAGGGGGGTGGAGGAATGTCTGGGGTAGGGGGGACGAAGAGAGTGGTGTTGGTGGGAGGTTGAGGAGGTGGAAGGTGGGGGAGGAGGTGTGGATGGAGGAGGAGGGGCATGGAAGGGGGTTGGAGCTCAGCGACGCGGAACTGGGGATTGGCGCGGCGGAGGAACTGGAGATTGGCGAGGGGTGTTGGGGTCCATTCCAGCACCAACATTGACGTTGTGGCGGGTCGCCCAGGCTCAAAGGGCGGCAGCCCAGGTCGGTCCGTTGATGAAGTTCTTCCGCTCCGGCTTTGGAGTCATTCAATTGGTGCCGGCAGGGGTTCTCACTTGGTCGGAAAGGTTGCGGCGTCGAGGAGGGGAAGGGGTGGACGAGGGGATGGAGTAGTGGTCCGGAGTCTTGAAGGAATCTTTGCGGCGGCGCCTCTTTTGACGGGATTGGGTACCGGATCGGGGACAAGGCTGGGGACAAGGGGCGTTCCTGCGGGACAGGGAGCATTGACGATGGGACTGAGCGCAGGCCGTGCAGGCAGCTCCAGGCGCGGGTTGGACGCAAGGAGAAGAGAGGGACGCGTGGCTGGACCAGGCGGCACAACAATCACAGGGGGGTTGGGGATGTGGCATGGTGGTTATGGGAATGGGAGGTGGGTATGGGTGGGTGTATGATCAAAGGTATGGGAAGGAGTGGGGAGTGTTGGAATCACTGAGGACAGGATTCAAAAGCAAGGGGGATGTGGGAGAACTTATATACAGGAGGTGCAGCACTGAAGCTGAGCCCGCAGATGCGGGCTCAGCAGCAGACTGAGGCTGAGGTAAGAGGGGGTACTTACCGAATGTCATCGGACATTCCGCGGGGAAAAGAACGAGGGCGCAGCATGTGACATTCTATGTTGGCGCGGTCAATCGGTTGGGTGGACAAGGGCCGCTTCAGTATGCGCGACGTAGGGGCCCGGGTGGAACCACGGGGTTCGGGGCACCAGGCCCGCAAGCGGAGCAGGGACAGACAGAGCGGAAGCCGTGTGCAGGGGAGCGACAGACAGCTGCAGGGCTCAATGGGGTATAGTAGTCGGGGACAATCTGCAGTGCAATGCGGGATTGAGGAGACGAGCAAGTAGGGCTCCAGGGAAGGAACCGGAGATTGCGGGACAGGACCGGGGGAGTGTTGTACCAGGGTTGCGGGAGGGGGGATCTTATCTTATCATCGAAGTAGATAGCTATCAACTACAGCACATATAAGAAAGCATTTTACTTTAGAGCTCTCTCAGCGAATTTCAGCGTGTGCGGACAAGCGGAACTGTGAAGGGCAACATCAGGAATACAAACGCAAGAGGAACGGTCCCCGTGCTGAGTAAAGGTGTTGCAGGGAATCCAGTTAACTCTCCCCTAACAGCTGTTTATTCCGCAGAAGAAACCAAAGAACCACTGGAACCAACCAGGAAAAGGGCAACCTACCGTTTCTGTTACTGAGGTCGCCTTTATTTCCACAGCGCCGGTATCAAAGATGACAGTTGGACTTACCAGGTCTTCTCCAAGCAACATGGAGTTGAAAGCCAGATTGTCTAAAACATCTGGTAAGCCGTTGACTTCCACCGCTTGAATGGAGACTTTACCATTCTGGCTTGTTGATGCTGGCTTTCTGTTTTCCTTCACGTACCTTGGTGTTGCTGTTGACAAAGAGGGTCTGGGTTGATAGTAATCCGCAAGACGTCTTGCATGGTCTTGTGTGTTGCTTGGATTGTTGAAATTCTTCCTTGTTGTCAAGTTCGGAAATCTGGTTGACAAAACCGGCATACCACTTGGTAGTCGTCCATACATTGTCCTGACTGCCTGATTTTCTTGCCAACCATTTTGATGACCTGTTCCGCTTGAATTCCTGGTGCGATCCCTTGCGTAATGGCTATCCCCTCCACAGTTCCAGCACTTCCCCGCCGTGAAAGCGTAGAAGTCCAAAGCATCTGCCCAGTCCTCTTTATTGATGTTGGTGAGATACACATTAAAATCAAAATCATCTGTAGGAGACAAATCCATGACCAATGCCGTCGGTGGGACATTGGATGAGAAATTTGAAGACACAGTGGGTTGTCAAGAAGATAGTTTGCTTTGTCTTTTGCAGACGTCATACAGGTGCATCAGAGAGTCAAAAGTCGGGCAGGATGATTGCAGATCTTACTGTACTGCCAACTCTACGCATTGTTTGAAAATTTGTTTAAAAGGCGCTGAGGAATTCATTATTGCTGACTGAAGGAGAAAGCCCAGGAAAGCGTCCAAATGCATTTGAGTGTTCAACGATTTCAGCTCCGTGTATAGATCTTGCAGAAACAATGCAATGCAGGATTGATTGAGAAATCCATAAATTGTTGCCAGACATTCATTTGTGCTGCTCAAGATACTGTTTGAAATTTGGACTTGATTGACTCAAACATGCAATGAGCAGACTTTAACTCCTGTATGTTGCTGACCAAAGACCAATGGATAGATGCCAGAAGAATCACACATCCAATTTTCTCGAAAGTCAAATTAGCACAAGGTTTTTCAAACAATTCTGCTGTTGTTAAACTCATCTGGCTGATCTCCCGCAGTTTCCTCAACCAAGTAGGGAAATTTCCTCTGTCTGCTTGCAACATGTCATCGGCCTTGATCCAGCCAACAATTGCCAATACTGTAGTTGACACTAACTTCAACTGTTTGAGTGCAAATTCCGCCGCCTTGAAATCCCTCCTCTCTTGCGTTGTGTTGTCAACTCTAGCCACCGCCGGTGGAAAAGCTCCTTGTTGCACAGGCATTTGATGAGGCGCTGGTGCCCTTTGTTCCTGCCTCCCTGCTCTTTGTTCCGCTCTTATAGTCTTGTCCACCAGTGATTGCCGTCCCTCCGTGTTTGCCATTGAATCAAAAAGACCTTCCATCTGTCTCGCCCCATCCATACCATCAATCCTCCAACCGTTGTGGTGATCCATTCCACATCATTACCATATTTTCAATAACTAATTAATCACTTATAAATCCTAAACCTTACATATATTCACTATTAGTATTTCATAATCAGATTCTACATCCCATTTTAACCCTAGTCACTCACTACAACTACCCCCAAATTCCTCATAGTTCAAAAGTTACAGGCAAACTCAGAATAATACAGCAAGTTATAGTATAAAGCAAGGTATAGAATACAATAGGCACATATTATAATTAGATATATTTCAGAACCAAGATACATAATACATATTACACATTATATCCTACATAACATATTACATCATATACATAAACTCTACCTTTCCACTACTCATCTGTCACTGTCATGACCATTTCATATGTGTCACTGTCTCTTCTACTCATCTATCATATTTTCCTTTCCCACCAGCTACATTTCATAGCCTTGTTGTTTCCTTTTCAAGCCTGATGGCTCATCTTCTCTCTCAGATATATAAGGACACCTGTTCCTCCCTCTTGTTCCCTTATGGACCCCATAGCTAACTAAATTACCCCCTACATATACCAATATTACAGATCCCATAAATTAGTATACATACTTAGTAGAGTTACCATCACTCTTAGAAATATATAAATATACATACCAGCTTAACCTCAATATATGAAGATTTCCCCCTCTCTTGCTTGAACCACTTTGACTCAATAGCTACCAACCCTGCCCCACATTATACTATATATATATATATATACTTTCTACCACTCACACCCCTCTTCCATTCCTCCCACCTTATAGGTGTAGTAGGAAAAGCTCATCAGTACTAGTCATCTAAGAATAAATAGAAATCAGCCACACCTTTATTTTACTCTTAGTGTTACACTCATTCCCCCTCAGCACTGGTCAGGAAGGCAGCTTTACATCAGCACCCTTGGTATAACTTACATTAGTACTAGTGTAGTCATCCATTTCCCTTCCAAGCTCTATTCTGTCCCTTGAGTAGTTCCACACTGTCCAGGATGTTTTCCAAGTCTGAAACCAATCCACTACAAGAGCTGTCTCTTGAATGTCGTCCAATTGCCAATCCAGTTTCCAATCCTGAAGGAATGTTTGTTGGATTTGTTGACATTTTGTTTTATTTTTATTTTTGTAGAGTGATATCAAAACGTAGATAATATGATGTAAGAGCGTAGAAAATTGAGTTGTAAAATGAGGCAAGAAATGAATTCAGATGGACAGAGCAAAAAAATTAAACGCAAATTGTAAAAAAAAAAGAAAAAAAACTTAACCCAACTACTGCTCTAAGGTGTCCTTGGTTATGCCAATAACCAAAGACTTCAACAGATGGCTAGTCCGTTTAGCCCTTCAGCAGTGTTTAGTATTGGAAAAAGGTTGAGAAAGAAAAGGCAAGGTTCAAAAGGTAGAAAATAAAGTGTAATAACGTGGTGATAACCTTGATTAGGGATTATCAGAAGATAGAAAGGAAATGGAAAAACAATGCTGATGATTCAAATGAAAAAAAAACAATAGATGTGATTAGTATCTACTTGATTCTAGAATATTATTAGCGTCCAAGGCTCCTAACCTGTTGTGGATGAGAGTGTGTAGAGTGCATAAAGTATGTATTTCTTCTCTCCCATCCGACTCTGCAGTCTTATGGGAGAGACTCGAGACTGCGGCCAGTGACAAGGTCCTGTAACCCCTTACTGGGTTACAACAATGAAGACCTTCAAGATGACACCTCAAGTTTCAGCATGAACAACCTGTCTCTTAGAGTGGATGTGTTTCTTAATAGAGTCCATAATAGGTGAGCTTCCCCATGCAAAAAAAATAAAATAAAATGAATAAATAAATAAATAAATAAAAAAGATATAGATGAATCAGTGTTTCAATGAAGAATCAAAACAACTTTTTTCAAAAAAAATAAAACAAAATCAATCCACACAACCCTTATCAAGAATGGACTCAAAATTTTTGGATTAATTCCAATTTTGAATAGTGATGAAAACATGATTTTAGAAAATACATGAAAGAGAATGACTGTAACGGAGGAAACAACAGGTAAAGGGAGGGGAGATGATCACAAGCTACAATAACAGTAATAAGCACAAGTTAAGATAGTGCTTAAAATCTATTTTGTGGGATTTAGAAAAGGCTTGAAGGTAGACTTATCATCAAGATGTTTAATTAGGTTTGCTTTGTTGAGTACCTCAGATATCCGCTGAAACCATCCAACTTTATTTTTTGCATCATCATCATCATCGTCATTTTTCTTTTTTTTTTTCTTCATGTTTATGAAGCAGAGAGGAAGGATACATAAGCCAAAATTGATTTGACCAATCAAATCATTTAATTATAATTTTTATTGGTTAATGATGACATTGTAAACAAGCATGACGAGATATAAGGAGACAGACACCAAGGTCAAGACAAGTTGATATGATGAAGCCACATAATTTTTTTTTCTATGAAAGACAAAGGAAAGGGGTAGGAGAGGGGAGAGGGAAAGGAGAGATATGGATGAGAAATGAAGGAGTCATTGAGAAAACAGACATGCTTGGATGATGAAGATGAGAAGGATGAACGAAGCAGAGGGAGAGGGAGACGACAGGGCGAGAGAGAGAGAGAAAGAGAGCGCATGTGAGTGTGATAGCTAGGTGCCAAAAAGAAGTGGGGACTGGTTCAGAGACGTTGTCTTAAACAGTCTGTCATCATCCATCACAGCACCGTTTTCCTGGTCTTCTTTCGTCTCGTGTTTCTCTCCAGCCAGGAAGGTCAATAGTCGACGACTTCATTCAGAAAAACCCATGCAAATGCTCAACGCTCTCTAGTATCAAAACAAGCAACTATATCCACCCAAATCCAAAAAAAGAAAAAAAGAAAAAAGAAAAAAAAGAAGCAAAAAAAAAAAAAGAACCCTGCATCCGATCGTCTTCTTATTTCTCGAATTGAATCACACCCATACGCAACACAACATACTACGCACAATAGAAAGTAGAACGGCGACAGATGGGAGGGTTATTTCGAGCCAGTGTATCGGGCCTTCCGCTGAGACAAACAAAGAAAAAGTGATGACAGAACGTCGTAGTAGTTAAACTTGCAGTCAATTAAGGAGAGCAGCCTAGTAGAACCAGTTTACACTTACCATATAATCCCAGGGTACGTATTTGTATCTCCTCATGTGTGCGATCTGACGTCGCATGGTGATGGAGAACAGGACCAGGAAGTAGACGAGGAGGATGGCTGTGTGTGTTTATATATCAACATGTTTCAGGAGGGGGAAGGAGGTTACGTTAGTGAGCTAGAAGGAGGCCGAGTGTGTAGTGATGAAAAGAAGGAGAGACTGGACTGACGCCAAAAGACTGGGACATCTGTGAATTCGAAGCAGGTAGCGAGCAAGGAAAAGATCGTCGCTCTGGTGGCCGAATGCCTAGACGAACACACAGAAAGAAGGGGGAGGGGGAAGGGACAGGAGTTTAGTTAGATAAGGGAGGTATCAAGTAGAAGAGGAGACTATAGGGTACCAGAATTTGAACTCGGGCAAGCGTCGGATAAACGGTTTGAACTCGTCGCCGTCCATGTTCTGTCCTCCTAGTAGACTGCTCGTGCTCCCAGGCCCTCCTTCTTCCACTTCATTCTCGGCCGCATCTTGCTCGATAGACGGGTCAAATTTCGGCTGTAGAAATGATAGGAACAAATTCAAAAGATATATTCCCACTATTTAACGCCCCAATTTCCCACCAAAAAAAACCAAGGAAAGAAATCAATCAATCGGCTATACAATCTTTTTTTCTCTTTTTTTTTCAGGAGCTGCTTTTCATTCAATCTTTTTTTCTTTTTTTTTTTTGGTATGAATGTGGGTGTATGATTGAGGCACTCACGAGCATATGTGACGATGTACCATCCTTGAGACAAGAGGATTCTGAGCATAAAGATGAAGATCAATCCGGTGGTAGTCAACCATCTGTAGGTAGTATAGGGAGTCAATCTATCCAGTTGGTATTGATAAGCCTACAAATACAACCGTATCAGAATCGAACAGTCTTTAAAAAATGAGAGAAAGATATAAGGTAGAGGGAAGGGGAGGGGTGCACTTTTTCTAACTCTCGGTATTTCCTTGTGAACGCTGTTTCGTTTGACTCTTCATCTTGCATCAGGTTCGAGTCGGCACTCATCATCTTGTGTGTGTGAATCTGTTCTCCACTATTGATTGGTTGGTTGGTGAGGCTCGTGGTTAAGTTCCAAGGCGAGTTTTATAATGGTTGTGTTTTTGCTTCATAAACTGTGTTTCGGTTGGAAGTGGTTGGAGGTGTGGACGTGGCCTCGATGGAGACTGTGCTCGGCTGGTCTGACCCAGGACTCTCTAGCCCTCCGTCTCACCGGCCTCGGCTGAGAGGGGGGTTACCACTCACCCTACCTACCACTTATCAACCTCAGGCTCAACTTGCTGGTTTTGGATTCAAATAAAATAAATAAATATCCACATACATACAAATCCTTGACAGAACCACGCCATCTATCTATCCCAATATTTATTATTTGGCTCCCGACATATCATGGTTATCTTCTGTTGTCAGGTCCAAAGAAACACCAACTGGCAGGTCAAAGTAAACTGACTAGCTAGAAGAAGGAGAAAACAATAATAACAAGCAAACAAACAAACAAACAAACAGTTGAAGCCAATGGGAGAACAACAAAGACGAAAAAGAGAAACGAAAAGGGGGACATGAGGGACGGAAAAGGAATACAAAAAAGCTGATGAATAATATATCAACATTTCTGGTCGAAGCATCGTTCACAATGACAGGGGATCATCCTTCAATTATACGCAATAAATTTTCTGTTGTTAAGGGAATAATAGAAGAAAAAACATGAAGCAAGCTGTGTATGTGTATGTGTGTGTGTGTGTATGTGCAAAAACATGAAGAAGAAGACTAGGGTTTCCACATCGGAAAACAATCGAGCAAGGCTTTACTGTGTCGATTTTCTGCATGTTCCTTCAGACTAAACCATCCCGAACATCCCCCTCATATTAGTTTTCTCATTTTTTTCTGTCTTTCTTGTTTTTTTTTTGTTTCTATCTAAAAAGTTCATGTTGGACTTACGCAGGTTCCCGACTAGTTTGTAAGAACGTTTGGAAACAAACCTTACATTGGATGTTCTTGGCCGCTTCATTCTATAAATCCCTCTCAAGCAAGGAAAAAAAAAACACACACGAAAAAACTTTAGATCCGAAACCTATGGAAATGAGGAAACACTCTAGAACAAGGTGATGAGGACTGACCACTTTGAGTTGAGACTTGGCCGTGGCACCGGTAGCTTTCGCGTTCCGTTCACGTTTCTGAGCTGCTTTGGCACCCTAGATTGGATCCCAAGATTTCCCCCCGCGAAGAAATCGATGAATAACAGAGCCAAAAAAAAAGAAGTTTATTTGAGTGTATGAAAAGAAGGTGAAGAGCGAGGAGGTTGAAGCGAGCGATGACTAGGTTCGGATAAGGGTATGTTTGGAGCAAGGAGCAAAGCAGAGTCAACTTACGTTACCACCACCCATGTCGATGAGGTCGCAAAGTCGTGTAGAGAGAGGTGGAGAGCGTTGGTTTCTGAAAAATAGTTATTCTGAATTCCTGTCGAGTGAGAGAGAGAGAGGGAGGGAGAGTGATTGGATATGATAAAAAATAAAAATGAAATTTAGTGGAAGTGGTTGATGGATGGGAGTGAGGTCGAGCTATCCGGAGTGGAACAGAGCCAGCGGAAAAAGTTCTTGGGGCTCACAGTATCTGGAGCCACAGTATCCGCTCCGACCCCGCCTCGGAGCCGTTGATGGTGGCTGATCAGATTCTATTAAGATGTCGTTCCACCATTGCTCTCTCTCTCACTCTCTCTCACACAAAAAAAACCAACAACAAGAAAAACACAATCAAACCTCAAAAGTTGAACAAACAGAAGTATGGTGTCCGATAACCCGACGACTCGAGTCGAGAATATCACGACGACGGGGATGATTGAGGTACAGTCTCCATCCACTCCCAGCTCTTAAATCTGTTATGTCAGCTATCTTATCATGTCCGTTCACGGCTCTGACGATGTTGCTTGTCGGAATATAAACATAGGTGATTGCTAACGATCGTCTGGGTACCAGAGGTCTGTCTGTCTTCAACCCTATCCTCACGCCAACCACTACTCACTCACCGAAATCCTCCCACTTCTCTCTCTCTTAAAAGTGAGAGTCAAATGCAGGTAAATAAGCACAATCATTCCCACTCTGGTCTTTCCATTCCCCTGCCTTTTGTCCACCCATCCATACCAAATAATACATCTTTTCAAAAATGGACTTGCTCATGAATGATTGGTTGGGGGAAAAACAAAACAGTAAGGAAGATACAGTAGGAGATTTGAAGAAATTGATCGCTGCTCAAACGGGTACTCGACCTGAAAAAGTAAAACCCAAACTAAATTTTTTTTATAAAAAGAAAAAAAAAGTATTAATTTACAAAATTTCTGATTCAATTTATTGATATAAATTTTGTGTACGAATTTATTTAGATTCGACTGAAACGGGCGTAAGTTAATAACACATCAGGGCTCTCTTCAACCCAACTGATTGACGACGATCTCTCTTTCCCTCTCTCTCTCTCTCTCTCTCTCTCTCTCTTGATATATCCATTCATTCACCAAATTCAGTAACAGGGAATTTAAGAACCATATTACGTTGTATGACTACGAAATTAATGATGGGTATATATCATCTGACTCGACTGCCCTTGCAAATCTATCAAACTAATCACCTCTCCTTGCTTCCTTCTTTACTTCCGGATCACAGAACGTGCCTCGACCTATACTAGTCTCTCTGCTCATATTCATTCACCCTCTCTTCAATGTACTACGTCGCCCCATATCCTCTTCTACCATCATCTCTTCCCGTATGTGATTTTACGACTCATCACTCACACTGGCCAATACACGCAGCGTTTTTCTTACTATACAAGCTGTTATATATATATATATATCAAAACCTAGGATTTCACGGAAAGAAGGCTTGATGAAACTGGTATCTTTGGTGCGCTTCCGAACAACCCGACATGGAGAGAGAGAGAGAGAGAAAGACTGAGGGTGATCCAAAAAAAAATGGAGGAGGGGGCAAGGAATTGAATGACTACTCAAAGAGACTTGGGGGTACGAGAAGAGGGGAAACGAAGCCAAGAGACCCAGATAGCGTCCATTCCGGTGAACGAGTTGATATGCTGGTCAGAAGTGGTAGCAGTAGGTTGGGAGTCGTTAGAGACCTGCCAGCCGTCTTCGTCGGCGAAGGCCAGGATCAGCTCGATGGGTCGACCTGCACAGAGTCGGTCGAGACCTTGGTCGCAGAGCCAGAGATCTCGAAGTCTCACCCGGGGAGTCTCATTAGCGACGAGGTATTGCTTTACGTGTTGAAGAATCATACTCCTCTGCGGAAGCTTGCTGACAGAGTCATCCACCTCATATTCCTCTACAGCTATCATTCGATGTGCGAGCATTTTGGGCCGATCGGCGGCGCCTTCTTCTTCAAGCCCAAGAAGATGTGGGTTGACGTTCTGGTCGATCATTCTGGCCAACTGCTGCTCTCTTCTCCTGAAGATCACACATTGGGTGGCAAAGAATCCTTTTGGTGATTCGGGTGGTGGTAAGTTTGATTTGGGTAGAAGAGCTCGTTGAGTGGGATCGATAGAGTTGATGGATTGAATAAAATAGTTCACATAAGATCCGCATCCGGAGATCTCGTAATCGTAATCATAAGTTGAACCGATCGTTTGACACCAGACGTTAAATTCATCCTGGGTCCATTCGAACTTGTGATCATCATCACGAAAGTAACGATCGGTAGCGCCGGTGGGGTCGAGGAAACGATGTTGGCTTCTACTCTCTAGCGAAGAGTATTGATCGATATATTGATTGAACTCGTGGTTGGGTGTGGTGATCAGGATCCACTGGGGTTGGTAGGTGCCAAAGATCAAGGGGATGGATTGGTTGAGTTGGTGAGGAAAGAGATGTTCGATCACTTCACTCATCACCACGCATTCCAAGCCTTTGAACCGATCGTTGTTCAGGGCTAGGTCACCCGCCCATAGTTCTACTCTGAGAGGCTCCCATCGCGGGTGATGATCGAAGGTGAAGGAGGAATGAGGTTTCTGGTTGGTGAGCTTGATGGTCTCTTGAACTCGGGCGAGTCTCTCTTGGTCAAGATCGAGTCCGATGAGAAGCTCGAGATGGAGGTCTCGTTGGTAATAGTCTAGCTCGGGTGTCTGATCGACGACCTCCTGGATCCTGAGCAAGCGTTCCTTTGCTAGGGGATCATTAACATTTATCTGTTCAGCCTTGAGACGATCGAGGTCGGATGGAGATGGAAATTCTCCCAGAGAGCTAGCCGGATTGGTCAATAATCCAAGAAGAGTCCCCTCTCCACATCCGAGCTCCAAGACCTTAAGTCAAGCAGATAGAGAAAGATATCTATATGTAAATACTTGGGGAAAAAAAGAGAGATGGTGAGGTAAGATAAGATAAGATGTTGCTTACATTTCGAATCCTTTGTCGTTTCAAGAATCCTAGGCAGAAGGAACGACGTTGGGTAACCAACGAGGGGAAGAAGTAGAAAGGCGATTGGAATGTATCCTTTGCCTGCTTTTCTCCGTACCCAACTAGTCTCAGTAGCCGATTGATGAGGGTCACACGTTAAGTCACTCACCTTATCATTGGCCATACTGAGAAGCTCTTATCTCTTCAAGCTTGAATCGTCAGGTCAGGATTTTCTTGTTTGGTTTGTTGGTAAATAAGTTTGTTGGAGCTTTAGATGTCCTTTGTGTGTGGCGGTTCTACTTTAAAAAAATAGGATAAAAGTTGCATTACCTCGATATTAATGGAATCCGGTTAATCCAGTGAACATTCTCAAAACCGGCCTATTTTTTTCAAAATATCAATAAGAAAAAGCTCCCACAACCTGGGTTCAAAATTGGTTCATTGATAAGTTGTCTTGTTGATATGATCTAACTCTGGAGTGGGAAGTATACAGTTGATGAGCCAAACATACAGAGCATTTTTGTGGCATCTTATTTAGGTCTGCCCCCAAGTACATAAACCAAACTCCTTTTGAAGTTTTTATATTCAAAAGGTTTTGAAAAGTACGGCTGGCCCAGGAAGCCCTTCCTTCATTTATTGTATATACATAACATAGTGAGAAAATTCTACAGCAGCAGAATATGAATTTCAGCTTGGTTGTTAAGAGATAATTACCCATACCAGATGCTCATAAAACATACCATCAGAGGAAGAGTTGACCATAAGACTGTGATAGCCTTGTTTCTTTTTGCCAACAAACATCTACAATAACTACAGGACTGGAATGGCATGATTTTCCTGGATAGGGTTGTGGATTGGATCCACTACTCTTTCTGATTTGGATTAGGTCCAGTTCCACATTATATCAATTCCTCAAAGGTATTAAGCTATCCCACGGATGAGTTCTTCCAAGCCTTGAGTTTGTTTGGCTTGACCAACTTTTATTTATTTGAAGTTGAACAGGATCACCACTTGTGACTTTTGGTCCCATCTTGTTGGGTTTTGAGTTGAATACCCCCCTTCCCCCCCAAAAAAAGATACATTTTCTACTTTGAGACCAGCGGAATCTGTTAGAATCAAGGTTAAACAAGATTACAAACACATACATATTATCACATAATCTAGTCCACTTATATCCATAAACTAGATTGGCCGCAGTCAAACCACTTATACTGCAGCGCGACACTTGTATTTAGTCTTCACCTGAGATCCCGGTACCGGCTCCCTCTCTCTCTTCACCGAGTTTGGGACCGATACCGAGATCTGCAGGAGCTTACCGCGACGCATACCTTTTTGTCAGGTGAGTAGCAATTCATACCGAGTTTTGGGACCGATACCGAGATCTGCAGGAGCTTACCGCGACGCATACCTTTTCGTCAGGTTTGCTGCATTCAATAGGTTAAAAGCCGGCTCTTTTGCACATCATCGGGATTCGCGCTCCAGACTGAGGATTGGTTGAATGAACCATAGTGACACAGATTTGTCAGATTACGAGTCAGTTAGAGAAGATATCGCCAACACATCAACCAGCGATCATTCATCGATTGAAGAAGACTTACCTCGATTTATCAGAAGAAGAGGAACAATATTTCACCTACCTCAAAACGAAGGTACCAGGATGAATCAGCCCAGATTTAGCGAGGATGATTTTATCGCTATGCAAGATCGAATGAACCGGATGCAAGCGTACATCGATCAAACGCAATTGATGGCCCGGCAAAATCCAGGAGGTAACTCTCAATCCGAGGCGATTATTTGCATTTTTTTCCGCTCTGTCAGCCGAACTCACGGGGATCACAACCCGGATCAAGTAACCTTGGCGTACGACGGCCACAATTTCCAGGTCTGGAACAAAGAGATCAACCGAACTCTGGATTTTGTGTTTCAAGCTAGCAACTTCACTTCGCTCGAGGAAAACTTTGCCCATCGAGACGCCAACGAGCAGAAAGCCATATCAGCACTCCTTCGAATGACCATTGTGAAGGCGTTGAGAGATATCCTCGATGGCACAGATTCCGATACGCCATATAAAATCTACAAACTCCTCAAGCAGAAATGTAGCCACACCGATCGACAACATAAGCTCTTGGTTGCCGATCTACTGATCACTTTGACGTCCGACAAGTCACCTGGTAACGATGTTACCCTCTCAAAATGGACAAAGCTGTCATCTGAGGTGAATCAGATGAAAATCTCATCGGATGAACTACTCGGACTACTCCTGCAGAGTAGTTTTGTAGCGCCTGTAGGAGTAGAAGCCAATACCTTCGAATTCTCTGTCAATGGTAAGCTTGAAGCAAAAGACAATCCTTCCTTCAGCGATGTGGCCACCATCATCCAAGCCGCGTCGACTAAAAATAAGAATAAGTCGACCACATCAGGAGAAGCTTATGCCCCCATGGACCTCAATTCAATCAACGCGGTTCGATCGAACTACAATCGTTACCATCACCCCAATTCAGCCAACAAAAGGCAGATTTTCAATCCGGTGTTGCCAACGAAGCAAGAGAACCCATCCAGCTCTCTGTCTATTGAAAAAGCGCATTACTACAAGGGCCGACCGACTCCGGATCACCTCAAAACGAGATACGGAGATGCATGTCACTATTGCAAGCAAGCGGGTCATTGGTACAACAACTGCGCCGCATACTGGGAAGATGTGAATCTGAAAGTCATCGATCATCCTCCTCCCGGTCATGACAACCCCCAATCCAACTACCTTCCACCAAACCGACCTCCACGAATCCAGAGTTGCCTCCGTCAAGTCGATGTCCCAGAAGTTGATGATGGTAAAGTCTTGCTTGACTCAGGTGCATCAACGCACGTGAGTGGAAATCTCAAGCATTTCATCACCCGTGAATCCTTACCCCGTCCCAGAAAGATTGCATTAGCTATAGCTGAAATCACTGTTGATGTCAGTTTCAAAGGGACGGTGAGAATCCATTTGAGCACGGGACCAATTGATATCGACGATGTTTTCTATTGCCCCGGCGTGGACGGTTTAATCCTTTCGGTGGGACGCCTAACAGAAGCAGGTTGGAAGGTTAATTTCAGTCAATCTAGAACCGTCTTGATTAGCCCTACCTGTATTCCCTTCACCACAACTTACCGCAATCACTGCTGGTACATTGAGATGTGTAAAGATGCAATAAACCTCAATAAAGTTTCTCATATCCCCTCCTTTGACCCGTACGTCTGGCATAGACGCCTAGGACACGCCTCTGAGGCGATAGTTAAGAAATACCTCAAGCAACATTACCCCGAGGAGCTAGAGAAGAAAAACTGGCAATTGTTCTTCTGTGAGCAGTGTGCCAAGTCAAAAGCGTTGGACAAGAAATCCCCCGGCTCGAATTCATTGATTCCCCGAGATCAGCCATTGGACCTACTTGTTTCAGATGTAGCTGGTCCGTTTCCCCATGACATGTCTGGAAGGAGGTATGTTCTAAAACTTCGTGATCATGCTAGTACGTATATCTGGACGGCAATCATTCGGTCACGAGATGAAGTGCCTAATAAAATCATTGAGTGGGTGCACAATATCAAGACGAGTCTTGGACGATTTCCGAAATACATCAGAAGCGATAATGCACCAGAATACAAGGGCACCCTGCAGAGACTGCTGAAACCGTTAGGCATTTCTCTAGCTCCAGTACCTCCGTACAGCTCTGAGCAAAACGGCGAGGCAGAGCGAGTCAATCGTACATTAGGCAACATGGCCCGAACTATGCTTCACAAGAGCGGGATGCCGAGGCCATACTGGAGCTACACATACCAAGTAGCGTCGTACATCCACAACAGAATTCCTAACACCAGGGTCGACACTTCCCCTTTGACGGAACTTTTTGGTATCGTGGTCAACCCCGACAAGTTATACCCGTTTGGAGCCAACATCCTAACCCTGATCCCTAAGGAACGAAGGAGTAAACTTGATGAGCGAGCTCAACAAGGTAAGCTCCTTGGTTACCCGCAGGCAGGTGGCGGCTGGTTAGTTTGGCTACCACAAGAAGGACGTATCGTCCACTCATCTTCAATCACCTTTCCGGAATTTCAGCATCTTCCTATCAAGAAAGATGTCGGCAAAGGTGATTTGGAATTCATCTTGAATCAATTGGTCCTACATCTGGGCGAGGAAAAGACCGATGACATAGCGGCTGCAGAGCGGAGGTCAATCTCCGATCTTCCTGTAACAGTTGATCGACGTCTACCGACTAACATCAAGAAAGCGCTGGCTTTTCCTTCGGCAACGCTATGGAAAGAAGCGGCTGCTTACGAAATCGAGAAGTTCCACGACTTGGACGTATGGGAACCTGTGACTCCCTTGCCAGGAGCTAAGGCGCTTGGATGTAGGTGGGTATTCACTATCAAGCCGCCTGATGAAGATGGTGGCGTTGAAATATATCGAGCCAGGTATGTCGTAAAGGGGTTTAACCAACAGATCGGCAAGGACTGTAACGAGACGTATGCGCTGACGGCCTTGTTGAACACGCTTCGATTGTTAATCTCCCTAACTAACAAGTACGACTACCCAAAAGCAACTTTTGACGTAAGTTCTGCTTACCTGTACAGCCCAATCGATGAAGAGGTATATGTTCAACCTCCTACGGAAATCATCCCGGAATGGTGAGGGAAGATCATGAGGCTGAAGAAGGCGATGTATGGCACTCAGCAGGCTGCTCGGTGCTGGTGGTTGTTTTTCAAGAAGAAAATGGAAGAAATTGGTTTTATTGCTTCCGAGCTCGAACAATCCTTGTACGTCTATAAGAAGGGTCCTGAATTCATCATCATATGGTTACACGTAGATGATGGATTTGTGATATCCTCCAGCCAAAACTTATTACATAAGTTGCGTGATGCGATGCAAGCAGAGATGAAAGTCAAGTGGTCAGACGGTATCAAAAGATTGGTAGGCATCAACATACGGGAAGTCGGCGGTGAAATTAGGATGGATCAACAAAAGCTGGCCCATCAAATTGTGGAAGATTATAAACGGCCTATTTTCACCCACAGAAGCACCTTACCTGATGATGACCTCGAGCTTAATGCCTACAAACCTGTAGGCGAGTCTGATTACCGTTCAGTCATTGGTTCGTTGATGTACTTGGCGTGTGGAACAAGGCCCGACATGTCTTACAGCGTCAATCTTCTCGCCAGGTACAGCAATAAGCCGTCAGAAAATCACTGGAAAGCGTTGGACTACTTGGTAGGTTATCTCAAGGGGTCTTTGGGCACGAAGCTTATATTCAATAGCAAAAAGGATGGGCTCGACTTGTGGTCAGACGCGAACTGGGGTGGAGAGCACGAACGGTCCACGTCAGGATATGTGATTCAACACTTTGGGAACTCAGTCGCCTGGGGTGCAAAAAGGCAAACGGTCGTCGCCCTCTCCACGTGTGCGGCTGAGTATGTTGCCTTATCCGACAGCTTGCAAATACTAGCCGGTATCTCAATACTTCTTGAGGACATCCAACAAACTCTACCTCTGAATATCTTCTGCGACAACCAGACGGCGATCTTAATTGCAAAGGACAATGGCTCACGCAAGAAAATGAAGTATTTACTGAGGGCCTTCTATTTTTTCAATGATTTTGTAAGGGACAACAAAGTGAATTTGAGATGGACTCCGACGGCGGATCAAGTTGCGGATATTTTCACCAAGAAACTGGGTTCGAACAAGATTGGCGTAGCAGCGGCGAGGCTAGGTTTGGTTTGGCGGTAGGGGTAGATGGAATATGGGATGGAGCGGCGATGTGTAGATGGGCTATGGGCGGCGGCGAGTGTGAGATGGGTGGTGTTTGCAATCTTGGGGGGGGGGAGTGTTAGAATCAAGGTTAAACAAGATTACAAACACATACATATTATCACATAATCTAGTCCACTTATATCCATAAACTAGATTGGCCGCAGTCAAACCACTTATACTGCGGCGCGACAGTTGTATTTAGTCTTCACCTGAGATCCCGGTACCGGCTCCCTCTCTCTCTTCACCGAGTTTGGGACCGATACCGAGATCTGCAGGAGCTTACCGCGACGCATACCTTTTCGTCAGGTGAGTAGCAATTCATACCGAGTTTTGGGACCGATACCGAGATCTGCAGGAGCTTACCGCGACGCATACCTTTTCGTCAGGTTTGCTGCATTCAATAGAATCAACTCAGTTTGGGATAGATTATAAGTAGTTGAACCCATGCAGTCTTTTTCACATCTGAGCCTGCACCCCACACAATGAAAGCACACACACACACAACATTACTTGCAAGTTAGCCAGACACCAAAACAATCCATCCCAAACCATACAGAAAAGCCTGTCAAAACACCAGCTGCCCAACCTATTCCACCATCATGCTCTGAGAAGGTAAGAGATTAACGGCTATCAAGCAAACAACTTGAACCATACAGATGTCAATTAATCAATCACTAATCAAATCTTGCTAGAAATAATTGAACCAAGCATCAAGTGAAGAAAGAAAAACTTGATTAAGCCCCTGTATTAAAAAAAGAAGAATATTTACATGAGGGGACAAGCACATCTAAGAAAAGTGTAACTTCCCACCTAACCAGTCAGCTGAATCCTTGTGGTATTGGAAGATGTTCAAGGAGAAATGAGGTGTAGGTGAGTGAGGATGAATGAAGAGTTTGTTTTTCCAAGATTTTCTGAGCTGAATCTGGTGGCCAAACAATTCTGCCTTCTATTACTAATTTCAAATTGAATTCATCTGGCACTGTTTTTAGAAGCAGTTGGCCAGGGATAAAGAGCACTGTGTCTGTACAAGGTACATCTTTATGAATTCCAGTCCAAGAGTGCATATGACAAGGATTGGTGTTTGTTTGACTTACATGAATGGCAAGCAGGCCTAGGTGGAGGAGAAGGAATGGATTGACCTGGTGGTCTCTGGTTGGATGTCTTGGCTTCTGATGTTCTAGAAACAGCAGGGTTGCACACAATTCTGGGGCCTTTCAGGGACTTAGAAGTGATGTGTTTTACTGAGAGGTAGGATGAGGGGCAAAGATGTAAGTTGAGAACTTGGAGCCCATGTTCCTTAGATCAATGGGAAATCCTTTTTATATTTATTCAAACACCAGGAAAAATATATTGTCAAGTTTCTACAAGTGATGTAGCAAAGTACAAAGTAAAATTTGAACTTTTTTTTGACATCACTTGTAGACAAGTGAAAAGAGATTTTTACTGGTGAAAGAGCCTGGTGAAGAGGGTGATAGCTTTGAGTGGAAGAATCTACACTGGGGTGGTCAAGGTTTCCCAAGCAGGCCATTTTCCTAGGAACCTAAATTATAGTAAAAGTACTGAGGTTATTTTGGCACAATTTCATAGACTGGGGCTTGAAAGGCCACTGTTTGGGGATATCCAGAGCTGCAAGGGATGTATTCTACAATGATGTTAGTATCATTTTAAGTTTCAAAGTTTCATCTGGTTAACCCTCTGCATCTAGTTATGTGGAGATCTCCTGGAGGGCCTCATTGTGATCATTGCACTGGGGACAGTCACTTGTATGGATGGGCTTGTGAGAACATTATTGAGTAAATATTTTCCAGCAGGGGTGAGAAATGTTTGGTTTCCTTTGGAGTTGAGCTGGCTCTCTTGGTATTCTGGCTAATCTCCATGTCCAGAGATTATCATATTTTGGAAGCATTTTTCAACTGGAATGGAATTGTGGGTGTGATGAGGAAATTTTGGAAACTTGGGATGGTTGGTAGGGGGTTGGTTAAATCTAGATAGAAGGATGGTTGGGGAAAAGGGGCTTGCAATAAAATTTTAGTTTTGATGCCAAGTTGTTGAAGATGATGTTTTTTTCTAGCTTTAGTACAGGTTGCCAGGCCAGCTCAGAGATTTTTTTTTCCCATGTTGATCAAAACCTATGCAATGGTGGTTGGGAGTGAGCAAGCCAGAAATTCATATATTATTATACACAAAAGTAAAAGAATAATGTTATTTGGTATTTCAAGAGTGCAAGTCATGATCTGATGGGAGGGACAGGGTTAGGGTTAGGGATAAATATTCAGCCCATGGAATTGTAAATTTTAATTTGTGAGGTTTTTGAAAACTCCTTCTTGGGGGCTTTTCCCCCCCTCTTGTGAGCTTTCTAATGTCCCAAGGACCCACTCAGGCTTTCTAGGGTGATTATCATCCCCTTTTCCACCTATTTTCCTTCTTTGGGTAGTAAAGGTGGGCCTTTGAGCACAGAAGGGTTCTTTCAAGGGCCCTCTTTGTGGTCTAATCAGCCACTTCCCCCCCTTTTTTTTTCTCCTTTGGAGTATGCGGCTGGGTCTTTGGTCCCATGAGTGGGGGTTGAATGGGTAACACAGGGCCTAACTTGCCCTGTCATCTGGGTCCAAACTGTCTGAGGGGCTTAATTGGCTTGTCACCTACCTACAAGTACTAGCACAGACTGTGCAGTATCTGGAAACGCAGCTGAGGCCAGCAGCCAGAGGATATCATTCACTAATTGAAAGTTTGGTGAAGACAAGCTGCGCAATTCAGCTTTGGAGCAATAGATTGATAAAATATAAGTCCAGAGGAATCTACGGTAGCAGAGGTTCCATAGTTTTTAGATTAAACCACCTGATGTTGTGATACATTGGATACAGGGCAGTTTTATTTCAAAAATCTGCAAGTTGTTGTCTTCCTTGAAAATCTGGTGAGTGATACTAGTACTTTAATCCTGGTATAAGAGCTTAAAAGATGAAGATTGGGTAGACTAATTGGAACTGTAGGATTTGGCATGGCTGGTTACAGTGAGAATTGCTTCCAGTTTTTTATGGTTGGCTTGTTTGTTCTTCTTCTTCTTCTTGGGATTTGTATGATCAATGTGACTAATATCTAGGTTCTTGTTCTCTTATTCTTTGGGGGAAATGGGGGCACCCAAGAGGTGGGTGATGTAAAGTCAGCAGGCTGTATCATGATTTTCAGACCTTCAGGTGTTACACACTGGAAGAAGTTTGAATTTAACAACAGTACTTCCAGAATTATTGTCAGTCATACCAGTTAAACTTCTAGGATGAAAGCAACCAATTTCAAATAGCTTGGTAATCAATCAACTAAGAAAATATGAAACTAAGAGGGTTCCCTTGGTTTTCTATTTGATTTCTTGAGATCAACCAAGTTAAAATGAGTTGCCATTTTTACAACTAGGTTCAACAGTAATAATAATAATAATAATAATAATAATTGATTTTGACTAATATTAATCTAGATAACCTCATACTGATACAATGAGATTGATTTTGTCCATGAGCATATATAGATTGAAGCTTATATTGGATATTATCTAGATAATTGGTTAGGTTGAGTTCAAACCAGTTTTAAATCCCGGGCCAAACCGGGGAATCGATAGGGTATAGATTATGTATTTATGTAAATCAATAAATGCATTAATTAAATTAAATTAAATTAAATTAAAATTAAAATTAAAATTAAATTGATTGATGATGTAATCAACTCTCCGGGATCGGTGATCTTACTCTCTCCCCAGTTATTAAGGAGGACCATTAACTTCCCTTTTGACCTCGAGAATTCAAGTTATCATCCCAAACAAATATGGATGACCCTTATAGCGTCCTCAACGTTTACTCTGACTGTACCTACGAAGAAGCTAAAGCAGCCTATCGACAAGCAGTCAGTCAATATTTAGCTAACTCAGCTAACCTCATCCACCTCTCACTAACTATTAATCCTATCTATATTCTAGGCTTTACTACATCATCCCGATCGACAAACACCCGCAAGGAAAGAGGAGGCCTCTAAAAGGTTTAGACTTATCGCCCAAGCTTTTCAACAGATCTGTCATAACCTCGGTCGTCCCATCGACCCAACTGGACTCAAACACCCAAAGAAAACTTCAAATCCTACCAACCCTACCACCATCGATCCCACCTCAGAACCATCAGCCCTAACCCGTAAACAATCCACTAAAGCTATCACTCAACCTAAACAACCTCAGAAAACTTTCTACCCTCCAACCCACTCAGTCGTCAAATCAGAAAACCATCAACCCTCACTCACCAAGAAACAACCTATCCAAGCCGAACTGGAGGACTCCTCCCCAGAAGAACAACAATCTCAACACAAACACTCCTACAACTCCCATCATCCATCTCCACCGGTTAGTACGACAGAGATCGATGAACCCATAGTCAACTACCCGAGTCATCCTCGACCTCCCAACCATTCATCCAGCCGGCGCTCCTCGTTCTCTCATCCCAGTGGTAGTAACGACCTATCCAACAGTCGACCACCGATCAACGACTATTACCATCATCCACTCGGATCAAAGCATTATGCCCAACAACCAGAATACCCAGACCATCATCATCATCATCGACAACAACAACTCTACAATCTACCGGGAAGTGGTGGGGGGAATAAGGAGTGGGACTTTGGACTAGGCGATGATGATTTCTTTGGTAACGGTAGGGATCGATTCGGCACAGGAAATTTGATGATGAACGAGATCAGTTCGGGGTTCGATCGAATGATGTCGACGGCCTTCAAAGGTCTCAGTATGGCCGGACCGGATCCAGCCCAACTAGCTCGAATGGATACCAATCCAAACTGTTCGATGCGTATGCGTCAGTCTAAGATGGTCATGGGTCGAACCGAAGACGGATCCTGGGCCGGTAAACGAATGGAGAAACAGATGAATATGGCTGACGGTCGACTCGAGGTTAACGAAAACGCTCAAGATATTCGAATGGGTGGTGGACGACCTGGTGGTAGTAATCGATACCCACCCCGAAACGGGAACGTACGCGGAGTATGTACTTTTTCCCCTTGATTTTTAGAGAGAGTCTTGGTTCTGATTTACTGACCCTTTCTTTTCTTCTTTTGCGGGCTGATCTAGAACGGGGAAGATTGGGATCCACCACCAGCTTACCAAGGAGGGGGTGGTGAAGAAGAATACGCTGGTCCGGAAGGCTATGAGCCCAACATGGAGCACTATCAGTCTGCAGCGTACCCCCACATCCGACAGGCTGGCCCTCCAACAGGACTTGTGCAGGCAGGGGGATATGGCCCCATGATCGGTCGGATGGCTCACGGGGAGATGATCCCTGGTCATGGACGACAAGGCTCTATGTCTCGCTCACGGAACAGTATTGCGGGTGGACCCGATGGATACCCTGACGATGGTCATCGACTCCAGAGAAGACCGAGCTCTAGATTCGACTACCCTTCCGAACTCGCTCACTCGTCTAGAGTCCCACCCATCATCCATCCCGTCTACGGCGTTGGTCCTCCCCCTATCCCTCACTCTCTCACTCGTCGTCCTTCCGGTGAGATTGGTCACAGGTACTAAACTCTTCTCTTCCCAATCCCTACTCCCCAAAACAAAAGCATAAAAATCCGTCTATCCGATCTATCCCAAAATTTAAACACGGAAAAAAAATACAGTCTATCTCAAACAAAGAAAAAAATAAAAATCTGGAAAAAAATAAATGAATCAACAAGTCAATATATATATATATATATGTCAACAACATATTATGTCTGCGCGTTTCTTTCTTTCTTTTTTTTCTCGATACAAATATAAATATATCCACGATATGACCAGGAAGATGAAAGAATACAATAACGAATACGGAATCAAGATCTTGAATAGTTTTTTTTTTTTTTTTGGTTATGATCATTTGATATTGATGTAGTGATGATGTGTGAGTGTGTTTGTGTTTGTGTAGTTGAAAGGTCCAGCTGAATCACTAAATCTATCTATTTATTTGAATATCATTGGTGTCTTGGTCTATTCATATATTATCTTCTCTTGGTTCTCTTTTATTTTGAAATACATATCTTGTGCAGAGCTTGAAATCCTAAACATTACCTTTAGGGTTGGTTCATGATCAACCTTTGGAGCCAATTTTAAGGTACCTAGCATCAAAAACCTTGTTTGGAAATTTAAAACTTCTTGTCCTAAATGTTCGAAAACTAAGTATCCAATCAATACAATGCATTAATGTTTCCAAAATGTTGATAGATAAGTGCTGTCAAAATCATTTGATTGTCTCCCCCCTGTTGTGTCTTGCAAGTCTGTCTGGGTACATTCTGGCTACGCATAACACCAAGTCCTACTTCTTTTGGCAAAGCATTTGTCAATCCATCATGATCAAGTCATTCTCAATCAATTAGTTATCATTTCATGTTATCATTTCATTTTTTGATTATCTTTTTTCAAAGAAGCCTGTGATCTTGGTATTAGGAAGCCTGGTTTGTTATACACTTCTTAAAACTTTAAAAATACCCAGAAAATAACATGATCCCTTATGCATGTACTCTTTTTTTAAGTGCTTTTTCTTTCTTCTTTTTTACTAATAGATGAAGGAAGACTCCAGACTCTGGAAATCAGTCAATCAACATAGGCTCTTATCAGTTATCCCCTCCCCCCCTCCCCCCCTCTCCATTTTTTTTGCTGTTTACCAGCTGGTAGTATTAATTATATATCAGGGGGTATAAAACAGTGGGTATAAAATAAGGGGTATAAAATAGGGGGTGTCAAATATGACCAAATCCACAATTATCTAATCAAATAGTTTTTTTGAAAATCCATCATTTGAAAAACCATGGATATATCTAGGGCATTAATAAAAAAACCCAGTTTTTCTGTGTTTACACCTGGTTTTACGCAGTGGCGACATCCAAATTGCTGCGCAGTACACCCGGTTTTCCGCATTTACACCCGGTTTTTGTATTTATTTTTTTGCAGGCGAATTTTCATTGTTTTTCAAAATTTTAAATTTATTTATGATACTTTTAGGGGTGTAGAAATTTATGGTATTTTTTATTTTGCAAAAACAAAAATGCCTTCTATTGTTTTTTTGCCGATCCACCCGGTTTTTTCAAAACAAAAATCCCCATGGCTGAATTTTCAGGATTTCTCAACATTTTAAATTTATTTAAAGCACTTTAAGGGGTGTAGAATATGATGTGAAAAACAGTTTACTTTTAAAATCATTGGTTGGATTTTTATGATTTTTGGACAGAATTTATTTCCAAACACCTTCACGTCTGTCTTTCAAGATATTCAGGGAGTTTTTAAATGGATTCATACACTTCAGAGGGTGAAGGATTTATTTGAAACAAATCCTGATTATAAAATTAACTTTTTATCAGATTTCATGACAAAGAAATGGAAATACAATGATACACAGAGGTATGGTACATTGTATGATGCTTTGGAGTGTTACATGTAAGATATTTATTACACATTACATATGGGTTCAGGAATGAAAGAGTGCACTTGTATCAAGTCCTGTTTCTTATGGGAAGTAACCCTTAGTGTGGGTTGACACGTGGAAAGAGTACATTTTGCATTTACTAGTGATTGGTGTACCCTATTTACATTTATCATTTATTCATAAATTATCAACTTGCAATTATGTCTCTTGCTTTTTGTTTTGTCATGTTTTTTTTTTTTTTTTTTTTTTTTTTTTTTTTTTTTTTATTTTTATTTTTTATTTTTATTTTTTATTTTTATTTTTTTATGTTATTTTTTTATTTTATTTTATTTTATTATTTTATTTTATTTTTTATTTTATTTTATTTTATTTTCTTTTATTTTATTTTCTTTTATTTTATTTTATTTTATTTTATTTTATTTTATTTTATTTTAGGGCATTAATAAAAAAACCCGGTTTTTCTGCGTTTACACCCGGTTTTACGCAGCGGCAACGTCCAAATTGCTGCGCAGTACACCCGTATTTATTCATAAATTATTAACTTTATTACATTTGTTATTTATTCATAAATTGTTAACTTGCAATTATGTCTCTTGCTTTTAATTTATTTATTTATTTTATTCATTTCATTTATTCCATTTATTTTATTTTGTTTTATTTTATTTTGTTTTATTTTATTTTATTTTATATTATTTTGTTTTGTTTATTTTACTTGTTTTACTTATTTATTTTATTTGTTTTAAATAAAATATTGAATGAGGATGATTGGGGAGGTTGCGTTATTCATAAATTTATTTTATTTTATTTTATTTTATTTTAGGGCATTAATAAAAAAACCCGGTTTTTCCGCGTTTACACCCGGTTTTCTGCGCAGCTGCGGCTGCGCAGTGCACCCGGTTTTCCACATTTACACCCGGTTTTTTTTTAATTATAATTTTTAAGCAAATAGCACGCGGAGGGCGGCATTTGATGCGCGTGACCTTCCCAATCATCCTCATTAAATATTTTATTTAAAACAATTAAAATATACAATTAAAACAAGGAAAATAAACAAAACAAAATAAAATTATGGAGGGCAGCATTTTAAATAAGTAAAACAAGTAAAATAAACAAAATTAAATAATATAAAATTAAACAAATAAGAATGAATGAAATGAATAAAATAAATAAATTAATTAAAAGCAGGAGACATAATTGCAAGTTAATGATTTATGAATTACGCAACCTCCCCAATCATCCTCATTCAATATTTTATTTAAAACAAATAAAATAAATAAGTAAAACAAGTAAAATAAACAAAACAAAACAAAATAAAACAAAATAAATGGAATAAATGAAATGAATAAAATGAATAAATTAATTAAAAGCAAGAGACATACTTGCAAGTTAATAATTTATAAATAAATAATAGGGGGTATCAAATATGACCAAATCCACAATTATCTAATCAACTGGTTTTGAAAATTCACCATTTTTAAAAACCATTGAGATGTATATAAAATGGTTCAGAATTCTCAAAAGTGAAATTTTGTGGAAAAACCTAATTCACTGGTTCTAGGGCCCAATTATAAACAGTTATTGAGTTTTTTTTTGATTTTTTTTTGAAAATCTTTTGAAAATCTTTTTGGAATTTTTTGAATTTAAAAAAAGGGCCCAAAACAGTTCCAAAAGACTTTTGGGCAAAGTGGCACTTATAAACCCCAACTCGCGCAAGCCGCAAATCTGCCATGACTGCTGCGCAGTATCACCGGGCCCCGGCCGGCCGCATCTGATCTCAAGCAACCAGTGGCCCGGCAAGCCACAATATCCTCAAGACCACGATATCCTCAAGACCCAAATAATGATATTTGCTTACAAATCACATACTATACAATATTCATGTGATAGATAATAGAATGATATTACATACAAATGTACATACTACACAAGGTTTAAAAATCACACTTTCATATGTGGAAAAATTCTAAAAGTTGTTTTGGTTTTCAAAACACCTCCTCGAGGTGTTTTGGCAATTTTTGAAAAACCAAAACAACAAAATTCCAGCTATAAAAATTTTCAAAACATTTTCAAAAAAATTTCAAAAAAAAACTCAATAACTGTTTATAATTGGGCCCTTAATTGTGGATTTGGTCATATTTGATACCCCCTATTCCCAAAATTTGGTATGTGTATATGATTAGTTCATGTTCCAGCCAAAGCCTGTCAAATTTTCTAACCCAATTGGTACACTTTCTGCTCATTTTTCGCAAACCAGCAGTACATGAACTGCCCTAACATCAGGTAACCTTCACGCTTGACACCGTATCCATCTTTGGAAAAGCTCGTGCAAAGTTTCTCAATTGCTTCCAAGCTTTCGGTTCCGATTGTCATGCGACCAAGGCTGTCGGGGAATTCACTACGCTAAAGAGATGAGCTCGGTCGATTTGCTTCGGAAGCAGCCACTGACATCTCGTTGAAGACCGGATCCATTGGGTCTTAATACATCTCTTGTCCAGTGAAAACAGTCGACTCTCTAACTCTTGACTTTATTCCTGGCGAAAACAAGTTTGCGATCTCCACGGGTTTGGCTCCTTTGCTCAGCTTCAGGTATAAGTTTTGAACGGACTGCATTTGCTGCGTGAGTAGGGTAGATCTAGTCTAGCGTTACTCCAAGTTGTGTAGATATTTACCATGTGTGCTCATCTTGACTAACGAGAACATGGTCCCCATTTCCTAGATTTTCTTTCGCCCAAACCTCTCGAGTCTCCAGACTTCAAACCCAATTGACTTGAAATATAAATCGTAAATACATATTTCAGGCTACATAAACACAGTATTTACATAAAATTATATTGTTACCCACATTCATCAAATCTCGTGGATTCAGCTTGAAAGTGATCAACTTGATATCAGCAGGGCCTGGTCCTGGGAGTGACCAAAACCTGGACTCCGGGGAGAGCCATAATTCATCCTAAACGTTTTTGGTAGGTATGCAGTCATGTCTCCTACTCCCTTGAATCCTGTTGGAAATATGTTGAGCCCTGGAGAACACAAACTCTCTTTCAAACCTTACAAGTTTACAGCCGTACACACTTTCGGTATTCCTCAAGATTCTTGAATTCACACCCCTCCAGAATACTGATGGGTGATTTACTCTCGCTTCACTTCCGGCCATCCAAGATGACGTGGGCTCAAGGACTCTGCAATGTCGCTATGAGGACGGGGATCTCCATCTCACTTTTGCTTCTCATCTCATCTTCCGAAGCCCAACGCCTATGCTCCGACGGTTCACCACCTTCTCCCGGATGTATCTGTTCCCCCGGTCGAACTAACGCACCCGATTGCAACGAACTCGCTTGTGGCAATCGTTAGTGCCACTTTCTTGAGTCGGTTTGTCTGCATGGCGAGATAACATGTTGACAAGAAATCTCATTGTTTGATCCGTTCAACTCAATATTTACCGCCAGCTTACCAGAATTCGACCTTCAGGGCGCCCTTCAACCCAACTTTGGCAGGGGCATCTGGAAACTTAGGTTGCGGCGAGCAGTGTAGCCCTGGATTTGCAGGGTCCAGCTGTAATAGTCAGCCTTTTTCAATCCAACATCACATGTACCGGCGAAGAACAAACCGGGAGACTTTTTTTTTTGGTTGATTAACAGATCCTTCTTTTTTTGGCATCCAGTCTGTCAAAATACCGATGCGTGTCAAAAAGGAATCTCGTCCGCTTCATCCTCCGGCTCTGGAACCCCGTTCGGCTTAAGCTCGGCCGCTACTGGGGACATAATTTGTAGCAAGGAGCCCATCGCATTCACCGCTAATTTTGGCGAATGTTTGATTGATGTAGGTTGCCTTTTCTCATCTACCCCTCTTCTCCGGGTGGGGAAACTCTGACGCTAGGTCTTGATCGCCTTTCAGAATCCAATGGTCAAATCCTTACTTCCCGGCAATCTCCAGGCCTCCATTCAGCGCTACCCCGATCCGTCGTCAGCTTCATTGCCGACCTCGAGTATAGCAGGTCTCTCGGCCGGGTGGACGACTGTACAATTACTATATGCACCCAACACCACTGCACCGCTGCAAGATCAATTTTCATGCCAAGCTAACAATTGTACCCAGCAAGTCAGCGGTGATATTTATACCATGTCATGTCAATCCCTAAAATGTAAATGCAGCACAGGTAGCTTTCTATGTGGGGGAGGGCCGATCGATCTTACGACTACGATCAACACAATCAGTGGTGAAGTTGGGATGGACTGTCCTTTGAACAATAATTCTAATACGTCAGGCGCGGCGGCGCCCTGTCACATCAAATTGGGACTTTTGAAGAACATTTTCGGTCCTCAAGGTTTCATTCTCAACGGCTGCCAATTCGGAGAATGTGTTCAAAAGAGGCTTGCCACCTCCAAGCGGAACGATCTATTAGATGTGGACAAGTCGGCGATAGGAGGCGGGCTGATTGCTGGACTGGTAGTTGCGGCGCTCATAATCACCGCTTTATTCGGGATCATCGGCTTCGGCTTTTACCGTCAGCGCCTTGCAAGAAAAACCACAGGGAGTTCATACTCATCTACATCAGCCGCCGCTCAAGTCGAATGGAGTAACTTGAGATATTATCTCCCCGTGAAGTCTGGCGCCAGTTCAATTCTTCGCAGGCGCGGAGTTCATTCAGCAAAAACTGCTGATCTAGAAGACGTCAAGTACTCAAACAGATCATCAGCCTATTCGCATACATCAAACCCGCTCTCTTATGGGCCTCAAATTCTTTGTGGCTTGAGTGGCTCCGTGAGAGCTGGTACCATGATGGCAATATTAGGACCCTCCGGAGCAGGTAAAAGGTGAGATAGCGGTTTTCAAGCATTGTTCTACTTGCTATTATTTCCCAGCAAACTCTGAACCACATGAACTTTGGATTACGGATTGGATCTAGTACGTTCTTGGATGTTTTGGCCGGTCAGCAAAAAGCAGGAAAGATTTCTGGAGGAAGGAATATATTTCTACCCAATGGACCCGATGAGCCGATAGTAGTTGGATTTGTTGACCAATCAGATATCCTTCCACCTACAAGTACAGTCCGGGAAGCACTTATGTTTTCAGCTCAGCTAAAACTGCCTGAGCACGTGTCCCACGGGGAACGCAAGCGCCGGGTTGAGGAAGTTGTTGATTTGCTTGGGCTCTCCAAAGTCGGCGATTCACGCATCGGAGACGACGAAAAACGAGGTTTATCCGGCGGTGAACGTCGGCGATTGAGCATCGGGCTTGAGCTAATAGCCCGACCCTCGGCATTGTTCCTTGATGAGCCTACATCGTGAGTGTTTGGCAAGAGATACTGATTATTTTTTTCACCAGATGAGTCCACGCATACCTAATAAATACCACCTTGTTCGGTCCGACGATTGCATTCACAGTGGACTCGACTCAGTTTCTGCGCTGCGGGTGATCAATGTCCTCAAAGAACTATCATCTGGAGCTCACAATGGACACGGTACAACAATCATATGTAGTATCCACCAGCCAAATTCACAAATATATGTAAGTTCCATATTTATCTGTGGGACCACGACTAAATTGCAAACTATGATGAATTTGAATCTTTCTTCAGCATGCCTTTGATCATGTTTGCTTGCTCGCACTGGGTGGTCGTCAAATCTATTGTGGGCCCACTTCCGAAGCCGTGAATTATCTGGGGTCCCGGGGACTCAAATGCCCCTCAGAATACAATCCCGCCGACTGTAAGTCTATAATTTAGGTACGTTTCAATCATCTGAAAGCAGAGCTGATTATCTTGAGATCTCGGTTTAGTTTTGCTCGAAGTGGCGTCTGAGCCGCCGGTCGGGTTTCTGGAACATTGTGTGGAGTCGGACCCGGCGACATCTGAAACAGATAAGGCCGAATCATCTACACATTTTCCACCCTCTGCCGCCAAGAACGTAGTGGGAAAGTTTGGCGAACCTAGTGCTACAATGATCACTCAGCTACAAGTAATTTCATACAGGGAGTGGCTATGCTTAAAAAGGGATCCGAGCTCGTTTTGGTTACTGAATATAGTGACAATCTTGATGGGAGTCTTCGTCGGTGCAATGTTTTTTCAAGTCAGCCTGAAAATCTCCGGGTTTCAAGTGCGTATAATCCTAATCCATCCTACTGCAGCCATTCACATTGGAGCTGACCACCGGCTATTTTATCTCGTATCACAATTCAAGAATCGAATTGGTTCCATGTTTTTCACCTGCGCAGTATTCATGTTCAGCTCTTTGTCAGCGCTGACGAACTTTTACCGCGTCAGGGTATTGTTCATGCGGGAAAGGGCTGCCGGATTTTATTCTCCGACGGCATGGCTAATCGTTCGCGCTTGCTTTGATGTGATTCCATTGAGGGTTTTGCCCATGTTCACCATGGGGACTATAATCTATTGGATGGTAGGCCTCACGCAGGAAGGGACACATTTTATCAAATACCTTTTAGTCTTACTGGAGCTTGGTCTAGTCCAAACCATGTTCAACATGTGGCTGGGGGCCAGCATTCGCAACCTAGGGACAGCGGTCTTCTTGGCTAGCATGGTAAACTTGCTTCAGCTGGGCTTTGCTGGGTTCTTTGTCAACTTGACTAGCATGACAAAGGTGCTGAGGTGGATTCAATACGTGATACCCCTCAAGTTCGCCTTGGAGGCATTGGCTGTTAATGAAGTTTCGGCGGGCTTAATGATTGATGTAAGTCCCACATTCATCTGCTAGTCAGATAACTAAAAAAATATTTCAGAAAAACGAGTCCGGATATTCAGGCAATACTCTAACATCTGCTTTATTAAAAATACCCTTTCAGGATAAACTCCAAGGCCTCAATGTTAAAGTATCCGCTAGTATGATCATGGGCCTTCTATTCGGATTTGAAGACGATGCATATTGGAGGTTGGTTTTTTTCATTTGGTTTGTTCCTCGAACGTCAACTGATGTGATATCTTACTTTTTGCAATCTTACAGGAATGTCATCATCTTGTTTGGATATTTCTTGCTTCTAGCCATTCTCTTGATTCTGACTGTTATTCGTCGATTAAGACAAGTGAAGTGATATCTCGCATGTAAAACAGTAATATAATGCACCGAAAAAATACTTCTAGCTTGTTTTTCTTTTTAATTAGTGTCACACAAGTATATTCCTTGATTAGATTATACTTATTCCATTCGTATTCCGTTGACTCAAATCAACCAGCCATCAGTCCTTTCGAATCGTTAGATCACTTTCTGGATAGAATAGATATGTTTCAGCTATTAGAATCTATAATGAGAGAATACCAAACTGCCCTTGAACCTTTTTGTCAACGAGCAACAATTCCAATTGTTCATGGTGAAAGTACACAACACTGGACGGAGTCCGGACTCATCAATCAACCTCTTCCAGGTTCTGAACGCTGGCGGACCTCTTATGCAGAGATAGCCTCTAACTATGGTCATTTGATTTCACCCTATGCATTGCCTTGTGAGATTGTAGCGGGACAAGAATCTCCCCTCTCCCAGGTCAAAAAAGTGCATGTTTTTTCTCTTTTAAACTCATAAATCATTATATGATGGCATATACGGGGCCCTTGAGCATGGGGTTCTAGCTCATCGGTAGAGCGCTCGCTTAGCATGTTTCACAGCGTTGACTGCCTGCGAGAGGTACAGGATTCGACTCCCTGGTACTCCAGTAGATTTTTGCAGAGCACATGACCTGTATCAAACATTTTCACGTACTCCGCCCGGAATGTCTGGTCACGGAATATCCAGCAAAATCCGGAAAATCCGGGATTTTTTTCATCTTTTTTTTTCTCACGCTTCCTTTTTTCATTTTTTTTCTCACACTTCCTTGTTTAATGCATGTATAGTTTTGTAAGAAATGATAAGTAAGAAATGATAAGTAACAAAAGATGTGAATATAAAACAAAGAACAGCATAATTTACACATAGAGATATGCAGAACAAGACTTTTACAGTTCCTCCAACAAGTTAGTGAGGCTTGGAGGAATTGGGGCAGGTGTTTGTGCAGATGGGAAGGAAGGGCTGCTGCTCAGGGGATGGTACATCTTGATTAGGCTTTGTTACTCAAGTACGTTTAGGAGGCTGGTCAGGAGGTGTGTGCTGATCAGGGCCATCCGCCAGTTTTCTCTTTGGGTGGCCGGATTGAGGGGGGGCACTGTTGGTGTTGGTACGGAGGGCGAGTGGCTTATTGTCATTGTAGATCTTAACCAGGGCGGTGCGGAGGGTTCCCGGTACAAAATATATATTATGTTGTTCTAGATGCGCCTTCAAGTCAGGAACCAACAGTGTGTGAGCTTCTGCACGTGGGGAGGAAGCAAAAATCTCACATGAGCCATGATCAGGTTGTATGCGCCTTCTGTGAATACAAAAAAATGTACTTTACCTGGCCATTCTGCTGCGGCCAAAGTCATACTTCCACCGGCTGCTGAAATCCTTCGGATGATTTCAGCAGCTGGCTGGTGAGAGCAAGAAGTCTTTTTAAGTTAGAATCAAACACAACATGACTACACCTCCTACTAATCTCATAGCCATTGTTTGGACATGTCCAAATAATATGTACATGTCCAAATAATATGTACATGTCCAAATAATATGTACATATACTGGGGATGTCAGCACTCTACATATTTGATACAATATTAGAATGCTGACATTGACATCATCCGCATCATCTTACTCTAGGCCAAACCCGGTGATTGGTGGGAGTTTCAGTTGAATTGAACATCCTACTTTCATGCCCCAATCTTGGTAGTGATTTGTCATCCATTACGCAAGTAGTTCTACTCTTGGCCAGCAGAATGCTTGTCCAACTAGTCAGTCATGCCCCATTTCCCCACTTCTCATCAGCACTCTCCAAACTTAAAACTCACCCTCACTTACCCCCAATTCTGAGAGAACCACTTCCCCCAAACTCAGCATGGACTTTGATAGAGTTGTCAGCCGCTCCACTAACCCTGACCCCCCACCCCATTGGATGCATCCTCAATACAACCCAAATCTATCAACCGTGGCCACCTTAAGAAATATCATGATGGAACACCAAATCCCTATCATCTTGCCCATCAAGAAGGCTGGACTAGTGATGTGAGTCCTCATCGCCTCCCTGTAGCCGCTGGAGTTCCAATTGTAAACACTGCCAGCATAATTGCCTAGGATGAAGTCATCCCAGTTAAACTGGGATGCACTCAACCAATTTAAACTTGGTTGAAATCAACTGATGAAATATAAATCCAAGGGACCCCCCTTGGTTTTATATTTCATTGGTTGAGGTCAACCTACTTTAAATTGGTTGTTTGCATCCTAGTTTGACTGGGATGAACTCAACCTAGGCAATTATGCTGGCAGTGAAACTAAACTTTCTTTCTTTGTGTTATTTCAGGTTGTTCAACCAGAAAGCCAAACAAATGATCCCTGTAAGCCTACCAAAACCTTGATTTCAAATATTATCTCCACTAACTTTGTTCATCTGTGTCCTTACCACGCATTAGCGGCTGCTGAAAGTGCATTGTAGCGTGAAGGCCTCGGCTGCAGGAATATTTGACATGGCTCTTGGTTGCTACCTCACGGACAAAGACATGTTCATGACGCCTTCCACAAGTCACAATCCTGTCCCTGAGGCAGATCCAGCGCATCACCCCAGCCTCAAAGGTAAGACCAGAACTCAGATTAAAGAAATGCTGCTCAAACTGGACAACCCTGTTAAGGTCTCCTCAAAAATCCACATTGAACCATTGAGGAGACTGGCCACTGAAAAGTTGAATGCAGTAGGTACATTGTTTCTGCTGATCTACTTGTATGAAATGAGAGCTGACAGGGTTTTTTTCAAACTGGCCAGACGCAGAAAAACACTGCATTCAATTGTAATCACGGCATCACCTGGATTGGGATTCACAGTCAGACCTGACTGAATTATCTTCTAGCAAATCTGAAGATGAAGAAAAGCCCGAATTATCTCTGAGCAAATTTCCAGATGACAATACAATCAAATTCTCTCGGGGTGATTCCAAAGACAAAAACACCCAACAAACAAATTCCTCCAAAGCGTGGACGGGAGGTGGTGTGAAGAACCTGAATACAACTGCTAAAGGTACCATTCAACGCACCATCAGTCTAGCATTGAACCATCCCGGCCCACCAAAGCGCCCACGTGCAGTCAAGACTCTGTGCCAAACTCCTGCCAATCATTGTTCCAACACTGGCACTGGTCATGACACTATCAGTCCAGCATCAATCAGTACCAGCCCACCAAAACGTGCACGTTCAGACAAGACGCCCAGCCAGGCACCGGCCATCTCATTGGTGGAAGAAACCTCACTTTTCAACTCTCTGTCACAACAGTGTGTGTCTGAAGTTCTTATTCCTTCCAGGCCTCAAGATTCTCAAAATCAGAAATCAACAGTGCCTACTGCACCTCCTTTATCCCACAGCATCACTCCGCCCCTTATCAATATTCTGTCAAGTTCAATTGCTGACCCAGCTTGTCAGCCCTAGAGATACTCCAGAGTATCCTAAGAACTGACTAAACTATAAAATACAATAAAAAATAATGTATTACTACTGTGAATAATAACATATCATGAAATATTATTATATAAATCAACTCAGAATGTAAAATTAAGTGGGGTAGCTCACTCAAACCACCACTAAATTCCTACTCCTTCTACTACTTTATCATACAATAAAGACACTTGAAGAAAAGGGAATAAAAAGTATAAATTATGGATTAGAAAGTATTGTCATAAAAGCTGAGAGACAATAAGCTTATTTGCATAAATATAAGAATAATAAAATTATGCTAATAAGAAAGAAATTACCTAAGTGCATGGTAATTTCCCAGTATTGTTCTATTAAATGAACTGGCCCATGATGTGATTGGTTATACATACATGTCATGAGGTCATGGGGACATAGAAAATACTGTGCTCAATTTGATACAATTCACATTGCATCATAGTGCATTTGAATTGTAATACATTAGAGCAGAATATACAGCAACATTCTAGAACCTTCCCCTGAAGACCTCTAGAATATAAAAGGAGGCCATTTCCTGGCCTAGGATTGGATCCTCAGCATATTCCCCAGTACCACATTAGTAAGTACACTGAATATTCTCCTCCTACTTTTAGAGTAGTGTTATTCCTTTATTATCCAAACCACCTTATTTACTGGACTAGTTATCAAGCTATCTTAGAACATCCCCATCTTAGACCTTGGACTATTCCTTATAAAGCAGTTGCTGCAAGACTACCACCTCTGACAGTAGCCAATCAGCTCAAGTTCTTGCCAGCTGCTTAGTAACAATTTATATTGTTACATTTCTCTCAAAAAGACAGAAAGACAGCCAAACCTATATGGTTAGCTGTTAGTCTTCTCCTGATTGACTCATTTGTATATCAAATAGACAATTATAAGGAGTTTAGGTTATCCTTGGTGCATAGTTTGGACACTATAGAGAGAGAATAAGACTTGTGATTATTCTGATAACCTTTCAGCACAATCAAGCCAGTGTTTCATACACATAGCTGAAAGCGTTTCCCCACACTCATCAGAAATATACAAAGATTTGATAACTTTCTTGTATTGAATAAAAATTTGATCTAGGTTTTGATGAGACTGCTATTTGGTTTTTTATCTGTCATCAAGTTATGCTGAAAAAATAAATAAATTTGTTGTCAGAATTCTGCGCAGTGTAATAGAGGGGCAGGTCTTTCAAACCACCTGTAACAATAGTATTACTTAGCTGTGATATTGCATTGTCATTTCCCCCTCAAAGGACTTCCAAACCATCCCAAAGGAGCTCTCATACTGTACTATATGCCATGTTTTAGTTTTATTGTACAATGTTGGAATCATATGATTTTCCTTGGGTTGTAAAAATATTTTGAAGCTTTTTTGATAATCAAGATTCAATCCCAATAACTTGAGCTACAGCCTCACCTCTGCCTTGGATTACTCCCCTAATTGCACAATCAATCCAAGCTCCAGCGCCAAGCCCCATCTCCAAAATAAACAAATCTAAACTCAACAAAGCAAAGTGTCAGCCTTAGAGCCAGCACAACTGACCTAAAGTCTGTCTTATCTTCTTCTTTAAGTCACAACTGTCTCATATCTTGTTAGAATCAGGTTTTAATGTTGTTTTGAATTCAGATTCAGATTCTTTGTTAAATTTTGACATTAGTGTTCACTGAACACTCTGTAATTGCTCAACTCCTTCATGGAGTAATTAAACAATAATTCTACGCTACAGCTGGCTGGGCAAGTGAAACAAGGCCAGCCAACCACATCTACATGTAAGATTACATAAGCAAACCTTGAAAATTTTCGAAGTTGGTGTATCCCCCATTGCAGGCAGGATACACAACCTCAAGACACCCAGAACCACCAACTCAGATCACCAAGGATTCACCAAGTTACAGCTCACCACTCTAACCAACCAAAGGCCTCTTTCACCCAGTACCTCAACAGTATTTTCAGTCAGTCCCCTTTTTGAACCTTGCTCTTCTGACAGAAGTCCTTCTCTGTCTCCCCTTCTTTCTTTCCCCTTTCCTGTCCTCATCCCTCATCAAATCAGATCAATCCAAGCACCAATCATCAGATCAGATCAGCTTCAATCATCCTCAGAGATCAATCAGCTTTGCTTCAATCTTTTTCTGTGGTTTTTCCTTGAAACAAACCACATAGGTTTCCCTCTAAAGAACCTTGACTATCCAGCTTGACATAGTCTAAAAAACTGGGCTGATTAGACTTGTCTTCTCAGATACCTTCCATGTTTCCATTGTGTGAAGAGACTGTTGCTTCTCAAAGACTATGGCACAGTTCATCCAACTTTTCAAGTTGTTGATTATCATCATTAAAGAGCACTCAGATTATTAGAAACACAGATCAATCAATAATCTTATCCCTTTTCCCCTCTTCTTCTCTAACAGTTGTATTCTTTATCCCTTGAAATACAACTGTTGCCCCCCATTTCTTGTGTCCTGTTGTCACTTTAGAGACCCAGGCTCACACAAAGGCCCAGAAGGGATCTCAGGAGAAAAAACCCAAAGCTTTTACTCTCAAAACCAAGTCTACAGCCAATTAAAATAGGTTTGATGATGAAATAAAACCTGGAGTGGTTCCCAAATTAAATTGTGCATGGAAAAATAACCAGAATATGTCACTCCTTGCATACATCATCTATCAAATAGATTTGGGGAAGGAAAGAATGATGGAAGCCTCAAAGCCAAAGGATGGATCTCCTTTTAAAATGAAACATTAAACTTTTTTGGGATAAAATTTGAATGTGAGCAGCTTCAAGATCAAAAAGCTAGAATGAGGGAAAGATATATCAATAAATTAAATTTCTCATATGACATCTTTCATTTTTTTTGGATCAAAAAACCAGGATTTTTACTGCTGATGAAGACACAAGGGAATACCAGATAAAATTTAATATTAGATCATCTTTTGTTTAAGTGCATACTCACTTATTCTCTGTCTTTTTAGGCACATCCATAGAGAAAATTCACAACCCTTTGTTTCAATCCAATTTAATGGTATGAGTATGATCATTTTCTCTTCACTGGAACTTACAAAACAGGTTTAAATGGATGAACCATCCTCTGAAGATACTTCAGGTCCCTCCTGTGGGATTTCCTCTCACACAATACAGAACTGGCTTTCAGCTCTAAAATCCAACAATGAAAAGATCCCACCAATGGAAATTCAAGATCCATCATTGGATTAAGATACTATTGAGGTCTTCCCCCCCTGGGTGCCTTAAAACACATTTTTAGTTTTGAATGAAACACACTTAAAGAAGGTGTTGAGAGATTTATTGGTGCAATTTTCAGCATTGCCAAGGACACAAAAATGATCAAACCAATATAGCCTAAATTTTAGGATGCAATGAATATCATCTCATCCCTTTTTCTAAATGAACCCCCAAAACTCAATTGTTTCCCACATTTCAAGGATTTTGAGTCCAAAGTGACTTCCAAATTTCTGACCTCACTTGCTTCTACCACCAACCCCTCCAGAAAATTGAATATATAAATTTTTGGAATTTTTACTTTCTTGCAATTAAACTGGATCAAATTTTATTGATCAATTGATCAATATTTTATTTGGCTGAAACATCCTTATTTTTGAGAAAGACTGGCAGTCTTAAGAAGAAAGAAAGACCAATTTTTTATGAAAAAATAACAGGAGTTGATAACCGCACACCCCTGGTGGAAGGCCCACACCAGGGGCACAGCTTTCCCAGATGGGCTTCTAACAAACACACCCCTCCTGGGAAGGGCTTGCAACAAACACATCCATCCTATAACAAACACACCCCTCCTGGGAAGGGCTTGCAAGCAAACACATCCATCCTATACATATAGGATGAGTGTGCGGGGCTGCATGCCTTGACCCCTCCATTTGAGCAGGTTGTATAGCCTTGTTGACCGGAGGAAATCCCTCTGGTCAAGGAGGTTTTATACAACCTCTTCAACCTATAGAAACTCTTTGACCTATACAACCTCCTTGAATGGAGGAAATCCCTCCAGTCAAGGCGTTCAGCCCTGCACACCCATCCCATACATATAGGATGGGTGTGTTTGTTGTACACCCTTCCCAGGAGGGGCATGTTTTTTGCACAACCTTCCCAGGAGGGGCATTTTTGTTGCACACCCATCCTGGGAAAGGTGTGCCCCTGGCGTGGGTGTGAGTTTATCAACACCCAAAAATAACACCAATGGGTTATAAACCACAAAGAAGATCAAATAGGCTTGAAACAAGAAACCCAAGTACCAACTGACCCCCAAAAATAGCAATTATTATGTCTGATTTGATCAGAAGGAATGAGTGATTACATTTGGAAATCACTGGATCCAGTCCTAGATTGGTCTAGGCTGTCAATACTATTATTTTTTCAAGAATGATGCTGATTATTTGAACATTTCATTGATAAAAACTTGAAAAGATGTAAATATAAACTTAAGTGTCCTCTGGAGAGTCATCAGTCATAGTTGGTATAAAAAATTCAAGTAAAGAAACAGAATAAGCAAATAATCATGCAAATCCAAGGTTATTAAATGAATCTCAAAAGGAAGGAAAATGACATCATTGATAATCATGAGATAAAAGTATTGTAACAGAAATATCATGATGATCTCAAGACTCAATTCAATTTTCTGATGACAGATTTTCATCAAAATTGGTTATCTTAAGGGAATAACAGATACCAAGAAAGTGCTTACTGAGCCAAATTTAATGATATAATCTGGCTCAAGCATCAGCAAAAATATAATGGTTAGCGTAAGAAAAACATTTATGTTAAGGCCATGTTTAATAGCAGCATATTATGTAAGATTTGATTACAAAATCACAGTTGTTGGTCGTATTTTCCACAAGAAGTACTGACATATGCAACTTTATTATTACACTGTCAAAAATGGTCTCAATATCCATCATCAAAAAAGAATTGGAGTATGTTAGAATTGGGCTTACTGGAGAAAAAGCGAAATATTTCGAGCGCGAACTTGAAGTAAGAAGGGTTGTTTTACAAGATACATAAAAATATTAACGTGAAAATTGGGCGTTGGATTCTACCAAAAGGAAAGAAAGAAAAGATGTTTATATGCATAGTTGATTTGATGACATGATTAAAGATTATGAATTTCCTAACCTTATGCCTGTTAAGATTCCTTTTTGTTATATTTGAAGATGATAAGAGTTTGAAATAATGAGCAGACCCGATTTCAAAACAATCAATAAAAATCCAAAAAGATAAATCACCACTGATTCACTTCAACTCAAGTGCTTGCCTGTTAAACCTTTGCCCGTCATGATCAGGTATTGCTACTGCCCTAGCCCCGGGGCTTGGACTCGGTCTCTGTAATTGACCTTCTTTTCCTTTATTGGGGCTTGGAATCCGTGTCCTCTGCTTTGCCACTTTGACATTTGAGGGCAAAGATACTGGGTTCGCCGTGGCAGATCTTACTGAAGGTCGCGCCACTGGAATTTTATTATTCTCAACCTTCACACACAGCAGGTAGATAAAATTCATCATTCTACTTCTGGTGACCGTTACTTGTAGCTTTCACTAACCTTCTGTGGGCTGATGTATACTGGCTTCGCTTCTCGAGTGAGTTGAGTGGTACTGTTCCCCATTGGACCTGATATATCAGCGTCCCCTGTATAGTTGAGTGTATTAGGAGGTTCCCCGAGGCTTTTATTTTCAGAACCTACCGGAATCTCGGATTCAGGTTGGGCCGCATGTCTTTTTGTAAGAAGTAGGTAAATCCCAATTATGAATGCAACTGTGGAAACTATTATTAGGCCTTTCAGCCCCGCATCCTCCAACAAGGTGCGTGGGGCCTTCTGGGCCTGTGCTTTTGGTGGTGCCTTCGGTGGTCCTGCGGTTGATGGTTTTCCAGTTGGAGTTTCCGTAGGTTTGGCGGATATATTCGGACCCGGAAAACCTGGGTCAGTTAACTCTTTATCGGTTGATTCCGAAACAGAATTTTCTGGGGACGCATCCTGAAGGCTCCGAAGTGGTACGGCCTCGCGAAGATTGTTGGCTGGGTCGACGTCCCGAAAACGATTAGTCCTATTTTCGGTGGCGCTGTCAGCTCTTGAGTGTAAAGAATTCTTTGGAGGAGAGGCAACATGTCTTCTCTTGAGTTGAGTTGCTAGTGGAATGGTATTTTGCGAAATCAAAGGCCATGGTTGAATAACTGCTCAATACGAGATGAAAAATTATCCACTTACAAGGTTTGTACAATTTTTTTGCCGGGTGTAATGGAGCAGAAAAAGTCATTTGAGAGGCGGGGTTTGTTTGACCCTCTTCGATAGTTGTTTGCCTAAATGCGTCCCACAGGATGGACAATGTTGATAAATTTTCTAATGAAATTTTGCAAGTTCCCAGGTCAAAATCTTAAAAATCCAGATAAGAAAGATATCAAGCTTTTTACAATATACCTTTTGTCAACTCAGAAGCGGTTGGAATGTTACCAGAGAGGAACTTGAGAAAAGCAGCGCGTTGCGATGAGCTCTGGAACATGTGACCAGTCCATCTTATAAGATGCGGCTCATATAAAACCAATGCATCTACATGATAGACGTTCAGCGAAGACAAAAAGGTAGAAGGAAGGAAAAGAAGAAGAAACAAAAGTCGAATAGGCATTTCTTTCAAGGGTATGTTGACTTCCGTTTGTATCTTGAGCTGGGGCGCGGAGTATGAACCGACGTGGTGAAGTCTCAGCCAGTGAGGCAGTCTAGTTTTCCAAAAAGACGAAGTGAGAGAATGAACGTTAAGAAAATATAATTAGGTATCAGACCAAAAACTGTAGGTCCCTTCGGCTCTTTGGATCTTGATGTTCACCGGTGGAGTAGCCAATTGATTAATATGCAGTCGTACCTGAAAATTGATGGAAATACCACAAATCGTGAACCAGGGTAGAGTGCGATTTGATGAAGATAAGGTACTAAGTGAATGGGATTATTGCCAACAAAGCTGGTGTTGTTTGGTCATTGGATAAAACTTAAGAGAATACAAGCGCAACAGAATTGCTGATGCCGAGGTTCTAATGACAAAGCTCAACATGTTGACTTCTCAACCACCAGCTCCACTACAATTCAGATCACTAAGGGTGTAGATATAAAATTATCATTGGTAGCCTATTGAGCATAGAAACCGGGGAGTTTCTTCTGCAGCACTGTGTTGTTTTCCGGTTGCACCTTGTCCAACTTTCTGATGACCAGCAAAACCGGTGATTAATAAACCCCTCGGGCGTCGAGACTACATAACGCCAGCCGACTATGGGTAGTCTGGGACCAATGTTTGTTCAAGCGGTCTTACAGCAAGTCCCATTTGCCTGCTGTGGGCGGCGCTGGAAGTGGCCTTACCCCTGTCGAGGGACTTGCATGCAAGCCGTCTCAAATGGCCTGGATCCTGAGAGGAAAATCTAGAATTTTGCTCAAAATCACTTCTGGCCACCATTACACAACTTTACGCGGTGCCAAATCATTTTAACTTGGTGCCAAAATGGTCACTGGCTTCTTGGCTTCAACCTCACCCTCCTTTCTACATCCTACCACCACCGGCTGAGGTCCCATTGGTCCTCAAAGTTGAAGACATCCCCCAAGATTTCCCTCTGTGTCCACGCCACAAACTCTGTAGTTTACAGTTTTGAGAATCACAACAACCCATGATATGTTTATGATGGGTGTTTGTGCTATGTTGAATGAATCAGAATGTTTGTGTGTATGGCATCCAATGTTGTATGATTCAGTGATAACATATAATACTGCAGGCTGGAATGTACCAGAAGTTTTAGAAGAATACATCCATCCCTCTGTGAAGGTGCCCAAGTGAAATAATTGCCTCACATGGTGCAGGATTGGCCAGAATATTTTCTGGGTCTTGGTTAAACAACACCCGGGACTCCCAAAATTCCCGGACGTCCGTTAGACCACGCCCGGACCGCATTTTAGGGTCCTCAGGAGGTCCAGGTCCTGGGTGGCAGTCGTTTCTCCAAAACAACCCCCGGAAATACCAAACTTGGGAGTTGTGTTTTTTTTGATAATTTTAATTATTGTGTTTTTGCCCGAGTGGGTGTCAATTCTCCAAAATGACCACCGGAAATACAACAACAGGGAGTTGTTTTTTTTTGGAATTGTAATTAATTAAAACACTAATTTGTTTTTTCTGTGTTTCTTCTGTGTTTTTTCTTTGTTTTTTCTTTGTTTTTTCTTTGTTTTTTCTTTGTTTTTTCTTTGTTTTTTCTTTGTTTTTTCTTTGTTTTTTCTTTGTTTTTTTTTTGTTTTTTCTTTGTTTTTTCTTTGTTTTTTCTTTGTTTTTTCTTTGTTTTTTCTTTGTTTTTTCTTTGTTTTTTCTTTGTTTTTTCTTTGTTTTTTCTTTGTTTTTTCTTTGTTTTTTTTTTTTTTTTCTTTGTTTTTTCTTTGTTTTTTCTTTGTTTTTTCTTTGTTTTTTCTTTGTTTTTTCTTTGTTTTTTCTTTGTTTTTTCTTTGTTTTTTCTTTGTTTTTTCTTTGTTTTTTCTTTGTTTTTTCTTTGTTTTTTCTTTGTTTTTTCTTTGTTTTTTCTTTGTTTTTTCTTTGTTTTTTCTTTGTTTTTTCTTTGTTTTTTCTTTGTTTTTTCTTTGTTTTTTCTTTGTTTTTTCTTTGTTTTTTCTTTGTTTTTTCTTTGTTTTTTCTTTGTTTTTTCTTTGTTTTTTCTTTGTTTTTTCTTTGTTTTTTCTTTGTTTTTTCTTTGTTTTTTCTTTGTTTTTTCTTTGTTTTTTCTTTGTTTTTTCTTTGTTTTTTTCTTTGTTTTTTCTTTGTTTTTTCTTTGTTTTTTCTTTGTTTTTTCTTTGTTTTTTCTTTGTTTTTTCTTTGTTTTTTCTTTGTTTTTTCTTTGTTTTTTCTTTGTTTTTTCTTTGTTTTTTCTTTGTTTTTTCTTTGTTTTTTCTTTGTTTTTTCTTTGTTTTTTCTTTGTTTTTTCTTTGTTTTTTCTTTGTTTTTTCTTTGTTTTTTCTTTGTTTTTTCTTTGTTTTTTCTTTGTTTTTTCTTTGTTTTTTCTTTGTTTTTTCTTTGTTTTTTCTTTGTTTTTTCTTTGTTTTTTCTTTGTTTTTTCTTTGTTTTTTCTTTGTTTTTTCTTTGTTTTTTCTTTGTTTTTTCTTTGTTTTTTCTTTGTTTTTTCTTTGTTTTTTCTTTGTTTTTTCTTTGTCTTTTATTTGTCTTTTCTTTGTTTCTTCTTTGCTTCTTCCTTGTTTTTCCTTGTTTTTCTTTTTTTTTTCTTCTTTGTTTTTCCTATAATTTTAATAAGCATTGTTTTCTTCTTTTGAATCAAGTTTGGGCGTTGATAAACGCATGCCAACGGCGCACACCAATTTTTTTTGGCGTGCAGGTCCCACACACCTTTTTTTTTGGTGTGCGGGGCCTGCACGCCAAAAAAAAGGGTGTGTAGGAGCGCATACCCATTTTTGGTGTGCGGGTCTCACACGCCCTTTTTGTTTGGTGTGTAGGCCCGGCACACTAATTTTTTTTGGCGTGCGGGGCCTACACGCCAAAAAAAAAGGGTGTGTGAGACCCGCACGCCAAAAATTGGTGTGCACTCCCACACACCCTCTTTTTTTGGTGTGTAGACCCTACACACCAAAACAAAAAGGTGTGTAGGCCCCGCATGCCAAAAAATAAATGGCGTGCAGGTTGGCGTTGGTGTGCGTCTATTAACACCCCTCATTGTGTCACAATTTATCACTTTATCCATTCCATTCCATGCTAGAATTCATTCCTATGGGGCTTTAGGAGAAGGGCGCACAAATTTGTTTTTCCAGAAAGATGAGGTGAACTTAATTCAAAAGAAAAAAAATGTTTATCAAAATTATGGGAAAAACAAAGAAGAAACCAAAAAAAACAAAGGAAAAACAAGGGGAAAACAAGGAACAAACAAAGAAAAGTCAAAGCAAAAACAAAGCAAAAACAAAGCAAAAACAAAGCAAAAACAAAGCAAAAAAAAAAAACAAAGAAAAACAAAGAAAAACAAAGAAAAAAAACAAAGAAAAAACAAAGAAAAAACAAAGAAAAAAACAAAGAAAAAACAAAGAAAAAAAAAGAAAAAACAAAGAAAAAAAAAAAAAAAACAAAGAAAAAACAAAGAAAAAACAAAGAAAAAACAAAGAAAAAACAAAGAAAAAACAAAGAAAAAACAAAGAAAAAACAAAGAAAAAACAAAGAAAAAACAAAGAAAAAACAAAGAAAAAACAAAGAAAAAACAAAGAAAAAACAAAGAAAAAACAAAGAAAAAAAAAAAAAAAAAAAAAAAAAAAAACAAAGAAAAAACAAAGAAAAAAACAAAGAAAAAACAAAGAAAAAACAAAGAAAAAACAAAGAAAAAACAAAGAAAAAAAACAAAGAAAAAAAAAAAAAAAAAAAAAAAAAAAAAAAAAAAAAACAAAAAAAAAACAAAAAAAAAACAAAGAAAAAACAAAGAAAAAACAAAGAAAAAACAAAGAAAAAACAAAGAAAAAACAAAGAAAAAACAAAGAAAAAACAAAGAAAAAACAAAGAAAAAACAAAGAAAAAACAAAGAAAAAACAAAGAAAAAACAAAGAAAAAACAAAGAAAAAACAAAGAAAAAACAAAGAAAAAACAAAGAAAAAACAAAGAAAAAACAAAGAAAAAACAAAGAAAAAACACAGAAGAAACACAGAAAAAACATAGAAAAAACAAATTAGTGTTTTAATTAATTACAATTCCAAAAAAAAACAACTCCCTGTTGTTGTATTTCCAGTGGTCATTTTGGAGAATTGACACCCACTCAGGCAAAAAAACAATAATTAACATTGTCAAAAAACACGACTCCCAAGTTTGGTATTTCCGGGGGTTGTTTTGGAGAAACAACTGCCACCCAGGACCTGGACCTCCTGAGGACCCTAAAATGCGGTCCGGGCGTGGTCTAACGGACGTCCGGGAATTTTGGGAGTCGTTTCTCTAATTCCCGGGTGTTGTTTAACCAAGACCCTATTTTCTATCTACTCTAATAGCCTGAGGGGAGGAAGAAAAGGTACCACCCAACTACACAATTGTAGTGGGCATCTACTCTCCCCCGTGCTGGTATAACACCAGGCCATAACACTGACAACAGAGGTGATATTGGATTGGAGATCAGATGGACTGGTGTGAATCTACATACAATCTACAGGTGTTACTACCTGACAGACCTGTTAACTGTCAACTTTCAAATTTACTGTCACTATACTACACCACCGATGTTTGCTCAGCACCGGTTTACAAGTACCTTCGTCCAACTCATGCCAAGTTTTGGTCTGATCCTTGTTAGATACTGGTCTGAAGTTGGTTTGAATTTGGTCTGATATTGGTTCAACAAACAAGGTGATGTGATGCAAAATCTCCACTAATGTTACCTGGAATCATTCCAGATGTTTTGTGTAATGTAACTGTATAATGTACACCATAACCATGTTGAAACCCAGCCCAACTTTATGATCATGTGGACTTGATCCATATTTCTGACCAAAGATAAGAATTATTGACCATGATGATTTTGAACCTCTGTGTAAACCCATACCCTATAATTTTCTCTGAAACATTATTTTTATGATTTTTAGTGCACACAGCATTCAAAAGGAAGTATGGGAGGTGACAGAGTAATTATCAATTCTGCTTGAGCTTGGTACCCTTGGGCCAAGGTATTATATCCTTGCCAAAAATATGCCAGTTTGTCTTAAATCATAGTTTTAATCTGGTTTACATTTTGTCTACATTTTCCAAGGCAATAGCTGGAAGACTTTGTCACACAACTGTACGCGCGTACGTTTGTGTGAAAACTCTATTGCCACACAGCCAAGTGATGCTGAGCTGAGTGCCCACAAAACACAGGAATATCAGGTGAAACATTTAAAAATGTTAAATATTATTTTCACCTATATGCACACACATTCTTTTGTGGGGATTTTATGAAGTGATTACAAACCCCTGGATAATTTGGGACTCCCCTGAACTTGGACTTGACTTCCAACACTCATGAAAAAAATTTGAAAATTCCCTAAATAGATTGTATTTGAGAATGCCTGGATGCCCATATGCCACCTGCCAGATCACAAGGTGGTTACAGTGGGTGATTTAGCACTTTTTAATTCTTTGTTGAAAAAAACAAACATAAAGGGGTTAGCCAGTGATTGAAGCTAGCTCAGTTCATAAGGTAATCATTTTTTATCTCTAAAGATGTGATGCTTATAGCATCAATCAATAAACAAGATATAATTATGTACTATATTAATTTTTTTCTGCCCATCTATAAGTATCTTGAGTGATGAAAACAGAAAGATGATTCATTTAATTTATGCAATTTCATAATAAATTTATATCTACCAAGCCAAAAGTTTTGTTTTCCATGGATGAAAACCAATTTTGAGCCCTGTGGAAGAACCAACAAGCACTTGATCAATGAAAATATATTATTACATCAAGAAAAGTCTGTTTTCTTCCAAGACGTAAAGATTGCTTTGCAATGCAGCTGTACATGGGTTGTGGGAAAGTAACAATAATTAAAATAGTCCAGTTGGGGTGATTATCAGGCTGATATGAACCCATCTTCAACACAAATTCAGAAAGATTCAGCATCAATTCAGCCAAACTTCAGCAAAAATTCAGCACAAAATTGTGCATAACTTCTGGAAGAGATCTTACAGGGTTCCTAAATAGAGGGGTGATGGCACTTGCATGCAAGTGCTGAGCAAACTCCTGTGGTGCTAATAATTGAGCTTTTTGATAAGTTTGATACTATATGTATATGATGGGATTCTGGGCATCCATAAGTTGTGGAATTTTTAAGGCAACCACATACCTAAATCAATATTCAATAATATGCTTATGTAAGTCTGAAAGTAGTTTGGAATTGTGCAGTCAGTGAAGTTAGATGTTACAAGCTGCGGAGACGTGACATAAGCAAGATGTAAGTGATTGGAATCAAACACATGAAAGTGTTAGTGCTGGGCTCATGACCTCTAATAGCCTTGGGGTAGGAAGAAAAGGTACCACCCAACTACACAATTGTAGTGGGCATCTACTCTCCCCTGTGCTCGTATGCCACCAGGCCATAACATCTACAACCCTAAGTGTGTAAAACTTTGTAGACTATTACTATCTAGGTTTGTGGCCAAATACAGTATGTTTTATGTAGTTTATTTAATCTTTATTATGATACAATATCACTTACTATTATCATATACTATATATAATTTTTATATCAGATTCTCTCTCTCTAAAAGACTCCTCCCTGTGATTCTGGTGATCCTCTCTTTTCCTCACTCTCTTTGTTTCTCTATCACTGATATCCCAGGTAACTCTAGTATTCACTTATAAATATATATATATATATAGTTACATTTTATCATTCTGACCTTTTATTCTTTTATCTGAATATTAAAATACATCAACCTCTTTTTTTCTCTATCGCCAATATCCCAGGCACTGCCTAAAACTTTTGTATTCCTGATTTGACCATCTCATTTTCTAACAGTATGTTTACCACCAAGGTCTCCTCTGGTTTTTGAGTGCATAAGATGTTTGGTGGGCTGGTCTAATTTGTCCAAAAATCATATTGGAGCACTTACTATCAAGATCTATAACCTTGGCAGAATCAAGTTGGTTTACACACATGTACACCCTCACAAAGCTTGTGTGCTCTTTGTTGAAAGATAAAGTGTTTTACTTGACCTGAGAATTGAGATTCATCACTTTCATGTGCGCTGTTGGGGCTTTGTTTGTTATTTATATGATCCATAAATGAATGAATTGATATATCCAAAAACAAATTGAATCAAGTTATGGCCTCTGAATATGTGAAAGAAATTATTTGTAAATAATATTAATGTTTCATATTACTCCCTTCATGGCTAGACTTCTTGAAAACACAACATAAAGCTTACCCTAGCTAAAAACAGGATAGTGAAGTACAATAACTATATATCCACTTTTTAGGTGGTTGATGTTGATACAGGTGGGCTGAAGATTGGATCAAATGGAATTTTTGACTGGGACATGAGTTTTTGTGGGATAATGAATGATATTTAAAATGAAAGCTTTCATAATTTTATTTGGGAGCAGAGCTGTCCCAGGATTGTATTATTGATATGGGGAAATTAAGTTGGGGTAGGTTTAGCAATTTGATAACTTATAAAACTTCATTGCAGCTTATTCTAAATGCTAATAGTAGTAAATAATCTTCAGAGAGTAACAGACAATAAGTAAGGAGATTTAAGGATAAGTAAGAAAAATCTAAAGAGAAAAAATGAGTGAATATTTTAGATGGAATACCTTCTTATAATATATTCCTAACTACAACCCAGTGGAAGAAAACAATAGAGACAAGTAACAGAGAGAAGTACAGAAAAATATCAAACAAGCCTGAACCCCGGAAAAAGGATACTTAATACCTGATGAACAAAAACTTGATCATTCAGAAGAGAAAGAGGCAGTAGAATCCATTAAATACCCTCTGCTTGAGATGTTTCCTGGCTCCTCCTGAGTCTCTTGATTATTCTGTGAGTGTTGAGTTGAATATATATGGCTTTAGGATACTTGACAAGTGATTAAGGGAGTATTCATAGAATCTGATGGTTGTGATTTAAAGTCTTCTTAGGTCTGAGGAATCTGAACAGCGGTTTTTCTAGGTATGATTTATAGTAAATTTGAATTATGCATAATCAACTTGCATAAATCCATTCAATCAACTTCCAGCCTTGAAATTTTGGGATTACTACTTACCAGTAGGCAGGTCTATGATCATTGATGTAATTTTCAAGGGACTTAGCATTTTCTTTTAATTTTACAATTCATGAGGGGGTATAAAATATGACCAAATCCACAATTAAAACCAGTGAATTAGGTTTTTCAAAAAACCCAATTTTCAGAGTTTTGAATCATTTTTATTGATATCCATTGTTTTTAAAAATGGTTGATTTTCTAAACCAGTTGATTAGATAATTGTTGTTTTACTCATATTTGATACCCCTATTGTATAGATGGTGAAGATAGCATCCTGGCGTATTTTTTATGATATATTTAATATAGATACATTCAAGTAAATCCAAACTCCTTGGGGCCAGTTCCAGAATGATTGGCTAGACTGATTCTATCCCAGTTAAACTGGGAATCACTTAATGAATTTAAGATCCCAACTGATGTAAAAAATTGACTGGTTATGATGAGAAATTCAGGAAAAGAACCTTCAAAAAACATTTTATTTGGACTGGTATAACTTGGTATATTCTTGATACCAGAACATGTCTTCAAGAAAGCCACATTTCCCTCTGGTGTAATAAATTAGGCATCCAAATCTTAAGAGATTTTTTCCTCACTCTCCAACAGCTCATCATCTGATCTGCATTTGTTTTTCAAACCTCCAAAACAAAAATCAGAGCAAATCTATTGATCTTTCCAATATTTCTTACTTCTTAGACTTCAAAGATAAAAATAAAAACAAATTTTTCATTAACTCTGTTCCCTGTTTAAGAAATTCAAATTTTTGAGTGTATACTTTGTTATTTTGAAAAGAAATCTGTTTGATTATTCCTGGCAGATTTCTGCCTTCCATCAGAGTGATATTCAGAATGTTCAAACAATTAAATGGGCGCCATTTGGTTATTATCAACTTTTAATAGTGCAAAATGAATAATTGTCAGAGTTCAAGTCTTTGGTCTGCTCACAATCTGAAAAACCATAATTACCTATATTCCTGATCAATTCCCCCTCCCCCCTTATAGATTAAATATTCTTCCATCACATTTGTGATGAAAAAACCATTACATTACATCCATAGTCAAATTGATGTCTTCCATTACTAAGTTTTAATGCCATTAAGTTCCATTGTTAGTTTACAATTTCATTCCAAATATAGTTATTAGCATATGCTTGTTTGTTTTTGTGTTTCAGCTCAACCACATGTTATCCTCCTTGTAGTAGTCTAAGTAAACTGACCAATTTTCAGTGGTAATTAATCATCAAGTCTGAGCATAAAAATCTTTCTGAATATCTTTGCTCCTTGTTCCAATCAGACCCTCATTCAGTATTTCCCCCTTCTTGAGCATCTTTTCGTTTTACCAAAATCTCAACACTAATGTTGTGCTGGGAGAACATGCTGAGGATCCAATCTAAGGCCAGGAAATGGCCTCCAGTTATATTCTAGAGGTCTTCAAGAGAAGGTTCTAGAATGTTGTTATAAATTCTGCTCTATTTCATTGCATTTCAAATGCACTATGATGCAATGTGAATTGTATTGTATTGAGCACAGTATTTTCTATGTCCCCATGACCTCATTGCGTGTATGTATAACTAATCACATCATGGGCCAATTCATATAATATAATAATACTGGTAAATTAGCATGCACTTAGGTAATCTCTTTCTCATTAGCATAAATCTATTCTTTTTATATTTAAGCAAATAGTTTCATTTCCCTCAGCTTTTATGAAAATACTGTTAATACATGTTTTATATGGTCATTCATTTTTCTTACCAAGAACGTTCAAGATATGATCAATTACTAGAAGGAGTAGGAATTTAGTGGTGGTTTGAGTGAGTCCCCCCACTCATTTTTATATCACAAGTTGATTTATAAACTAATGTTTTATGATGTGTTATTATTTACAGTAGTAATACAGTATTTCTATTATGTTTTAAAGCTAATTCAGTTCTGAGGATACTCTGAAGTATCTCTAGGGCTGAAAATATAATAAATCTCTTGGGCGCTGTTGGGGGCTTGTTATAACTCTCCTCACAGGTCTACTTGCCTTTCTTTGGGATTTTAGGATTTCTTTTTCTGAAAATGACTCCTGTTTTTGGGCTTTGATAAACGCATGCCAAAGGCGCACGTCAACACCCACCTGCACACCAATTTCTTTTGGTGCGCAAGGCCTACAGGCCAAAATAAATGGGTGTGTAGGGTCTGCACACCAGAAAATTGGTGTGCGTTCCCACACACCAATTTTTTGTTGTGTGGGATATACATATATATTACACAATCAAACCGGTGGACCAGTTCAATTATGTGAGCAAGTACCCACACACCAATTTTTGGCCTGTGGGAAACCTTGTTGGCCGGCCAGGAGGAGTTCCTCCTGGCCAACAAGGTTGTATAACCTTGTTGGTTGGCCAGGAGGATGTCCACCTGGCCAAAAAGGTTGTATAACCTTGTTGGCCAGGAGTAAATCCTCCTGGCTGACCAACAAGGTTATACAACCTTGTCAGCCAGGAGGAGTTCCTCCCAGCCAACAAGGTTATAAAGCCTTGTCGGCCGGGAGGAACTCCACCTGGCTAACAAGATTGTATAACCTTGTTGGTTGAGGTTATACAACCTCTTTGGCCAGGAGGAGTTCCTCCCAGCCAACAAGGTTATACAACCTTGTTGTTGGCCAAAGAGGGTATAACCTTTTCAGCCGGGAGGAGTTCCTCCTGGCTGACAAGGTTATACAACCTCGTCAGCCAGGAGGAACTCCTCCTGGCCAGCCAATGAGGTTTTCCACACGCCAAAAATTGGCATGTGGGGACTTTCTCACGTGATCAAACCGGTCCACCGGTTCAATTACATGATATATATGTATATCCCACACGCCAAAAAATAGGCATGCAGGTGGGCGTTGGTGTGCACCTTTGGTGTGCGTTTATCAACACCCCCCATTTTTTCCATAAAGAAAAAATATGTCTTTAGTTTTTTTTTTTCATAGCTCCAATACAAGTGTAATATCTACCAAGAAGCCTGCAGCCTAAAATTTGGGATTGGAGATAACCAAATCTACTCTAAGCAAACCAAGATCTAAAGAAATTGATGTTGAGGCACACTTCTGCCCCTGAACATCACTTCTGCAGGTGGAAAGACCCTCACTGAAGATTCAGAGAGCCCTTGGTTCTGATTAATTCAAGGAGATTAAGAACAAAAATTCTTTTTTCACAGTTTCCTTGGTCTTTCCTCATTGATGTAGTCCAAAACTTGCAAAAAATCTGCCTGGATATAAAAACAGAGGTGTAGGTCTCTGGTTTGAGGTCTAAGACCTGGGTGACTAGCTGTACTACACCCATGTAAAATTTGTGGAATCTGCCCTAGTAGCAATGATTAAGGACCTAGAAAGCTTTTTAGATTTTTGCACCACAATTTTCTGTAGAAGAAGGAGAAAATAGACCTGATGGCTTCATTGAGAAAACCCATTTATGATGAACTTTCCCTGAACCAAGTTCAAGGGTGTTGACCTGAAGATTCCCAGCTAGTAAATTCCCAAAAGCCAATCAATTTTTGGTAGCCAGAGCCTCCACTCTCCCCTTATTCACCTCAGTGGCTCATATTTTTGCCCTGTCAGTTGACCTGCATAATAGAACATATTTGCTCATCCTAACCCAATTTGCCTCATTGGTGCCTTGGAAACAAGGGCTCTCTTAATCTTCAATGATGGGTCTTTTCACCTGGACCATTGATGTGCAGGGGAAGAAGTGTGCCTCAAGTTCAATTTCTTGAGCTCTATGTTTGCTTGGAGAACATTTGGTTATCTACAATCAGAAATTTGAGGATGTGTGGGTCTTGGCATATATTAGACCTATGCACAAAGAAAAACTAAAGAAAATTTTTGTTCTTTGCTGGCAAAACAGGGGCCATTTGTAGAACAAGCAAACATAAACTCCCAAAGCCAAGCCATGGGATCTTTGAGAAGATTAATCAAGCTCTGTGACAGCCACCAAGATATTACTATTTAATACTTGAAACTGAAAGCTTGAATAATTATAATGATTCTTTATTTTATTATTCTTTATTTATTACTTTGATATTCTGACCAAATTACAATTTAGGCATGATTTTTTCACCAAAGTGTCTTACAGACTAACAGGGACCAACAAGCTTAGAAATAACTGCATTGAACAGATGGCTTTGAGTTCAAGCCACACCCAAGACCATTGATTAAAAACATTTATCACCCTTCTGTTTCTTTTTATTAAATATCAGTACAAATTTAATTACAGAAAATCCTTGGAAAATAAATTTTCAACAACTCAATAAATGGATACAGAAACATTTATTGGTGTATTTTTCTTCTTGAAAATCCTGTAAAATCCATGCTTAACACATAGTAATCTATACTATAAGATCACATATAATTCACAGTGAATCTTTATGTAATATGTCCTAAATACTTATCCATCTGATTTCACCTAATTTGCCTCCAGGGAAAGCACTTTTTCAAGTATAAGCCCCAAAGAATTTTATTCCCATGTATTTCTTAGTGAGATTATTTATTTTAGTTTAATTAAAGTGTAATAGATATCACACTATTTCAAAGAATGTGAAATAGATATAGCATCATTATAATTGAAAAAGGAAACCATATTTCACATCTGATCACAAACAGGTTGATCACTTTCACCTGGTAATTTTTCCCTGATCACCACTGTCAAAAGAAATTGACAGAGGGATCCTTTAATATTTAAAGTGGGATTTTTCTTTTCTAAATAAAGAAACATCACCCTATCAGTTTTAATCATCAATTGGATAACTTATGATAAGCTAACAAGGGGCTCACCTTCTCCTGTAAGCTTGGAGGACTGGCCTTATTTTAATTATAACTATCTTAAATAGTTAAAACTTTTCAAATCTGCCCCATTTAAATTAATTTACCTTGATTTAATTGGAAGAACCATGTCCTAGTCTGGTTAGCCCTTCTGTGGAGCCTTTTCCCAACCAGAAGTCTGGAAGCAGGGTAATAAACTGTAATGTTCTTATACTTAGTTTTTAATAAAACTAAAGTAATTATTGTTAAAGTATTATTGTCTTATTACACTTTTAAAATGTGATTCTTATTTACTCCTTACCGTACACGGCACAATCAGTGGAGTAGGGTACAGTTTGTTGACACTCTGTCTAAGCCCCCAACAACAACCAAGAGCTCTTTTATTTGGTGTCTGAGCCACTGAAGATCATAGTTAATGAATTGAAAGACCAGGAATCAAGAGGAGGGTATGGTTTGGATTGGTCAGTTTGATGGAAGTCATGGTGAGTATGGCATGCTCACACTCAGTGATGCATGCATTCTTGAGTAATAATGTCTATACTCACGCGGGCCGCAACGGGGCAGCGTCTCAGTGACGATAGATAGTGCTGCAGGGCTGGACACACATATGAAATCCTCCAGCTGTAAGTAAGGCCTTGGCACTCTCGGGGTACCCACCAGCGCTATCATTTCACCTCCCTGTGTGGTTCTCCTTTGCAGCGAGGGGCCTTGGGGCAATAATGCGACCTTTTTTTCGGCAGCAACAGTAGGGTAACATCAGAGCCTTGCATTAGATCTTCTATAAGGTTTCTTCCTATGGTTTCCGCTATTCCGGCCCTCTAGCAAGGCTTGCTGTGCCTTGGCACACATAGAGTTTACGCCTTGCACAAACAAATTGCCCCGTGTTATTGCTGAAAGTTAGAATTCCAACTAAATGTATAATAAAATTATTGCCATTGAATTTTGTCTTGATTTTCAAGAGGGCCTCAATTTACTTTCTGAACCATTGCGCTGTGTGGGATTTCCTTCAGGGAGAGTAATTAATTAGTGTTAGATGGGTTCTATTTTCTATCCTTTTTAATAATATATTCATCCATTCTACTGAGCTTCTAACTCCCACAAAAGCATGATATTATAAATATGATTGTCATTAAAAGTCCACTGGTCAAATCCTAAAACCATACTATTAATAGTACTTGAAACACAGCTGTGTGTTTATTTATTTTCTTTTGAAAAAAAATAATAAACAAAACCTGTTTGAAAAAAAGAGAAATCTAAATTTGTTGATTAACCTTTGGATCTATTTGGTGATCAGGAAAAGGAAGGGAAGAAATGGTGAGGATGGGTAGATGATTGAAGAATGGGGTTCTTTTAGATGATAGATTTAAAGGAGAGGAGGATCTCATTTCATATGAAAGTCGAAACAGAAGTAAAACACATCTCCGCAACAGAAACAAAGAAATCTACATATAATTCAGAAGGTTCAAAGTATAAAGGAGCGTGTCAATTACGTCTGTAATGATGATTGATTGATTCGTTTTAAAATAAAATAGGTAAAGGTCATTGGTCATAAAAAATGCCATGTCGAGGTTGAAAAAAAACGTATTTTTTTGTGAGAAGAGGTCGGTTTGCTATTTGAAGAAGTATGATAGATATAATGAAAACGGAGTAGGAGATCATAATAATAGTAGCCAAAAAGAAAATGACGAGACAAAAAAAGCTAATGGTAATGTTATTTGTTTTATTGAATGCCTGGACGGAGAGCAGGAGGGGTGATTTTGGTGAGTGAGAAATAGCTGGAAAGAAGAGAGTCCAGTGGGAGAGAGAGAGAGAGAGAGAGAGAGAGAGAGGGGGGGGGGGTGAATGTGAGGCCAGGAGATGTGATTGAGGATTCACATAGATAAGTCCAACCACTCGGGAGCGAAATCTGGGTCAACCTCTTCCCAGACCTAAGGATCAGGCAAACCGTTAGAATCATTGAGAGAGGGCGGTTGGAAAGGGGGGGGGGCTTTCTTACAGGAGAATGATCAAAGAGCTCGATGAACTGTTGGTCCATGTTCCGTGACTTGGGAAACGCGTAGCGTCGGTACTCGTCAAAGATCGCAGTAGAGGACCAATGCTGTAGTTTCCTCAGACAGCCAACTAAACATCCTGTTCGATGCTTTGTCCAGAGAAATTGAGCGTTAAGAAAACTTGATGGAGCAAGAGGGTGATGGAGATAGATCTGACTGACTTTTCCTTTGTTACAATGGATCAACATCGGATGATTCCGAGCGTCTAAGACTTGACAAAGCGCCAACCTGATTTTATCTTCGGGGACTAGGTCAAGAAGCAAAAAGGAATCAGGTTAGTCAGGCTCAAATTACTTGGTGATGGTTAGGATTAGCTGCAGGTGAATGGATCTGTTTTTTATGATGATTTTTGGGTAGCTCGACAGTGAGTGACTGTAGGTGTACACTTACTATGTACAAACGGTTCCTAGGAGGAGCAAGCCGCCAGACACGAGCAAGAAGTGAAAGTAAAAATAAAATAAAAGATAAAAAAGGAGTGGGAAAAGTGGTTGGTTTTTCTTGAACGATATAGATCTCTTGAGCTCTTTTCCCGGGATCCGGTTTGAAAGCTTGGATTGGGGGTATGCTTGGTACTTTTGATGATGATGATGATGATGGTGGATGGTGATGCTTTGAGATGATATAAAGCAAACAAAACTAACTTTGTTTCCTGGTATGGCATATTGTATCAGTTTAATCCCGACAGACTCGTAGTGTTTCACAAGTTCTAGAGGGTAAGGTTCCTGCACCAAGGTTCTGAGCGGAAAAAAAAAAAAAAGTCAGGCAAAGAATGAGCAAAAAATGACAAGGAGAAAGATTCAAGGGCCTACAAGATTGTCCGTAATTTGAGTTTAGCCAGGAATTCAAAGTTTTCGGGTTTGGGGAAACTGGAGCGGAAGATTCCGGGGGCCACGATAGCAAAGTTTGGCGGGGGGTTGAGGGCTGGTTGAGAGGATAGACTGAGGTGAGGATGGGTGAGGGCTGGACCGGGTAGGAAGAAGATGGATTGTTTGGTTTTGAGTGGGTGTTGGATGGGTGGGTTTGAGGCTGGGATGGATAGACAGAGGGAGGATGAGGAGTAGCAGGCAGGGATCTTGGGTTCTAGATGGTCTAGTTGGTGATGACGGTAGAGGGGTGGAGAGGAGGAGGATGAGGATGAGGATGAGGATGGGGATGAGAGTGAATCGGATGAAGCGGAATCTGAGGAGGATGATGAGGCAGATGAGGAAGAGGATGAGTTGTTGGGTAGGGGTGTTAACCAGGGTAGGAGCTGATGGTCGATGCTAGGCAAGCTGGGCATCTGGGCGGCAGTTGGGGTATTGTTGTTGTCCTCGTCGACGGTAGCAGCAGCGGTCGAGGTGATGTTGGGTAAGAGAAGCAGAGCTGGTTGGGCAGCGAGTATGAGAGTACGGTTGGCCATTGGTCTATCGTTGGTAGTATGTAAAAGTAAAGTAGATGAGAGATGAGGGATGAAGGATGAGGGATGAGGTTAGTGGATGGACATTGTTTATGTTTGGTTGTTGGATAAATAAATTTACTCTCGAGATGGAAAAGACACAGTTAAAACTCTGTTGACCAGTCTAGTTGAAAACCAGCCCACTAATTTCACAACCATGTCACTCAGCCAAACCTCATCCTTCCGACTCCGACTCGAATTAATCGTGACATCTCAGAGAACGCTCCAAGGATCCTTATGGATTTGGTAAAACTTCTAATCCATTGTCTCAGGGATCCGATATAAAGAAAAATTATCAAGGATTATTGAGTGTGTCAAAAAACTATCATCCTTGATCTTGAGCTATTCCCCAAAACTATAAACACTCAATAAGATATATGTGGTAATCCCAAAAATAGGCCAAAGAAAATAAAAAGTCAATTTCCTCATTTTCCTGATCAGCCATGAGATCTGTATAAATTCCATGTGTATTACAAATGAAAAAAATAACATATACAGTAGAAAAAAGCACTGATCAATCCAATTTCACTTTACATCAAATGTTCATGAATTTCTTCTGGTTATATATCTTCCAGAAAAACAGCTATCTTTTAATCCCTTTTTTCATTTGGTTGCAATGTATCAATCATGACCCTGACTCTCTACCACTCATAGTGAATAACCATAAATAAATAAAACCCTGCATGTAGACAAGAGGAACTGATTTGTTTCTATGCTTCCAATGCAAGAAAAACTGGCTCAACTGCCTGCAATTCACATGCAGCATTCTCCAACCAAGATTTCATTATATCTCCACCCACCTTTTTTACACATGTAACTGTTTTGGCACAGTGACTATGCAACTGTTTTGGTACAGTGACTGTGTGTTGGAGCTTGGCTGGTTCACCCTTTGAGAAAGGTTGGAGTAACACCACCAGCTTGATTATCTAGGCTTTCTGCATCTCAACTGCAGACACTTGAGACAGTTTTATTTGTAGTGTGTTTCTTCTACCCCAACCATTCCCCCACTCAACCTTCTCCCTCAATTAAGTAAAACAAACAAATTCATTTGTCTCTACCCTCACTATGAGCTACAAGTACACAGATTCAAAGTTTCTAATGCAAGTGAATCACTTTTTTAAAAAAAAATAACAATCTTACATTCAATACACCTCAATCAATTTACACATATTGTTTATGTACTTTCAATGTATCTCATTATCAGGAGATTATAATGGCCTAATACAAAATAATAATCTGTGTTTTGTATTGCCTGCCCAATAGTAATACAGAGTTCAAATTTCATCAAAATTGGAGGCCCATCACAATGCAATACTGACACATGATATAGGCAATACAATTCCATGCTGAAAATAGTTTCTTTCACCTCATCTGCCCTCAGACAACCTCATTATTTTTTCTGGTTCCAGTAAGTGAATTCTTTTCACAATAAGCGAAAAAAAAACACAAAGCTAGAACTGATTCCTTTCTTCTTTTTCATCAATTCGCATTTGTTTTTATATTTAACCACTTTTGGACGTACTCTTGATTTCTTTTTACCAACTTGCTTCACTACTCAATTGTGTAGGTATCATGTGTCGCGACTCGCATGCTGTTTTATTATCTCACTCAACCACATGTGTGTGATCTCAGCTTGTGGCATATCTTTATTCATCAGAACAACTCAACTCATTCATACTACCACGTGTTTTTTTCAATCAAGTATCGACAGTTTTCCAACTTAAAGTTAGAAAATTCATTGCTATTAAGAAAGATTGTGTGAACCCTAATAAAGTTATAGCTGGGGTAAAAGTTGAGTTGGGCACATTTACCGATCTTGTCCTCATGACGTGGATATAGATATGGGGTTGCTGTCATCTCAAGGTGAGGATCTGGATCTGGTGTTATACCAATTCAATCAAGCATATATGAAAAGAATAATTAAGGGTTGATGTTTGAAGCGTCTGGTAGGAAAACATGCACATGTACACGTAGAGAGAGAGAGAAAGAGAGAGTAGAAAAAATTGGAATGGCTGTGTTCAATAGGTATGGACTATTTACATTCTCTTCAACTAGGGAAGCAGATTGTAGGAAAGAACTTGTCGAACTGGACTAGAAAGAGCGTATTTCAGAAATCAAATGAAGGGTTTGCAGCCGTTGATCTCAATTCATAGATGATTTTGGTAATCAAATGTGCTTATTATATATGAGCAAATGCGGAGTGTGTAAGGCAAAAGTGGTATTAAAAGAACCAGGTGAACGAGTGAACTCTAGAATAAGACCCAAAACAGAACATGCGAAAGGCATTTCCAGGATCACTAGACCGTGGTTAGGAGAAAGTTGCATGGGTGACGTGCTTAGCATGATGTGATTGAGAGGATATAAATATGTGGTATGGTGGTTGCTTGGCATCGGTCCGTCTGTGGAGGAGATAAATGAGAATAAACTTAATGGATGAGTGCGAAAGACCATGTCGTGCGCAGCATGGTAGAAGAATAATGGGTTTGTAGAAGAATGAGAGAGACTTGTACCTTTAATTAGGGGTCATATGTTCCGATTTCGCCTAATAGTATGAATGGTTTCCTTGTGTGGGCCGACTTCCATCCCAAGCTTTGGCCTGTGTCTGCGTGTAAGGGGCGCCCATGCCCGTGGGGTCCAGGTATTCCATCACTGGCGGCTGATTAGCTTGATTGTTGGATGAGCTACCGAACTCGCTGTAATGATGTGCTTGATTGGTAAAATGAAGAAGCGACTGGTCTTGCGGTTTTGTAAATGACATATTGCTTCGAACAGAGCTAGTAGAGCCTGAACGATTGATCATAGGTGAAGGCGATGCTCCGACACCGCCCATTTCTTGATTCTTAGGATGGTCGAGGAAAGCAGTTGATGGAATGACGATAAAGGTGTCGTCTGCGGGTTGCTCCTCGGTTTTATTCCGTAAACGCTTGAAGAAAAACCTGATCAAGATCATGAACATCAGCGTGATCGCTACCGCGCTCACGCCAATAGCTACAATCATTCCAGTGGAAGTATGCTGTTCAATGGATTTCGCACCGCCAAAATTAGTATCAGGTTTGTTAGCCTCCCAGACGGACCTCGACCCGGCAAGCCCGGTAGGAGTACTAATAGTTGGGAGTTTCGCAGAATTTGTCGTTAAGGGAAGAGAAGAAGATGGCGCCATGGTGGGGTTTGACGCTACATTTGTAGCAGTGGTGGACACTGGGGGTACATTCGAAGGGTGTGCATCCGTGGGGGTGATAGGTTGAGGTGGATGAGTCGCACCAGCGGTGGGACTAGCCTTGTTGGCAGATTGGGTGGAAAGGTTGTTGACCGGAACCTGATTGGGAGGGTTGGGATTGACGACTGGGTTGGGCGGCGTAGGAGCTGAGCCTGCCGGCTTGGGAGGGACTTCTTGTTTTGTGGGTAGGGTAGTGGTGCCGTTGGAACGGTTTTGTAGGTGGATAGGCATTTTTGGAAAGAATAGGAGGACACTTTGGCTGGAGGGAATTGAGAATATTGAGTCTGACCAAGCGTGATGTGTTTGAGAAGGAGAGTAAGTTTTCAAGTGTTGGTTGAAGGTGTTGTAAGAGGAAGAGAAAAAGAGATAAGTTTGGTCTTAGTCTTGGCTTCTTCAGTAAGACCCGGCTGTAGAAGTGAGATTAGAAATGAGAAAAGTATGAGTAAGGAAGCGGATAGCTAGTAAATTGTATGTATTGAGACTATTTGTGGTTCGTGACGGAGCATGATATGGCAAGATGACATTCTGCTGGACCTGTTCAGCCTGCACCGTCTAGGAGTGGAGTTGCTCGACATACTTGGCACTGTGTTTCACCAGCATGAATCTGGCGAAAGGCTCAGGCTAACGCTACATCCGCGTTGTCATACATGTAACACGAAAACAGGTTTATGATGTTGATCGAGTCCAACAGAAATCTGACCAGTCGGACGATTTGATTCCTTCCCTTTTCGACCAGAGGGTCCGAGTCACGGGCGCTCGGAGCCAGGGAATGTTTACCTGAATCAGTCTACGAGGAGCAAGCTGAGGTTCCGTGGACAGGCTGCTTGGGATTCATGGAAAGACCAAGGCAACCGGCAAGCGCACCGTCAAAGTGCCAATACCGCCGCCGCAAGAGGAGTGCTTACAATAATTCTTGAAGTGTTCCTAATAAGCGATTCAGCCTTATGGACTTGCTATAAGAACGAAGTGAAAATCTAGAACATATCAGAGCGTATGTACAATGACAAGAAATTTGCAAACATGGAAAATCGTGACAATTATAATTAGAGTAATGAGGTTCAGGATTCAATGTTGCATGAAGGTCCCAAGGATTTGATGGAATTTATCATTCAATAATGTCACTCCTTTGTTACGACCAAAACAAGCACTTAGACAAACAACAGCCTTGAATAATTGGAGCAAACGTAAGGGGTGACTACATTGTTCCCGTACAAGAAACGGGGCGTGATGATTGATCATGAGCAAAGACTTTACAGACGATAGATGATAGTCTGTCTTAAATTCTACTCTGAACCCTTTCATCACTGCAGAATTTTGGAGCAGTCGAGAGGAATTCCCTAGCTTCCCGTAGTGGTCTTCCAATAGTCGGAGGCTTCGGGCAAACGATGCGATGAAGAGAAGCTCAGTTTTCTATCAATAAATTTTAATCATGCTTAAAGCTTACCACACCGCCTGTCGAATGAGTCAAAACAAACGCGACCACATCATGTTCCACTCCCAAACCGTACAAAGCTTCTGAAGCCTTCTCGATCATTTCGCGGATGCAAACAGACCCCACTGCTGTGGGTGGGTTAGACAAGATGAAGCTGCGGAGCGGAAACGTATTAGTGCTCAGATTCACGGTGCTGCCGATGAAGGAAACGGCTACCTCATGACATTCGAAATCCGAGATGGCTTGAAGCGGGCTACTGCGCTGACTAAGGATGATAGTGCCAAGGCTAAAGGATCAGAGTGGCGTTCTTCATGAAAGAGATCTTCGATCAGCTTGACAATATCGTTCATTGGCGCTTCGGTAATGTTAGCTGCACCACTGGCTACAACCGCAGAAAGGGCAGAAACCAGGGATTCTTGAATTTCTTTATTATCTGTAATTTGTATGCCGCCTAGAAGCTCAAGGATCAGAGGATCTATGCGCGGCTGGTGCTTCATCAAAAGACCTAGAGCGGCGATTGACTTATTTCGCACAGTGATCGAACTTGCATCGTTAAGAGACTTCATAAACGTTCTTTGGAGCTGAGGAAAGAATGGCTTGACGTATTGGGGAATACGCATTAGCAATATTGCCAAAGTCTGAAGAATGGCGGACTTGACTGGAGCTGGGAATCGGTCGCCCATCTAGTAATCAAAAGCAGTATTTTGGTAGGTGAATGGCTTGCTCATGAGATTTTGAGATAGATAGGCAGACATACGATCCGAATCAAAGGCCCAGTAATTTGTGTGACATAAGGCTTGACGTGTTCTTCGGAGGTCCTCTCCACAAGATTTCCGAAACCCAGAGCGGCCTGCTCTCGTTGCTCTGCTGTACCCGCTAGGATACCCTGCAAAAGAATAGGCATGAATGGCTTGAGCCCTGATGGACGCGAGAGTCTGAAGATTTGATGTTGTCAGCTTAAACTGGCTGTCTTGTTCCGAAAAACAAAAGTGTAGCCTACCCTGGCAGATAACGACCCGGAACTCCCGAACTTTCGATTGTTCGCCGTAAGGGTATAACCAAGACATCCATTTGAGTTTTGGACATGGCTTTAACCATCTCGTCCACCGCAAGCCATGCCGAATTGACCACATCTGGCACGGGATCATCCAGCAAGGATACCAGTTGGCGGATCCACAGCACGTCGTACTCGGATCGATCGGAGGTATTGGAAGCGCAAAAGATCCCGAATAAGTCACAACCGTCGACTCGCTTGCTGGGCGCTGGTGACTTGGCCACTTCCAGCAAATGCATCATCAGAGAGTTGATGCTATCCAGTTCACCTAAGGAACCAAAAATGATGCGTAAAGAGGAGTCTATGGCCTCGCGAACTTCATCATCTGTTTCAGTACACCAAGAAGACCTGAGACTGTCAACCACCGCAGAGATGTATCTGGCAATTGAACCTCCAGATACCGAAACCAAGCTCGACAATGCTCGAGCGTTGAAAGCAGTAATTGGCGACTTGGTAAGAACCGGTAAGATTTGAGGCAGTATGCTCGATGCCCCAACACGCATTAACTCTTTCAGCGCGGCGAGGGAGGCTGCTGGGGTACTTCCGGTTTGTCGAAGGGCGTGTAGAAGGGCAGGCAGAGTTTCTTCGACTACCTTACTGCCCAATCTTTGCTGCAGCGCATCAAAGGCTTTGGCAGCAGTAGACCTAACACTATCACTGTCATCGAGTAAGGCAGTCCTTACAATCACAATCAAGGTACCTTGGTTATCTTCTAGTTGCGTCTGGGAAATACTGGCGATAATGTCGATGACAGCCAAACTGACTCCCTGACGAACGCGCACATCTTCAGATTGTATCGCGTTTTGCAGAGCTTTGTTAATCACAGCAAGAATGTTTTCGCCAAGCTTTTTAACCAGTTCGCCAAGCGTCCGCGCAGCAGTCTGGAATTCGGTTTACAAAGTCTTGTCAGAAATTGTGGTCAGCATTGCAGGATTGAATATACGCACCTCGCGCTGCTCTTCGCCAGGACTTGCGAGTATACGAATTAATGTTTGCACTACAATACATAAAATTAGCGATTGAGACTACGATCCATAGTTTGAACAAATCAGGCTGCTTACTCAATGTTGGCATGATTTCACGCGCGGTTTTCGGGGTGTTCTGTACCATATCATTTCGTGATGTTAGCATTGAAAATCACCAAGCTGTTAGAAACGGTACCTTACATTAACTAATGCCTTCCAGATGTGAACGGATGTCGAACGGACGATAGACGAAGAATCTTGTCTGGTGATGTACACTGCAGCCAAAACCCTGTCACGACGTTCTTTGCCCAATGTATCAACCAAGGCGACTCTGGAAGCATCAGCACTAGGTATAGTGACTTCATCTTCTTCTCCTTCCTCGTTCCCAAGGTCTGCTTTGGCAGCAATGCCGGAGATACGGAACAGGAGATCTCCCAAGAGCTGGATAGAGCTGTGGTTCACGATTGGTAAAATCAGGGCGAGTCAGATCAGCTATTCACTTCTTATAGATAGCCGTTGGTTGGCGACTAACCTCTGTCGAATTCTCCAGCTTTCGTGAAAGAGGCCTTGCTCAAGTTCTGGCATGAGCAACTCAATTGCCTTGGTACTGTGGTTGATCACAATCATCCTACCGGCTCGCATCGAGGCGTCTCGCACATAGTCAGACTCATCGGCCAGTCCGTTTAGGACTGGTCTGATGATCCTACCAAGATATGGTGAAAATCGGTCTCCATAGGTCGCCGGCAGGAAAACCAATAACGAAATAAATCCTTCACGAACGAACGCCTTTGGACTACTTGTGTTTGTGATGATGTCAGGCAGAAGATCGTCGAGTTTTTCGGTCCCGAGGCCTGACATGATCTCACTGAGACCTTGAGCAGCTCCTTGCTGATCGACACCAGGTACCTCGGTCCGTAGAGTATCGAACAGTGAAGGAACCAAATCGGGAAAGCTTTCTTCACCTAAACGCTCGACTAAACTGCCGAGAGCTTTTGCTGCAGTAGCTCGGGCCTCCGGCACTATCGATCGATTTTTAGCAAGCCGCCGCCAAGTTTGAAAACAGTTATTGAGAACATACCTGGATCAACCAATACCTGTCTTACCCGGGGCATCAACTGGGGCAAGTAGGGCGAAAGATCCTTGGCTTCTGCAAGAGTTGCCAGGTTGCCAACGATCTGTGTAGCTTTTCGTTTGATATCTGCACTTCTTTCCCGAAGACCTCTCTCAATGATAGGGACAATGAGAGCAAGAGAGGAAGTGTCTACGTAGTGTACAAACGCAGTGCCCAACAGATTGTCCAAAGCTTTGCCAGTTTTCCGAGCCGGGTCTACTAAGGCTGCCAATAGGATATTTTGCATTGCTGATATCTCTGGGTTCGAGACAACCTCTCCGAATCTCTTGAGACTGCTGTTGGCAGCTGCGCGCACTTGGGCATGAGTATCTGTTAAGACTTCGGTTAGCCGAGGAATGATCGTCGGAAGTGACATTGAGAGCTGTTTCGGCGCTAGATACGCCATGGCACCCATCAATTCAATGGCACCTTTCTTAGTTCTCCACTGTTTATCATCCAATCCATTGAGTAAAGATGGTAATATCAGTTTGACAGCATGTCCCGAGAGCCCACGCATAATTTCTCTGGCGGTATCTTGGATAGCTTCTCGAACTTCAGCTGCACTATCTCCAAATGCGGTCAGCATTGCGGATATCGTAGGGATCAAATACGGCTCAAACAGGCGACCCAGCGAGCTCGCCAAGATTTCGAACGCAAACAGAGATCCTTGTCGAGCCCGAGAATTCTTCTTATCCTCTAATGCATCACGCAAGCGATCGACGATTGAGAATTCTAGTATAGACGTAATCCCACGCCCTTTGATAGCCCCAGCCAGTCCGTAAGCTGCCCCTCTTCGCTCGGCATATTTCGAGGCATTCAGGGTGTCGTTGAGAAGTCGTTGAATGAGGATAGGCACTTGTTCTTTTCGGAGTCGCACCAACGGCGGGAGACAGTCGGATACCGCGCTTTGTACCACCTCCGACGGAGTATTAAGTGCATCAACCAGCCGCGTGATGACTGCCTTCAACCTTTCGTCATCTGCGCGAAGATGACGAGCCACTCTTCCAAGAAGAAGAACAGCTGCTTCAGTGATGTGATCCGCAGCGTCTGTGCCAGTCCCTCCTCGGGTAAGGATATCTTCCAAAATCGAAATGAGTTGTTCAAGGTGCTCAGATCCCCTCAAATCTATGGCCGCATTCCCGGCCTATGGAATTGAAGATTGGAGGGGTTAATAGACAGAAGGACCAACAAGAATCTCGAGTAGGTAACTTACAGCCAACATACGAGTGCGGACCTCTTCGTGTCTGTCACCAAGAGCTTTCTGAGCAACAAGAAAATCAAACAATGGTAATATGTCATCTTTTTTCCAAGAGGGTGCGAGTAAACAAAGCGCATGTGCCTGGGCGAGCCGGTGTTGCCAAGGGTCATTGCGGCCGAGTGATTCGGGTATGATCATTCCAAACTTATCATATTCTGGCACCAGCTCTCTTGCCTAGAAGAGAGGAATAATCCAAACCTTAGTTTCAGCTACATACGAGGGAGATTGGAGTGACTGCATAACATACAAGATGTTGGTAGCGAGTAGAGATTTCTGCCAGCGCGACCTTGGCTAGATGTGGATAGATTTTGACAGTCTCCGCGACTGATTTGGCAGCAGAGTTTCGGATGGCAGGGGTATGATGTTCTAAGATAAACAGTCTATTAATAAAACGATCTACAGGTTTTTACTTGATCAATTGACTTACCCAATAGCTGCAGCAAGGATGCAAGACAGCTTGCAGGAGTTTCGAGTCCGTTTTCTAACCACAGATCAGAAGCCAGATTTGCATTTCGTTCATCTTCATCGTGACAAGCTATCCACAGTTCGAGGGACCATCCAATATCGGTCATATCCAGCGGCTACGGCAAAGATACATGAGCCCGCAGTTGGCTGGAAGTGAAATTTAGGACAGGGATATCAGCTCACTTGAGCTGCTTGTAACGCGGCATATCTGGCTTGCGATTCCGCGGAAAGAAACCCCAATGATAAGGTGTGGATGTCTTGGTCAGTTGCATCACGCGAGGCAGCGGCTACAACAGCAACTAGGGCAGACGTTGCAGCTTTAATCAGCTGGGGATATTTGCTGATTACAGCGAGACAATCATGCATCAATCGCGATCTCAGATCCTGGATTTTTGTAGCTGGAAATGGGTTTAAGGTTATATCAGGACGCATATCCGAGGCCAAAAGTCGCAATTGGATTCTTACCTTCTGGGCCCGCAAAGCTGATGATGTCCACGGCTAGAGCAATTTGCTCTAAAGATTCTTCAATCTGTGAAGCCATGATGCCTAGGCCTCCTTTGGCAATAACTTGCGATAGGAATGGAGCAAAATAACAAAACGTCCTGCAGTCGATCGCTTGCTGCTCAGCCAGCGATCTGATCTTGTACAAAGTCCGTGTGACCAGGTCTGTATAAGAAGATAAAGGTTCAATGCTATAAGTCACATAGATTGATTCAAAGCCGCCGTATTGTGCTTACTAACCTGAGAGCGACTCGGCCGTCATATCAGCTGGTACCACTTTAGTTTCTAGACCTCGTAGGATGCATATTGTAAGCGGTAGACGAGAGGAGCCGAGCCGTTCAGTGCACAAATCACCCATGACCTGGAATTACGGCGTATTACTCGGTCGGTTTGGTGGTCAATGGTCAGTTCCAGAGGAGTGTCATACTCACAGAGAATGCCGCAAATCCATCCGTTGGGATTAGGGTGATAACTTCAAGCTGTAAGGCCTTTAAACATATATCTACCAGTGATGCCGCGCAGTCTGTGAGGAAATCTTCGGAGGCTTTGCGGGCTTGCATCAGGCTATGGATCAAGAGGAATCCGTGTCTGAGTTTCGACAAGGCTTCCTTAACTTGATCTCGCACACCTGCTTCTTTCGAAAGCTGTGCATCAACCAAAGCCTTTTCAGCTTTTGTCAAGATCTTGGCTCCACCGGCTTTTTTCTGCTCAAGGCTCGCCCTCAGCTCTTGCTCCCATTTTTCAATTGAGTCTTGCCCACCTTTGCCTTGGACTTGGTTTATTTGTGGGGCTAGCACTGCGATGGGACATTGGCGAAATAAAAAAGCGCTCAACAAACTTCTCATTTAAAATGTGAAAATAGTGAAGAATTGAGAGCGTACCATCATGGAAAGTCTGCCCAGGCGGAGTGTTCCAGACGCCCAACTCAAACGAGCCTATGTGGGCAAATTTCTGAGGATCTAAAGATTCCCTTACGAACTCTGAAATTTCAGCAAAGGCGATTTGCGGAGTCACGAGACACATGGTGGTCACCGCCCGATAGGCAGCATCACAGAGTTTGTTGCAGTCTGAAGAGACTCCCGTTATTGAGTCTTGAATATGTTGTGTCAAGCGTTTGAAATTGCAAGAGGTGACTTCTTCCGGGTCAAGTGCCGCTGCGCGCACAAGGCTTATCCAGAATGAAGAGGAATCATCTATGAATAATTTAGATCCAAAGTTAGTATGAAAATGATACAGACTGTTACTTGCGAAAGGATGAAACTTGCCTACGACCTGGTGATGCGAGGGTACAAAACTTTCAACAAGCAGCTCGCATCGTACTTCTGCACTCATATCATTGGTATTTTTTAGCAATGATGCCAAAAAACTTCTCAGCCTTGCACCCAACGCTGGACTGTTGAAAAGATCGTAAGTAGTGGCCTACAAGGTGAAACCTGAAATATTAGCAACACATTCTTTATAGAAATCTTGAATGCTAGCCGTGAAAATATGCACAAAGCATACCTTGACTGCTTGCGTTCGCAACCCTTCCATTAAAAATTGGCAAACCAGTTTGGGTTCTCGTTTGAACCAATCGCATGTCAATTCGCAAGCCAGTTTTCGGGTTTCATGGCTATTAGATTCGAGACAAAGAAAAAGCACTGCCTGCGCAAATAGGTTCCTTCAATCACAAAAATAAGACCAAGGGGTGAGCCATGTGTTGTATATCAAGTTCATTGACCTCAGTCGAGAATATACCTAAACACCGGATCTTGATTCAACATTGATTTGAATTTTTCAAATATTGAATCGAGTGCCCGAGCAAGCCACATACTTTCATCCGGTGAAGCAGTTGATTTTCGATAAAGTCGATCTAGAAACATAAAGCTAGGTTTCGGGGTTCCCACTGTGAGAGAACATAGCACAGTGTTATTCTTCCACATAGTTTGAATGGTAGGGTGATGACGAATTAGCGGTGAGCCGCATAAGGCAACAGCAACATATCCCTCGAAAGGGCCTGCGGCAGATGCAAGCGGGTTAGTCGAAGCGTTTTTGAGATTGGCTTCGAGCGCTTTTGCCAGTGGAACTAGGAAGGAAGAGTGAATCTCAGGCTGTTGGGGCGTATCTGGAGAAACTTGAGGATCCAAATGACCAGGGCGCCATAACGAGAGTCCAATCGCTGAGCACACCGTTCTTCGGATCACCGGCTTCGGGTCTTGCATGCTCTTGCTCATGGCCTGAGCGGCAGCGGGTTCGATTTCCAGACCAGAATCAATCAAAAACTTCAGATGACGTTGGACAGTGGCGCTGACGCTCATTAGAGCATTTTCGTTGGTTTCCTTGCCCAACAGATCACAGCATAACTTGATTAAAGACGGCGAGAATGAGGGTTTGGGCTTCAAGGAGGCTAAGGCATTCAACAGTGTTGCGCGGTGTTCAGGACTCGAGGTTTTCCCAGTCTTGATCGGCAAACTGATTTCTTCGACAACTTTCAAAACCACATCAGAATCTTCATGTCCAAAAAGCGTTTCAAAGAGTGACAGGGCAGATCTCCTGGTTTCTGGATTACTGCTTTTACTGGATGACAAAATCGCGGGCAGAAATGTGACGCCGATTTCGCCCGGGAGACGAAGCGTTGAGATACTTATGAATTGCGTCAAAGCTGGTAAGGCAACCTCTGGAGAGCGTAAAAGAAATTTGGTGGAAGGTGCGATCACAGTCTGGGTAAAGTCGTCCTGCGTCAAAATTTGCTGAAAAAAATCACGAAATGCAGATGTGGTCCATGAAGGTAGAATTAAGCGGGACCCCATTATTTGGGTAATCCACCATTCGAGGATACGATCCTAAATAATAATGAGGCATCATGAGACTGGTTCATGGTTATTCAGCTCTAGGAGACTCACCTTGAAAGCCACTACAAAACCCACGCCCACTCCATCACGGGCACCTTTAACCGGCTCTTTGCCAACCCTCAGTCTCAGAGAAACATCAACGACCAAGCCCAGAAAGCTAGCATTTGTACTGGGAGAGGTTGCGCAGGTCAGAATTTCAAAAAGTCTGGGAATTTCTTTTTGATTCTACGTGCGAGGCAAACAAAAATTAGACGTGACTCGAGACGTAAAGAATCTCCATGAGTGATATTAACTTACGTTTCTAATTGTTCTTCTTACAATCACCACACCAGACTTTTGGAAGGCAGCTCGATTATCCTTGGGATCTTGTATTGAGTCCAGTAAATTGCCCAGAGTATTGGCAAGAGTAGTGATTGATGATGAACCTTGGGAAGATTGGCTTGGCAAGTGTGCAAATGAATTTTCAAGGAGCGAAGCTGTCCATACGAGAAGAGCTAACCGAGTGCTAGCTGCACTGCAGCCCCCGCTATGAGATTTACCGCATGACTTCGAGGCTTCCTGTGAGATCCACTGGATGACAGTGTTTCTGAGTCCAAGAGAGGAGGATTCCACTGCGATTTCGTCGTTCTCTTCGATAATGGCAATCAGCACAGAGATGGCAGCTTTCCTCGAGTCGGTATCATCGTAGCGCGGAATCGTTTGGAAGAGCACCTTGAGTATCTCGGATGCTTCCGAAATCGAAGGGGATTTTTCTCTACGGATCAAAGGAAGAAGTTCATCTCGTAGGAAAGGGATCCTGAGAGACAACTTGGTGGTAATTATTTTCGGCCTGGCTTGCTGGATGGCCGTCTCCCAGGTGAGCCTGCCTGATATGGGTAAGTCTTCTCCGTCTTCGTCATCGATTCCAGAAGTCGACGCGGTACTTGATGAAATCCATTTCCGAATTACCTCTTTATCTGGTGGCATTTCCTGCTCCACTATCCTACAATTCTCTCCGTTACTTTCGTCGGTAGGCTTTTAGGGAGGGTGACTTGAAGTTTTTCCAAGAGGGTGATCGGGAGACGGTATTGTGAATAGAAGGGGTCTAGCCCAAATCCACTTCCGCCACCGCGTACACCCCGCGGATTCAAACCCCAGATACCGAGCCCCCAAAAGATTGGTTTGCTGTTTTTTGTCCGGCTATAAAAAGGCGCGCCACAGAATTGCTGTGACCACTCGGCTGCGGCTTTGTCTCCAGAGAAGACACACCACCAAGTCACTACAAGAATCACACTTTTCTGGCTGATACCCTCAGAGCATCCACAGTCATCTCTGTAAAGTGGCTTGGTAAGAGCATCCACAATTGTGTTGATAAATTTTCAACAACTGTTGAGCTCTTAGAAAGCTCAAAAGTTAATTTATCAAGAGTGTCCCCACTTGCGGCGCAATAACCCGGCTCTATTGCTGGGTTATCAAGCTGGTTCCACACTTGTGCTCCTCTGCAACTCAATTCAATAACTCGTGTTGCAGAGGAGCACTACCCGGGGTGGGAGTTGAAGAGTGGGGGAGAAGTTGGGGGGAAGGTTGGGGGGAAGGTTAACTAAAAAGTAACCTGTGAAAGTAGGATATCCCCAAGTCCCCCCCCCCCCTACAACTGTGCTTACCAAATGAGTTAGCCAGTGCCCAAGTGCAGGGTAACTTGTTTTTGCAGTTGTGGAAGCCCCATACCAAGCCACAAATGTGTGGAATCTTGGTAGGTTGACCACAAAGGTTTCTAACCTCTCTGCAGTTTCAGAAAGGTTTGCAAAATGACTGTGGATGCTCTCACCACCAATCAAAAACTCCATTGGAAGATCACCACATTGGTTCTACCATGAACAACAAGCTGTGGAGGAAGCTTTCACTATGAACGGAAATTGCATTTGTAGTCATGTTCTTACTCTGTCAAGTGATAAAGCCTATAAGGGGGCCTATTAAAGCAATGGTACAAAAGAATCCCTGTTCCAATTGCACCTTGATAAAGAAAGGCATAATTAGCTATTCCAAGAATTCAATGCCCTCAATTTTTCTACTCTTGATTCCCTTGTAGAATGATTAGATAATAAGGACTCATTGAAAATGGCTGTTGTCAGTCTGGGTGTGGAAATAACCCTGGTGAATTATTCTAAATATATCAGGTTGATTATTTAAGTTTTGGTTTGTTGGTAAGGAATCCTTTAAGTAGGATTGAATTCCAATCAGTATGTTTTATCTGAGTGGCTTGCTCTAAAAATGGTGATTCCAAATCAATACTACAAGGTACTAATAGTGTCAGCTATGTGTATGAAACACTGGCTTGGTAGGCTTACATAAATATGTATATATTTATTTAGAACTCAATATCTTCTGTCACCAACTTTGATGACTGCATTTCCTTTGTTTGAAGCTTGGCTTGAAAGGAAGTTCCAAACAATGATTATGTATGATGTAAATAGCTATGTACAAGGAAAAGTCTGAATGTCTATAAAAAGCCAGCACCAGGAAAAAACAATGATCACTTGATGGCAAGTGAGGTTTGGGCAACTTCACTAATCTATCCTCAATCTATCCACTTCCCTTCACAAGGCCTTCAAGCTTTCATATGACTTAAAGATCTACATAACCTTAAATGTATGCTAGTAGACTATGTATTTAAGGTTAATAGACTTTGGGTATCATGCATAAATAAGTTTGAAATCATCATTTCCATAGTTACATGTACCTGGCACCTGTAATAAAAGCCACAACCAACGCCACGGCCATACTTTTCCTCCTAAGGCCAAGATAGCCCAATTGGTTGATTTTAAATAGACTAATGGTCCAAAAGGAAGGAAGACACAAAATTATTCACCTTACTGAGAACATTAAACCACTTTGGGCCTTTTGAAACATGTAACTAAGCCCTACCGTAACCAAACCAGTTATACAGGTAACTAGGGCTTAGTAGAAGACTATACCAGGCAAACCAGAGCTTCTTCTTCGCCTCCAACAGCCCAGAATGGATATATAAACAGCCCTTCCTTCCCACCAAATGATATCCCCATCTTCCCTTATATTTACCAGCTTTTACACTGCCAGCATAATTGCCTAGGATGAAGTCATCCCAGTTAAACTGGGATGCACTCAACCAATTTAACCTTGGTTGAAATCAACTGATGAAATATAAATCCAAGGGACCCCCCTTGGTTTTATATTTCATTGGTTGAGGTCAACCTACTTTAAATTGGTTGTTTGCATCCTAGTTTAACTGGGATGAACTCAACCTAGGCAATTATGCTGGCAGTGTTACCCACCATATCAACCAGCCTTATAGCCTGTTATATAGTCAGTTTTTGCTTGTTTTATACCTGAATTTCATTCAACAACCCTTTCACCTTTATTAGCACTCAACCACCACCTTTTACTCAGCCTTGTGAGCGCGTCTGGACCACCTACAACTCCCTGGAGAGCCCCTGACAGGAAATAGAAGAAGTAAGTCTATTTCCTCCATTCCTTCAGTAGTTATTGCCTAGGTGTACTCCTTGTTTGAAGGACTAGACTTTCAGGTACCCAAAATACCACCTGTTCACTCAGGTCCTGAATATTTTAGAGGGCACAGTAAATACCCCTGTAACTCAGGCCCCTCTGTTAAACAAAAACTTTATAGTTTTTTTTATATCTTTTCACCTTTTTTTACCCACCTTTCACTGCACAACCTGCAGCTGCTTTTGCCTTGCACCCTGTGTAGCTAGAAGAATCCAGTTCTTGGCATCACAGAGGGTGAAAACCTGAATGTTTCATGTGTTATTTTTATTAATTAAATGAATGGATTTATATTGGTGTATATGTAATGGAGTACTTGTGTTAATGATTTTAACACATTTAGTGTAGTAAAAAAGGAGATGATTAATTCATCATGCCCCAACCAACCTCTTTTCACCACATACTCCTTCAAGAAGCAAATGAAGCTGAAACCTTTCTGCTTTTGAACTCAGAAGATGATGATTCAGGACTTGAAGATTTTTATTTACATTGCAGATCAAAACTTCAGAAATGATACCTTACATCCACGGGATCCACCACCCACTTTCATCCTTGATACAACTTGTTGATCATTGGACCAATGCCTTCCTGAATCCTCCTACCTCCAACTTTTCCATATGATTTTCCCTTGTTTCTTCAATCTTGTAAACCTAATTGAATCTAATTCAATCTTCTACAACTCTTTTCAGAATCCTCAATGAGATCTGTCAATCCAGCTGGCCATTTCCACATGCTTTCTGGGATCTAATGGGCCGTCTGGGATCTAATGGGAATGGAGCAGCTGTCTTCCGACTCAAGAATATCTTCCAAGTGGGCTATGGAACAATAAACTTGGGCCACAACCCCCTCCCAGGCCCCAGCCAACCCAAAAGGTCAGTGGGCCCAGGCCCCAGCCAGCCCAAAAGGTCAGTGGGGCTTGTGTTTTGGCTCTTGGGTCCATCTGCCAGTGACATTTTTTTTTATGTGTTTTTATGTGTTTTTATTTTTTTGGTACAGTTTTTGTTTTTTGTTTTTTGTTTTTTGTTTTTTGTACAATTTTTGTTTTTTAAGAAATTTCAAACTGAAACGCTTCCCAGGATCAACCCACCTCCTTCTGCCCCTTGCTAACCAGCCAGATACCCCTTGTCAGGCCCCAGCCCACCCTAAAGGTGAGTGGGGCCTGCTGATTGTTGCTGATGATTTAGGCTAGCTAACAGGCCCGTTTTTTCCCCTTGTTTTTTAGGTTTAGGGCACCAAACCTTTCATTCCTGGCCCCAGCTGACCCAAAATTTCAGGGGGGGCTATCTATTTCATTTTTTTAACAGATATGGATTGCACAGTGGTGGGAATCTCAGAGCGCATTATCTGCTGGAAACCACAAATATCAAACAAGGTGTGGGTTAAACTTCAAGAACTTCTTGTCTCAAATAGCCGCCATGTTCAACATCCCACCCGTCTTCCCTCCCTAATCCAACCTGACATGCCTGTGTCTGGTCAAAGATCTTGTATGAATTGCAACATACATTGGCAATGTTCTCTTCATCAAGATCTACGGCAGGCTCAGCTGCTTAGTGAGTAGGATGGAGGAAAGAAATCTCAAGTTTGGGACTTCTGCTCACCTACCAGCGGCTTGCCTGATGATTGGTCTGCTGACAATGGCTCACTGAAGTTTGTCATATTAAAGATCAAACAAAAGATGACTGGACTATTAGATATATGGGAAATTTTTTGCATAGCTCTTTGATTTACCAACAATGTTTTCTATTATATTGGTTCTTGTGTTTTTCCTTGAAATCTTGTTGTGAAGAATACAACTTGCTTTTGTTTTTGGTTCAGAAATGAAAGAAGAGGAATTATTTGAACAGATTTGCCAAGTTTTAAATCTCCTCTGCAAGAATAGATTGATCTGCAGTTGGATAGCATGGGGTTGAAGTGTTTAGGATTGATGATTGATGGGTGTTGTATTTTGTTCTGGTATCAAGGCAATACCAATTGTCAATTTATCAAGAGAGAAGGTAATGTTATGTTTCAGAATAGCTTACCAAGTGGTAAGGAGAGAACAAGAATAGATCAATCTGGAGTTTGATAGTTTCAGCCTTGGAGACAATAACACTGTCCTAAAATTACCTCTAGGCCACCAACTATTGCCCTAAAGACTTCAAATCAACAAAAGATACACCTTAAAATGGAAACTAATACTATGTAACATATGTAATACCAAATAACCCCTAAAGGATAAAGCACATACCTTATAGTATGTGAAACATATAGGATAATCACCTTATCCATGGAAAGATAAGGATTATCATCTAGACAAAAGAAATAACCCATATATGATACTGTAACACATAATGAAAGAGTACCAATGGATGGTTTCTGCTTTAAGCCAAGTGGCTATTCCAGATTAAGAATGCCAAGCCACTTGTTTCAATACTAAGCCTCAAGAACCATGTACTAGACTGATTACAAAGCACATGGTCTGTTGAGTAGCTACATACTGCTAAATCCCACATGGTAATTCAACATGGAGGTTGAGAATTACACATGTACTTGTACAGGAAATAAAGCACCCAGCCAAGTACTATATAAAGAGTACTTTAAGCTTAAGGGAAGAACATACATAAACATACCCATTTACTGCATTTTTGGTTTTTCACCTAGATTTCTCAGCCATCACCCAGATTCTAAGCCATCACCCAGAATTAAATTCTTAGTAATGCCTTAGTAAATCCTTGAAGTAACTGTCTCGCTAGTAGCTTGTTTATCCTGAACCATTTCTTACATTATTATTCCACAAACCATTACCCTTAAACAAAGGAAGAAAATCTGTCCTCCTTTATTGGTTGAACAAATCCTCTTACCCTTAAATAGCATCTTTGCAGACCTATATTTAGGTTTGAGGTTATCCTTAGACAACTTACTCCTTTGTTCTAACAGTAGAGTCCAGAGTTACATAATACTCTTAATTATCTGGCTTTATAATGCTATTTCCTTGTGTCCTGCAGTCACATAAGAGACCCAGGCTCACAGATAGTGTGGTGTTGAAGTGTCTAGGATTGATTATCAATGGGTGTTGTGTTTGGTTCTGGTGTAATCAAAAATCTATCAATAGAATGTATTGTTCTATTTAAGAGTATCTTACCAAGCTGTAAGGAAAGTGCAAGAATAGATTGATCAGGAGTTTGATAGTGTGGAGTTGAAGTGTCTAGGAATGATGATTGATGGGTGTTGTATTTGGTTCTGGTATCAAGGAAGTACCAATCAACGATTTATCAAGAGAATGTATTGTTTGATTTGAAAATAGCTTACCAATCTGTGAGGAAAGAGCAAGAATTGATCAATCTTGGTTTTGATAGTGTGGAGTTGAAGTGTGTAGGATTGATTATGGATTGTTGTTTTTTTTGTTGGTGAATTGTGGATTATTTTGGTTGATTGGTTTTTTTGGGGAGGGTTTTGAATCTTCTGGCTGGTGGTATTTGGAAATATGTGGGTTTTTTGATGTTTATATTTGACATGTATTTGTGAATCAAGGTACTTGTTTGGAAAATTTATTGACAGGTTTGATAAGTGTGGATTTTGCAAAACCCGTCAATTAGGGGGTATAAAATATGACCCAATCCACCATTATCTAATCAACTGGTTTTGAAAATCTACCATTTTTAAAAACCATGAATTCCAATACAAAATGGTTCAGAATTCCAAAAAGTGAAATTTTGTTGAAAATCCTAATTCACTTGTTTGAATTGTGGATTTGTTCATATTTGATACCCCCTATTAGGTAAGTGTGGATTTGGTAATATTTGATATGCCCTAATAATAATAATAATGAAAATAATAAAAATAAAAATAATAGGGGGTATCAAATATTATCAAATCCACAATCAAAACCAGTGAATTAGGTTTTTCCACAAAATTTCACTTTTGAGAGTTTTGAATCAATTAATATTGATATCCATGGATTTTAAAAATGGTGGATTTTCAAAACCAGTTGATTAGATAATGGTGGATTTGGTCATATTTGATACCCCCTAATAGTAATATTATTTTTAGTTACTTGGTATATGATGGGTACTGTGACATGTAATATTTGGCTAACAACTGTTCTGTTGTTTTCCAGGAACAAGTATTCATATTTCTTGGTGTGGCAATGTCAGACATTGAGACAATTGGCCCACATGTCTCCAAAATAATACAAGTCAAATAACCCAATGGTTAAGGACTTGTGTTTATAAAAAAGGGAATAAATTGAACTAAGTAAATTATCTTAAAGTTACAAGTTCAATTCCCATAAGACTCATAAATTTTTGTACTTATCTTATATAATATTTATAATTTCAATAAACTAACTAATATTACGAAATTGTTCTTGACAGGCTGCCTATTTTTCAGCAGTAGGCCTCTGCAGCCCCACATGGAATCCCTGCAATGACAGGTTTTGTGGATAATAAAAGGTCATGTGGACAAGTAGAGTCTGGTCCAAAATGTCACAAAGGTATGCTGTGAAATCCTTGATTATTCCTGGTGATATCAACATCTAGGTACTCCCTGGGTGTATATATAGTGTAAAGAATCCAACAGTAACAATATGGTGTCCTGTGATCAAGGTAGCTAGCTACCATTTTTCCTGGCTCTATTTTCTCCAATTGGTGAAGAAGAGAACCCTTTGCCTTGTGCAACAGCAGAACTATATAAAAAGTACTGTGGCACAGCTAGTTATGCTATGTTCAAGATTTGTCTGTCAACATGGTAATTCAACTAAGCTCACAAACATTTCACATGTCTAATCTAACATAGGGTAAATCCACAATAGGTCACAATACACAATCCTGATACATTCTTTACACATATTTACATATCACTTTGTTAGTCTTCATTCAGAATATACCTTTCATCATAGAAACTGTAAACTTCATTCCTTTTGGCCTCCACATCATCTTTTCAGTAGTTCTCACCTTCACAACCTGTTACCAATTTGCCTAGTATGGTGTGAAATTTCAATGCAAGAACAACTTATGAAGTTAGTGAAATTGGCCAGATCTGTCCGGTCCTTTCAAAGAATAAATCTATTTTTGAATATAACAATTTTATCCTTCACAGATGTTGTTGGGGCCATCAATGGGGCTGGCCTGCCTCTACTTGTCGGAATAAAAGAAGTCAATTCCTCAGCTGCAGAGAAACCAGACACTTGCAAATTTGATGTTCTTAAAAATACAATCCCATAATTCACAAATCTAGCTTGTTGGCAGGGACCTCTAGGCCATCATTTGTTGAGGATAAAGCCTTGAGATTTCTTTTTGACCACCAGAAGCCATATATAAAGCATCAATCCATGCGAGTACCACTACCAGCTTCTGAAATGCCTAAATCTCTACTTCCTACTGCAACAAAAATGACAAAGAAGCCAAGTGTAAAGGTGTTTACTAAACCTATCAATAATTCCACCTCAAAGAGAAGGCTGTCATCAAGAAGATAATGACTGGAGATGAGGATAAGTCTCACCCTCACCCACAATTTTTGAATTTTGCAAACACAAAACCTGAAGTCAAGGTGGGGTTGGAAAGGTTGAAACTGAAGCTATCTGCTCCTCCCCCTCAAATACATACTACACCAAGGGCTGCGGGCTTATAGGTTCTATCTGTTTCTCTTGTTGTTTCTCGTCTTCTTTTTTGGGCACTTTGTCAACCGGAAGAAAAGCTTTGCAAAATTGATGGTGACAAAAGCTCATGACCAAATTTTGCAAGTTTTCTTCTCTTGGAATGGGCATGCATGCTAACTCAAGGACAGAGAAGGGGTGCTAGCGGTCATTGAAGAGCCAACAAGCTTGATGAGAATCAAGATCACACAATGAGTGATGAAAAGAGAAGCATACCTGATAGGCTGCAGCAAAGGGAGTGAGACACAATAAGTGATGAGTGATGAGACAACAATAAGTTGAGAACTTTGAATCTGCATTATCATGAGGCACACCTTTGAAGAGCCAACGAGCTTGATGAGAATCAAGATCATGAGATGAGTGATGAAACAACAAGCACACCTGAGAGAAGCAAATGAAGCAACACAAGAGAGATGAGTGATAATGAGATGAGAGAGCAAGAAGGAATGAAAAGGATCACACCTGATAGGCCGCGGCGGAGGGAGTGAGACACAATAAGTGGAAAGTGAAGATGAGAACTGTGAATGAAGAAAGAGCTATTAAAAACAAGTGAAGCAAGGATGAAATAGTGATTCTACATTAGGTCTACCTTAAACTCTCATCATCCTGCAACTGTGAGTTATCTGATCCTCCGCAGTGAAACCAATGGTGAGTGAAACCCCTTGATCCTTCAATACTAACCAATCCCTTGTCCAATCTACCTGACATGGACATTCTTACAATCAGCTTGATTATTTGCAAAGTACATGCCTTCTGCAAAATCCTTTGTATTTTTTCAAAGCTCCCCAATTCACACAGTACACAAAGGTTAAAAAGACTGGGTTTTTCATAATTTTGGAGTGGTTTGAACTTGCAATGCTTAAGCTATGCAAAGTATACCTTATAGAATTGTGCATCTCCCCCTATCCATCGATTTTTTTTCTTTTTTCAGGGTTTTTGTTACTAGTAGCAGCAATTTTGCTACCAACCAGATGAGGATAACAGTTGCAGGAAATTCCCAAACTGCGTACACCAAATTTCAATTCTTCATGAGCATTATTTTTCAAATATGTATGTTAAGTGAACTCATTTTGGTAAGATTTCAGTGCCGGCTGTTCATGAAAAGGGGTTTCAACTCCAACGCCCTGCAGCTTGTTGCAGGTTCAAGGGGAGCCGCCCGGCAAACATGGGCCTCCAACCACCAAATGACTCCAAGCTCCATGGGCCGTTAAAGGGAGTGGGTCATCTCCAACTTCCGATTAGATCAACTTATTAACATTTATAGATACCACCAAAGGGGATTCCTGTTCGACAATGATAAGGATTTTTCAATCGGAGTCGGCGGTATCAAACCAGGCACTTTCTCACAAGCTGGCTGGCCGACCAACACCCAGTATTGAGGATATATAACCACTTGGGATGTGTGAGTCAGATCGTACACACACATCCATACCATTTTCATCTTGACTTCTTTAATAACACCTCGGTTCCAATCCTTCCGGTTCAATTCACTGACTCACTCCACCACTTAACCAGAGCTATACCTACTCCGCACCCACAAGTATTTTAACAACGAAGGATGAGTCGTCATGATAAAGCCGAGAAGAACTACTTGATCGGAGCGGTCAGCATGCTGGAGATCGACCGGTCGAACTCACTTGTCGAGATTTCCCTCAAGGAACGAGTGACAAGACAGTCCTCGACCTCAGCCGGCCCATCTAATGAGGCGTGGTTGAACCATCAGTCGGTCCATCTGATTAGATTCCTCGGGACTTGGTCTGGGTTGATTATCGATGATCTCAAGATGAGCTCAGAGCTAAAACTCTACCTGAACGTTTACGAGCCCAGATCAATCGCCGACCTCAGTTGGGAATTCCATGAAGGTATCCGAGTCGAGCTACTGATCCACAACCCTAGCGATACAAACCAACTATCATGTTTTATCAAGACGATCGATGTAGGCCAGGGTTTCGATCTCACCTCCGCCACTCGTACAGGTACATATAGTTCTCATTACACAGAGGAAAGAACATTCAGCTGAACCAAGCATGGCTTTGATTAACCTCCAACAGGTTCACGCCTTTCAACCGATCTGTCTCTCCCCGAGCAAGTACGCATCAGCTCGCCCACAACTGACTCCAGATATCTGTTGCAACCCACCTCACAAGGGCGTAGAAAAACGAGGAGTTTACCCAGGCAACGCATGAAACGACCTGGCACGAAACGACCTGTCGCAATGGAGAGCCATCGGGATGAAGACCGAACGAGTGATCATAATCCGCCTCCACCCTCAGAAATTCCACAAGGCGAGATTCTAAAGGGACAACTTGCAGTTAAACGTGATCGCAGTGGCTCCGAAGAATCACTTCCACAAATCCTCCACCCTCGTGGAGATACACATCACCGGCAGACATCGACTCCGCTATTTGCCACCTCTGATGCTCCAAATCGTCCTAATCCCGCTGGCCCAGCTTGCTCGAGGAATCTGAAACTGACCTTTAATACACAGGTTAATATCCAGATTCCTAGATTTTATCTATCTATCTATCTATCTATCTATCATCCACGTCATTATCATCTTGCTCATCTGATGTCTGATTATAACATCAGTTGCAGCAGGATAGGTGCGTGAAGACACTATACGAGATAGAACAGATGCAAGGAGGCCCAAGTCAGTTGTTTAGTGTAATAGCGATCATTGGGGGCAAACGGACCGAGGGATGCAAGCAAGCCTCGAGAGGCACATTGGATCACAAGATCACGGTTTACCTGACCGACTTTTCGCGACCGATGGGCAAGAAAGACGTGGCTTGTAACTTATTCTGGAAGACAGCAGAGGAGTGCGCCGTCTGGGCGAAGCCAGCCTGCGATTGGAAGGTACTCTTCCTCTCTAACGTCAGTAAATCTTCCTCAGCTCAGTACCCCGATCAGATTGTCGGCCGCGCGAGCTTCTTCGAATACGGCCTCTGGTGTCCTGGAAACTTCTACTGCTCCGTCCCAGACATCGGCCAATTCAGCTCCCTTTTTCTCTCCACTTATGATGATATAAATGCCAAGGCGGTGGCCCTTTATGAACAACTGAAGGACAGATCAGGAGTCCGACTACCCTCTCGCGCTGCCCTTCTTCCTGTCCAGTCAGTTCCCAAGACGATATCTGAACTTGAAGTTAATCTCGATGGAAAATTTGATCTGTGTATCGAGGTGGGCATTTTGATTTGGTTTTCTTATGCTGGCAAACAGGCAAAGGGCTGTGAATTTTGGGATAAGGGTTTAACCTAGCTCTGGGATGTGTAATATAATCCAATGGGTCTTGATCATTCTCGAGTCTTGCATTAGATTGTAGATATCTGGGTCGCTAATGGGGGGAACGACCGGATGACGGTGACAGACTATACAGCCAACCCGGCGCTACGAATGGCGAAACCGGATGGAGCGACCCTGTTGAGCAGTTTACCACTGCCGAGGTTCCATCGACAACATGGGGGTACATGTTGTAATTGGTGGGTGACGGCGCGTCGGTTGATGACGGTCTACCTCGAGCCGTTGGTCCTGAAGGCAATTTACCAGCAGTTCTACTCAACCGACCGGTCAGGGAATCCGTCCATGCGAGACTACCGAACCAAATTGGCCAGCAAGGTCGTTCGGCTCAGTCAACTCGACCTCCGCTTTGCTGACAGTAATAATAGGACCAATATCTATGCCATCATGGCCCACTCCAGTCGGTCGCGCATCGACTCCCACGCCAGCCTATCTGACAGAATCGTCCCCCTCATCCCCGCTGAGCCTGCATTTCAAAAGCTACAAAACGAAAAAGAAAACTATCATCAGGCAATGAAAGAATTTGCCTGACTACGTTTTCCTTTGCATATGGATGCATGTTTTCGATTTACTAAATGACATCAATGGACGCATATTTATTTCTTGATGGTAAAAACTTTTCCCAACTTATCGATCACTCGCTTGCTCTCGTATACAAGTATATGTATATCTAATAACCCCTTTACAGCATAATTATTTCTCATCTCCTCTAGCAGCAATTCATTCTTGTTTTCTCATGAATCCACTGGTCGGATACTGTCTCCCCCACTTCTTTATACAACTTGTAGAAAAATAATAATAACGGAACATGGGAAACTTGATTAAAAGTTTGGGCCTGAATCGTTAAGAGTGATGATAGTTGAGTAGGAATCTTTCAACCAAGATGATCGTGGGGAAATCAGGGTTGAATAGTGGATGTCGTAAGAAGGACGAGTTAGGATGGTGGAGTGTGATTAGGAAGATTGTTTTGTTTTTTCCAGTTCTTCCTTTAGCTGATCGCGATAGAAACCGGACCAATAGACATAACCATGAATGATCCCATTGGTGAGAGCGAAGGCTGAGAGAGAGATTGGGAAGATGGTCGGTTTGGTCTTGGGTGGTCGTGCGAATGTATGTCTCCATGAATCCCTTCCATACAAGAATAGATAAATGATACTCCAGGCTTTTATTTATTTATTGTTGAAATCCAAAGAGATTATCAGCCTGGTTAGTTTTTGAATCAGAGGTTGGTAAAATAAAATAAAATCTTAAGAGATGTTGTGGTAGTATAGAAGACATACCCGAAGCTGTACCGGAACCGTTATAGTAATCACCTACTGAAGTGATGTAGCTGATGTGGAATGTTAGTAGATTAGGATGCGTCTTGTAAATATTTATTTATTTAAAGGTCAGGAGTTGTTGGCTTACCCGCTTAAGCCGAAGACCATCGCCAGAGGAGTGACTTGCCAAGTTGGAGCCAATCCAGTTGGATATAGTACACCGGAGAGTCGACTGGTCGTAGGTAGAGAGGCCATCACTTATTTATATGAAAGAAAGAAAAGATCGTTGAGGCCAGGAGATCTACACCAGAGCTGAGAGATGACTTACAGAGACCACTCATCGACCATGCTGGCCAGGGTGAGGAGGAGCCAACAGCCAGGAATTCGGCAAGCTTGTTGGGTGGATCCTGGGTATCATCCTTAGGTTTCTTTAGTGGATCCTGGTTCTGATTGGATGGAACTGTTGCTGAGGTGTTGGAAGCCATCTGACGAAAACTTGGTAGTTGTAGAGGAATATCTTGACCAGCTCGAGGTTTTCACATCAGCCGGGGAGGTGTGACTGGCAAGATTGGACGCAGACTCCAAGCAATGACTTTAAACACGGGCTGAAATATTCAGGAGGAGCCCGGTCAATATGGATATCTAAGTCTGAGCAAAGTTACTATTTTGTACATATTGGTTTAGGGATTGATTTCATTTTAACCACAAAGAGAGATTTATTTTACAACAAGATGATAAATAAATAAATAGAATGTAGGTTCTAACTATCAAGATCAGCCCCAGGAGAATCGCATCATGGGTTAGGCCGTCGAGATGGAGAGACGAATCAATCCATCGAGGCAAATCCTAGCATGCCCTCCCTTTATAACTAAAGCTGATCGGAATCGATAATCGAATGAACCATCAGGACGATCAGACTGATAGCCTCGATCGAAGTCTACTCGTGTAGGGGACGGGAACGCGGAATCCTCTCAGCTGGCGCACAACCATCCGAAGATGAAAGGCTCAAAGTCCGAACCTAAATATCGAAAGAAGTGTCGAGTCAGTGGATGTTAAGATCGGATGGGGCAATTCCAAAACTTACTTTTGTGTCCCCATTATAAATTGTTCTGAGGGAAACTTCCGTAGTGAGGAAGTGTTGAGTATTTAAGCTGAGCTCGATCGGAGGCTCAGTTGTGGGTGCGGATAGGGGTCGGATACATACATATCCAATTTGAAGTTTTAGAAATTTTAAATATTCAAATAAATAAATATTTCTTTCCCTGTGTGTGGTAGACCGTCGGATGCTACCTAAACAAACCATCGCTTCTCCATTTCGAAGAGAACATCCCAGGAAATTATACCAATCGTACTCCTTCCATCTACGATATCCTTCGACTCCACAACTGATTACTGCATCTCCTCAACGAATATCCTACCTCATGGAGAGCCCCCCAGTAGCCCACATTCACAGTTCGGCTACCAAGTAGTAAGTCCTTTCATCAAATTCTAAATCAATCTCTCAAAAAAAAAAAACTCAATCGATACATCCCTCCTTCTCCTAGTGATCACAAGCCAACGTGGTACTTTGAAAACGGCCTGCGTAAGGTCCAGCCTTACTTGTTCCAGTTCTCCACCTACGCCAAGGTAAATCTGGGTGTTCTTGGACTGTCGAATCAAATCAGCCAGATATCTTGCTCATCTGGATTATTTGATAGGAAAGGTGGCGCGGCAGAAGCGTGATTGATGTCTTTAGGTTGGCAATTAATACGATACTATAAGTTCCTATGACACTGATCATCACATCCATTGAAACCCTTACTATTATAGCACCGATTTCAGGTTAGCTACGAGTTCCTAAATTTCAAACTTCATTTACCAACGAGACTCCCCAAGCTGAAAACATCACAACTTACTTTGATCATACCCCAAGAGATCGAAGTCCAGAATACTACGTTTGTGCTCCCACTCATCTTTATACGTCCGAAGCATCAGATTGGTCATGTCTGTAGTGATGACTAATTGTTCTTCAGCTTTCATCATCTAGGCGCATGCTGTGGCTTCAGGTAGCAATCCAATCAACACCAGATCAACCAAATCCAAGCAGCTAGGCAAGAATATCTGTTAATGATTTTGATTCGCACACCCGCAGGAGTCATTAAAATTAACGGCAAGAACATCAAGAAGGATGTCATCATCAGAAACGGCGATCGCATCACTAACACACTCCATAGACACGAGCCTCCCGTGACTGGAGACCCCGTGAGGATATTACATCGAGACGATCAGAACGGCTTATTGGTGGTCGAAAAGCCTGGTAGCATGCCTGTGAATGATCTCCCTCTTCATTCTCAATCACATCCCGTAATTTAAACTAGCCTGGACTTTGTTTTTCTCAGGTACATCCTACTGGTCGTTATAATTATAACACACTGCTGTCAATCTTACGCTTCGATTATGATCTACCACTAGTTCACAGTCAGTTTAAAACCGACAACTTCAATACATCTATCTATGTCTATGATCATAACATACCTCACCCTTTTTCATTATACACAGCAAGCAATCGTCTCGATCGACTGACGTCAGGGGTCATGGTCTGCGCTTTGACGGTCGAAGCCTCAAGAGGTCTGTCGAAATATTTCAGTACCGAGGGCGCGGTGAAGAAGGAGTATATTGCTCGCTGTCGTGGGAACTTTCCCGAGTTGGTCATGTCATCCATCAATATGATCCAGATACAAGTACGACAGGTCGACTGACCTGGTTTGCGTACTCAGTGATGAAGTAACCTGCGAAGAACCTCTGCTGACTATCGATCGACAGATAGGACTCAACGTTGTCCACCCTGAAGGAAAGCATGCCAAAACGATCTTTAAGAAACTTAGCTATGACCCCGAATCCGACTCTTCAATTATACATTGTTAGTGGAAAGTTGATCAACCCCAATTGGCGTAAACGATTCAGATTGATCCCTTGTGCAGGTCGACCAATTACCGGTCGCTCTCACCAGCTCCGAGTACACTTACAATTTCTGGGCTACCCGATTCTCAATGATACCATATATTCTAACCTGAAGGCCTGGGGATCATCGCAAGGCAAAGGCGGGATTTTCTTTGCTCCAACCGACCAGACCAAATCTTCCACAGATGATGAACCTCACCGAGATGATGACAAAAATGTGCCCCGAGGAAGTGACTCTGTTGAGAAGGAGGATTCCAAGATTAACCACACGAGTCAAAAACGTCCATCAAAATCGAAGCTCGGAAGGAATCAGCGGCAAGGAATCTCACAAGTGAGTGAGAAACGGCTTAAGCTAGATCCTGAATCTGCTGAGGCCGGGAATTGCAGCGGGATAGCAATCAACGAGCTCGCTTCGGCGGTCATTCTTGAACTCAGGAAGGCCCGGGACATCGAGGATGACTTTGGCAGAATCAAGGATACCGTTCATATCGACAAAGCCTTCAAGTCCCCTCAGGAACTTCAGCTGTCCATCAGCTCTAATCCCAGCTCCGATCCGCTGGACGGTAAGTTTTGTGGCGAATGTGGGATCCCTTTGTTGCCTGATCCTAAGCCAGAACAATTGTATATCTATCTACATGCTTTCAGGTCAGTAGAGATGGGAATGTTTATGATCTACCCTCTCTCATCCACCGTCCTGATTTGATCACATTTACAGATACCAAACTGACAGCTGGGACTTCAGTAGTGAGATGCCATGGTGGGCAGTTGATCAGGAATGGAAAGCCAAGAGACCACCTCAGTAATGAATATTATGATGTTTTTTTTTTTTTTTGTTGTAATTCTGATTCAACCAGACAACTTCATAAAAATAACTGATTTCATGTTGATTGGACAGGAGTGATGGGATGGACTCTCTTGCAGTCCATCAATGTATCCTGCAAGACCAAAATGGTCACCAGCATTGGAAATAAAACTTGCCCAACTGCCTACGGTTGACATGCAGAAACTATAAAAAGAAGCTTGTGGTGTGACTCGAACCTTTTTCAAAGAATCACTCAACCAAGTTTCAATGTATAGTGACTGTCCCAAAACAGCTACATGTGTAAATTGTGGAGATATGTCAACTCAGGGAGAGGATGAGGTGAGCTAAGAAGATAAATTGTACAGGATGCTCAGGGACTTGGAACAAATGATCAGAAGTCTCCAGTGGAGCAGGTCTGAGTACTATGGTCTCAGAACTAAGTGCAGTTTGTATTCCATGGGGGGAAAATTGAAATACACAAGGAGAAGAGGGCCTGAAGAGTGTAAAAATGAACTTGCACTCTTCTGGGAATGGGGCAGAATTCTAACATGATCTAAACATGCATGTCAATCTTTTCCAAAAGAGACATAAATGTATTCAAGTTGCTTTTGATATGGAACCAAGATCTCATAAGCAAGCAATGGTAAGCAATGGAAAACACTTGTGGACATCCAAGATTCTTCAAGCTTCATATTTGATTTCTGGTTGGCTTGTCAGAAGAGAAACATGCTTGAACATGGCTCAGCCAGGATCATGGTCAATTCCACTCACAACAAGTCCAGAAAGTGATTCCTATTGAAAGGAAATGAAATAGGCATGTAGACCCTTTTAATCTAAGACCTCATTTTTAAGAAAGGAGTCCTAACTTCTCAGGATTCCATTGCTTCTGTCATCAATAGAGATACTCCACAGTATCCTGCTGAAGAAAAAACAAAGTCCAAGGATTCAGTGTGGAATTGTCAGCCCTAGAGATACTCCAGAGTATCCTAAAGACTGACTTTAATGTAAAAATTAATAAAATATTGTATTAGCAATAATATATCCTTTAATATTATTAAAGAAATCAACTTTTCATGTTAAATTAGGTGGGGTACCTCACTCAAACCACCACCAAATTCCAACTCCTCCTATTACTTTACCATATCTCAGAAGGTACTTAGTAGGAGATGGGATAACCGTAAAAATATAGATTATAAATTATTGTCATAAAAGCTGAGAGACAATAAACTTATTTGCATAAATATAATAATAATACAATTATGCTTATAAGAAAGAAATTACCTAAGTGCGTGGTAATTTCCCAGTATTGTTCTATTAAATGAATTGGCCCATGATGTGATTGGTTATACATACATGTCATGAGGTCATGGGGACATAGAAAATACTGTGCTCAATTCAATACAATTCCCATTACATAATTGTACATTTGAATTGTAATACATTAGAGCAGAATTTAGAATAAACATTCTAGAACCTTCCTCAAGGAATCTCTAGAATATAAAAGGAGGCCATTTCTGGCCTAGGATTGGTTCCTCAGCATATTCCCCCAGTACCATTTTTGTAAGTACTCTGAATATTCTCCTCCTACTATTAGAGTAGTGTATCCCCTTTTTTTATCCAACCCAACCTTTATTACTGGAATAGTCTCAAGTTACCTTAGAATTCCCCATCTTCTGGCCTTGATCTGTTCCTTAGAAAGCAGTTTCTGCAAGACTACCACCTCTGACAGTAGCCTATCAGCTTAAGTGCTTTCCAGCTGCTTAATAGCAATTTTTATTGCTATATCTTTCCCAAAAAGACAAAGAATAGCCAAACCTACACGGTTAACTATTAGTCTTCTCCAATTGAGTGATTTGTATATCAAATCTTCAATTATAAGGAGTTTTAGGTTATCCTCTGTGCATAGTTTGGACACTATAGAGAGAATAAATTCACTTATTTATTCAGATAACCTTTCAGCACAGTGACAGTACCTGGTTTAATTGTAAAATTAAGCCAGTGTTTCATACACATAGCTGACAATGGTGGTGCCTTTGCTTATCTCTTACCCAACCTCAAAATAAACATCATTTGGTGTGCCCACCAAACCGGCCAAAAAAGGCTGGCCGGGGCATAAAAACACACCAAATGGGGTTGGTGTGGGCATTTGCCAGGGGAGTGCTTTTATCAAGCCCCGCCTGATCTTTGTAAGAAGCGTCCAATTCTCATGATATTCTTACTAGTATTTGCCATAGGTATCCTCCTTGGGAAATTCCACCCAATAATTACCATCCAAATTACTTGAACCTTCCCATTGTGCCCCAATGTATTTTAGCTCCTCTTCACTTGCTTTGTCAACCAGAAACTTGTCATCTCTTCTGTTCTCAGAAGTGATTAATTGGTCATTCAGATTTTCTACTGCTGCTGCTGTGGTAATGATGAAAAATCACATCAGAGCTTGGAGGGAATATAGTAAGCTAGACTAGTACTCATGTAAGTTGAGGGTATGGGTGCTGTTGGGGAGATGGGTGTTGTTGAGGCTATGGGTTCTGCTGAGGCTATGGGTGCTGTAGAGGCTGCCCTCCTGACTAATTCTGATCCGATGAAGAGAGGGTTACACTAAGAGGGTGTGGCTGATTTACTTTTACTTTGATTGACTAACACTCATGAAATTGTTCCTGATCAATCCTACAGGAAATATGGGAGAGGATGGAGAGATGTGGGGTAAAATTAGAAGCTTTTGAGAATCTCATAATTTAGTATTCTTATGAGGGGACAAAAAACTGGTTCAGGTAAGAGGTTGACAATAAATAGAATATATCTGAGGGGCTGATAATTCTGTAACAGGTTTCTCTAAAGGTGGTAAGAGGTATACAAGGTAGAAAGTGCAAAGGGGGGAAAGAACAGAAGGATAGAGGTTGTTTTATGGACTACAGATGTCAACTGGGAACCTTTGGGGAAAATATCCTGGTAGGTGTTAATTTTTTGGGATAAGGATGAAAAACTGAACAGGTCAGGAAAAAACGGGGGTTGATAAATGCACGCCCCCCCGGGCACGCCCACGCCCACGCACGCCCTTAAAAAAAAAGGCGTGCAACCCGCACGCCTTTTTTTTATCGGCGTGCGTCCTGCACGCCCATCCTTGGGCGTGGGCACGCCTGTAGATGGGCGTGCAGTTCGCATGCCCATCTACAGGCGTGCGACACCCCCAAGGAGGGCGTGCAGCCGCACGCCCTGCCGGGGAGGACTGCAAGCCCCTCGGCCGGAGGGATCCCCCCGGTCGAGGAGGTTATACAACCTCCTCGACCGGAGGGAATCCCCCTCCGGTCGAGGAGGTTATACAGCCTCCTCGACCGGAGGGATCCCTCCCGGTCGAGGAGGTCATCCCTCCGGCCAAGGAGGTTGTATAACCTCCTCGGCCGGAGGGATCCCTCCGGTCAAGGAGGTCATACAACCTCCTCGACCGGAGGGATGCCCCCTCCGGCCAAGGAGGTTGTATGACCTCCTTGACCGGAGGGATCCCTCCCGGTCGAGGAGGTCATACAACCTCCTCGACCGGAGGGGGCATCCCTCCGGCCAAGGAGGTTGTATGACCTCCTTGACCGGAGGGATCCCTCCCGGTCGAGGAGGTCATACAACCTCCTCGACCGGAGGGGGCATCCCTCCGGTCGAGGAGGCTGTATAACCTCCTCGACCGGAGGGGGATTCCCTCCGGTCGAGGAGGTTGTACAGCCTCCTCGACCGGAGCTGATGTCATGCGTACATTGTTGTGTACGCATGACATCAGCATGTGTATAGGCAGGGGCGTGCCCCCTGCCTATACACATAAAAAGGGCGTGCGGTTCGCACGCCCTTTTCTGAACAGGGCGTGCGACCGCACGCCTGAAGTCTCACACGCCGATGGGCGTGCGGCCCCCACGCCGATAAAAAAAGGCGTGCGGGCAGCACGCCTTTTTTTTTATCGGCGTGCGTTCGGCGTGGGCGTGCCCGGGGGGGCGTGCATTTATCAACCCCCGGAAAAAACTAGACAGAAGGATTATGTGAAAAAAACATAATTGAATTGTACAATGACAAACAGATTCTTGTCTGTGTGAAAGAAGTTCTACTGCTGAATTAGTTCTTGGTTCTTCTAATCCTGGAAGCCTGATTCACAAGCTGCAAGCCTCTGTCATATCAAGCCTCATCAAATTTCTGGAAGAGAGTTAGCTCACTGAAAGAAGGCAATGTGGCCCCTCCCCACCTTGTGAATTTTATGAAACCTGTAAGCTTTGGTGACTTCCTTTTGAGTATTTGTGTATGATCCTTAATGGTGGAGATCATGATCCTAATCCTCATGTCTGATCACCCTCACACCCTGTCAGCTATGTGTATGAAACACTGGCTTAATGTTTATAAAAAGCCAGGTACTATCACTGTGCTGAAAGGTTATCAGAATAATCACAAGTCTTATTCTCTCTATAGTGTCCAAACTATGCACGGAGGATAACCTAAAACTCCTTTGTAATTGTCCCTTTGATATACAAATAAGTCAATCAGGAGAAGACTAACAGCTAACCATATAGGTTTGGCTATCTTTCTGTCTTTTTGAGAGTGTAACAATATAAATTGTTACTAAGCAGCTGGCAAGCACTTGAGCTGATTGGCTACTGTCAGAGGTGGTAGTCTTGCAGCAACTGCTTTCTAAGGAATAGTCCAAGGTCTAAGATGGGGATGTTCTAAGATAACTTGATAACTAGTCCAGTAAATAAGGTGGGTTGGATAAAGGGGATAACACTACTCTAAAAGTAGGAGGAGAATATTCAGAGTACTTACAAATATGGTACTGGGGGAATATGCTGAGGAACCAATCCTAGGCCAGAAATGGCCTCCTTTTATATTCTAGAGATTCCTTGAGGAAGGTTCTAGAATGTTTATTCTAAATTCTGCTCTAATGTATTGCAATTCAAATGTACCATGATGTAATGGGAATTGTATTAAATTGAGCACAGTATTTTCTATGTCCCCATGACCTCATGACATGTGTGTATAACCAATCACATCATGGGCCAATTCATTTAATAGAACAATACTGGGAAATTACCACGCACTTAGGTAATTTCTTTCTTATAAGCATAATATTATTATTCTAATATTTATGCAAATAAGTTTATTGTCTCTCAGCTTTTATGACAATAATTCTTTAATCAATAATTTATACTTTTATTCCCTTTTTCTTAAAGTATCTTTATCATATGATAAAGTACTAGAAGGAGTAGGAATTTAGTGGTGGTTTGAGTGAGCTACCCCACTTAGTTTTACATTCTGAGTTGATTGGTATAATAATATTTTATAATATGTTATTATTTACATTAGTAATACATTGTTTTTTATTGTATTTTGTAGTTTAGTCAGTGCTTAGGATATTCTGGAGTATCTCTAGGGCTGACACACCCTATGATAATAATAGCCTTGATGGAATCTCCCTTTGAATTAAAACCCCCAACTTTCACATATTTAATTCCTATTTCAGCAGTCCAATTGATCTATAAACAAATCAGGGATTTGTATGATAATAGCCCAATAATGAGAAAGCTCCCCACATGCCTAAGCTTTGGTTCTTTTAGCCCCAGAAAAAACAAAGCTTTCCTAAAATTACCTTTGGGCCAAAGAATATTGTCCTAAGTGTTTCAAATAAATAAATACATACCATTCAAGAGGTAATACTCATTGATCAAGTGGAACCTTCTTCAGAAAACCAACTGAAAATCAAGTTTTTGATATCCACAGCTCACCTCCTGGGAAGAGTCCCTTGGGCCCAATGGACGGCAATTCACCATACAATCCAGTAATATAGTTGTTGGACTCTTTATTGATTCCATCAATACCTATGGGGATTAATAGGCAGGACAGAATTTTTCTATCCCCTTTCTAGCATGAAAAATTCCCTTAGGATCTTCATTTTCCCACACCAAAATCCCCAGTGTGTTTTGCCAGCCCAAATTCAATCAAACCAAACCTAACCATTAGTACTCATAAGACTAACACACTTTACCAAGTCAAGTGGCAAACATATTTCCAGATAAGGCTCATTAAAGCATCATGGGTTAGTCATAGTATACCAAAGCCACTATGTTATTTAATTGTAGGCACCCAAGTTTACTTGCTTAATGTGTGCAAGTAAAACAAAGTAAAAAACTTTGCCTGGAGCTCCCTTTTGTGTAGGTTGTATAGTTATTCATTCTCATACTTTCTTCCCCTTTCATACACTTCATTTCCAAATCAATCTATAATTTTAGGTCTGGTGCCACCATTGTATTGTAACACATAGTTTATCTGCATCTACATTAATTTTGATTTTCTTTAAAGAATGAAGTAACCCACTGCTCACACAAATTCTCACATCTACCCCCTCATCAATTACATCTATGGCTGTTTCCAACTTCCATTTACCCAGGGGGTGCCTGTGCCTGAAGGGATAAGAGAATCCCCTATTGTTCTCCAATTAATTTTACATTTGGGTGGTAGCCCACTATCTTTCCCAACAAACCCTCACTCATTCAAAATCCCAGTGGGAAAAATAAAAGAGGCAAATTCATTCATCTCTGCCATGAAGACCACTATCCAGTGGGTCTGTCAGAAATCCAAATAGAATTCACACAAATCAGCTGTACCTGGGCAACCTAATCTGGTTGGTTGACCTCATGAGGTAAGCCTCAAGTTGGTCTTCAACTTCCCACATGGAGGAAATCATCAACCACACCCAAACTATTGGAAGCAAAATCCCTCTTGTGAGTGTGGCTGTCCAGAAAATTTCAGCATCAGCAAACATATCAGCACCAATTAAATATGTGTGCTATGGAACTGGGAGCACAACCATGATCCATATACTGTTGAGGAAATGGAGTGTTGTTAGGCGCCCAAGGCTGTAGAACATTTTCTCAATGATTGTGTGGTCTCTGGTTTAGGATGGAGTGAAATCTATAAGATATTGTGCTGTCCATATTTATTCTTGGTTTTTTTGTGTATAATCTCATGTGCACTTGATAAATTTCCTGATCAGTCAGATGAAAATTTTGTTTGCATATGTATCTCAGCATCACTACCACAATTCCAGCAGGCCATTTCACATTTTATGACTAGGTAAGGAACCTGGTCCAAAAAAACATGCTCAGGTTTTAAAAATAGCACAACAATGTCTTTGATTCAAATTCACTTTGGAACAAAGTACTCATCAAAGAACATTAGAATACACTCCTTCCATCAGCTACCAACTCATCCAATTTTCTCTTTGCCTTTCAAGACTCATGGAAAATAAAATGGAAGAGTCACTCCAAAAAGGCCACAGCATGCTGATTTTGGAAAGTACACACAAATATGAAAGGTGATTTTGTACACATTTATGATCTGAGGTCCCATTGTTGGAAAACAATTACTGGTATGCTGGGCTTTTACACTTTCTGCTTCTCAGTAAGTTAACACATAGTATGATTCAAAGTACTAAAACCTCAATATTAAAATTTCTTTTTAGAGAGCCACCCAACATTATACCCAAGTGGCTTTGTATCACAGGCTGCCATGAGTAAATTTGCTTTAGAAATCAAGGGTGCTGTGCATGAAAGTATGCTGACATTGGGGATCACACACCAAAAAGATACAGGTGTTTATCCCATGTTCTCAATGCCTTCCAAGGAAAAGATCTATTCTACTTACAGGATCAAGCTAGTGAATCCATTCAAAAAAATTTGCAATCTTGTATTCTTATTCTCATACAGCCTGGTGTTGGCTGGCTTTTTATTCCAAATGGTCTCTTGTGAACACCAGCTTTGTTACATATTTCAGTACTCAGTGGTAAATTAATGTGAACCAGTGGGCTATGTATTATTTCTCAATAATTCATCTCAGCTCTCCAATCTTTTGATATGAAATCTAACTCATCTGACTTCCAAACAAATGCAGAGCTCCCACCAGGGGATCCACACAAAAAAGCATCATATTGTTAAGAAAGTATTTGAAAGTCAGAAAAAAACCTGCATGGACAAGTTGATCCAGATTCTGAAACATGATTTCCTGTCAAAATAGCAGGGGTAGTACATACAGATCCAGCTTGGAATTAAAAAACAGACAACTAAAAATTTCCAACATCATGCCAAAGTGGCTGCTGTCAGACATTGAGACAATTGGTCCACATGTCTCCAAAATAATACAAGTCACATAACCCAATGGTTAAGGACTTGTGTTTATAAAAAAGGGAATAAAATTGAACTAAGTAAATTATCTTAAATTTACAAGTTCAATTCCCATAAGACTCATGATTTATGTATTAATTTTATATAGTATTTATCATTTTTAATAAATTAAATAATAATAAGAAATTCTAAATTTAAGGAGAGATTAATATCTCTCCATGAATTTACCCTTAATATTACAATTTAGTTATGTCTCCTACAAGGGGACTATTATATTGAATTCCCCCATGTAATACAAACTCTTTGATTTATTACATTGGGGTAACATACTGTGTAATATTTAAAGGGGCTGAGATTCCTTCTAAAAAGGAATTTCCCCCAGATTATTACCATACAAACCCGTACACCTTACTACAACTCAGTGAGTGGGGTTTTAAATAATCCAAAACAAATCTTTTCTACTCTTTTTCCCCTTCTGGACCTTTTTTCCTAGTCACTGAATAACTATTCTAGTGACTAGAAGTCCTCTCCCATCCTCAGGGAGTTGTAGAAGCAATCAGCGCTCAGCTCTATCTAGCCGCGTTCCTGAGAAAATTTGAGAAGTGAGAATGGGGAGAAAATGATTTGAACAGACTCAAGGGGACTCAGTAATGGGGACCGGATTAATTATGAGGAGAACTGGTTTTTGGGAGGAACAGAAGAAGGAGAAAAACTCAACACGCCCCCTCTGTTCTGAACAAAAGAGCTAGGTGGTGAAGTCAAGAAATTTCATGGAAGTTCAATCGGAGAAGATGTTGTGATGTGTTGTGATGATTTGAAGTGATCGGGTAGAGATGGTGGCGATTAGAATGTAAAGGTTGTTGATTTTTTGACGTAATTGTTATTGATAGTTCGTTTATTCGACTGTTAATCGTAAAGGAATTCGATTTATTTCAAACTATCTAAAACCAGAACTGAGTAAAGGAAAAATTAGAAACAGGTGATAAGAAATAAAAGAAGATAAAGAAAAGAGAATGAATAAGAAGCATACCCCAGATAGCAGTAATAATGATATAAAGAGGCTATTTGTCAAAGAAGAAGTTAAGAAAGACACTATGTGAAACTGAAGAGGATCAATGAGTGTTAGTTCATTTGACAACAAACAGAAGAGGAAGAAAAGAATAAAAGATTACAAAGAAGAAAAGCACAAAATACACAAAGAGCTCAAAGGTAGTTTGCAGGGATTAAGGAAGGGGAAAGATAGGGATGCTCAGTCTAAGAAGGGGAAGAAGGAATGTCGTGTTAGGTTGATAGCACAGGTCATGAATTGAGATTCTTGATGTTATTACTTTACAAGTCTGATTCCCAATAAGATAGTATCAAGTCAATAATTATCGTTCTTGAGTTATTGAAGTCTTTTTGAAGTCGGTCAAAGTCCATCGGATCTTGGAAGTTGTTTTCAAGATGAGCTTCAACAAAGATTTGTAAGTGCAAGCCGTTTTATTCATTGATCCGCAGTAGTTTGTAATGCTGTGCACGCACGGGCAGACGAAGCTAGAACTTGATAATTCAACAATAGTTAATGCAAGTGATCGGGTTGTAGTGGATTTAAGAAAGAAAACCAATCGGAGTGACAAGAGAACGCAACTGAGGAAGACAAGGTCATGGGATAGCGAGCACTTGAACGATTGATTCCGAGAGAGTTGGTTGAGGAGGATAGTGTGATGAGAAGAAGACAAGCAGGCGACAAGGGGGGTCATAGCGAATTCGGTGATGAAATAATCACATGGTGCATAAGCTGTCATATTGAATGTCGTCGGCGTTCATCCAAGTACCGTCCGGAAGGGTGCACCAGTTGGTGACACTTTGTTGTTGATGATAGTTATCGATGACAGTGAAATGTGCAGATTCGGTCTTGGGAGCCTTCTCAGGAAACTTCACCCAACAGTTGTGGGGACGATGGCCGGTTTTCTTGCAGTGAGAGCAAACTGGAGACGAGGTCAATGACGAATTCGAGGCCCAATTAGTCGTTCTTGAATTGGTGTACATGGTTGAGGGAGTCGATGAGTCTGTCTGGCCAGTTTCATTCTTAATGTTGTTTGAGGTAGCGAACGCTTCGAGTCGCTTAATGATGTCTTCAAACGTTTCGGTCGCGAATCCCATGGAGACAATGTCACGGAACGATTGGAATTGGCCTCGAGGTAACTTTCGGAGCATGATCATCATCTTGACTTGATCGTCTTTCAAAGTATTGGCTAAGACAAGCTTTTTGTTGGCGAGTCGGATTTCGGAACAGAAAGAGGCAATGTTGATGTATTCGAGATCAAGGAAGGCATCCAAAGCAGTCGATCGAGCTATGAGATCGCTCCCGGCGTATTTGTTCTTGAGGAGGGTCCAAAGTGCGCGGCCGTTAAATTCATCCTTGTTCGGCAACGTGGTGCTGACGAGAGCGAGATTATTCTCATCGAGGTTCTGAATGATACGGTTGTATCCCTTGCGATTCAAGAACGTTCAGGTTCGCCAACTCTTCTGGCAAGGTCTTTTCGTTTGGCTTGATTAAACCAATAACAATATCGAGGGCACCGAGGTCGTCCAGCTTGGATTTCATGGGATAAATCCATGTGGCGTAGTTGCTAGAGGTGAGGAGATAACGAGTAGACTGAGTTACGGTTTCCAACATGATAAAGGGTTGTTTAAAGGAAATTTTCTGAGGTGCGGATTGGAAGCAGTCAGTTCGACTGTTAATCGTGAGAAAATTTGAGAAGTGAGAATGGGGAGAAAATGATTTGAACAGACTCAAGGGGACTCAATAATGGGGACCGGATTAATTATGAGGAGAACTGATTTTTGGGAGGAACAGAAGAAGGAGAAAAACTCAACAGTTCCCTTGTTATACAAGGGTGCTAGCTCTTCCGCTGTAAAAAGCGTAGAACTGCTTATTTTCCACTGGCTGTACCAGCTATAGTGTGACCCTAAAATATTGATAATAAAACTTTAATAAAGTATTATTATACATATATCATTCTACCCCGCGTCACTTTAGAGACGGGGGCTGACAGCTGCTGATAGCTAAAAAAAATCAATGCTGGACATAATTGGAGTGGAGGTGTTTGAATATGAATGCCATTAAAGCAAGTTCAAAAATCAAAATAGTTTATTTTTATTATGTGCTAATTCAACACAATTTCTTCATTTTATCATCAGTTCATTCTCAGTCCCTGAAATTGGGTTTAATTTCTTTTGTAGGACTTCTGAGGTTATTATTGCAAACAAAACCAGATTAAAACAGGAAAGAAAAGGTCAATAAGAAAGAAGATGAAGATAATAAGATAGTTAAAAATAGAGAAGGATTTACCAAGAGCAAAATGGACTAAAAGTGTTGTAAAGCGGAGGAATTATTAAGATGAAGGGAGGAAGAGATAAGACAATCTAAAGAAGAGAAAGAGAATCATGAAGAGATAGATGAATGAGGATAAAGGTGTGGTTAATTCATCAACAAGCACAGTAAGAGAGAAGAACAACTGGAGAGGGAGAGAAAGATGAGAGAGAAAGAAAAACAGTGAACAGTTTGCCTGGTCCTCATTTATTTGTATCATTGGTTGCAAAAGCCAGGTACTATCACTGTGCTGGAAGGTTATCTGAATAATAATTACTATTATTCTCTCTAGTGTCCAAACTATGCACAGAGGATAACCTAAACTCATTATAATTTTCAGATTTTCTTTGCAAATTAGTCAATAAGGAGAAGACTAACAGCTAACCATATAGGTTTGGCTATCTTTCTGTCTTTTTAAGATAAATGTAACAATATTTACTGTTACTAAGCAGCTGGAAAGCCCTTAAGCTGATTGGCTACTGTCAGAGGTGGTAGTCTTCCATAAACTGCTTTATAAGGAATATTTCAATTTCTAAGATGGAGAGGTTCTAAGTTAACTTGATAATTATTCCAGTACATAAGGTAGGTAGGATAATAAGGGATAACACTACTCTAAAAGTAGGAGGAGAATATTCAGGTTAGTTACTAATGTGGTACTGGGTGAATATGCTAAGGATCCAATCCTAGGCCAGGAAATGGCCTCCTTTTATAATCTAGAGGTCTTCAGGGGAAGTTTCTAGAATCTTGTTGTATGTTCTGCTTTGATGTATTACAATTCAAATGCACTATGATGTAATGGGAATTGTATCAAATTGAGCATAGTATTTTCTATGTCCCCATCACCTCATGATATGTATGTATAACCAATCAAATCATGAGCCAATTCATTCAATAGAACAATACTGGGAAATTACATACACTAAGGTAACTTCTGTTTTATCAGCTTAAATCTGTTTTTCTTATATTTACCCTCAGATTTGTATGACACATCCTTCTTTTCATCCCTAGAGATACTCCAGATTATCATAAGAACTAACTTATCTGTAAAACATAATAAAAATATGTATTACTAATGTAAATAATAACATAATCTAAAATATTATTTGATAAATAAACTTAGCATGTAAAATCAAGTCAGCTAACTCACTCAAACCACCACCAAATTCCTACTCCTTCTAGTACTTTATCATATCTTGATGATACTTGCACCGGGAAAAAAAAATGAAACCTCTAGGGAGGTGACTTCTCTGTATCCCTGACTCATTCCAGCTCTATTGTTTATGTATCCTTGGTGTCCACACATCTTATCTACCTTCCCTATCTTGTCTGTATTATCAACATATGGTCCTGATTTGGAGGATAATATTTATATAGTTCTTTAAAAAGGTTCCCAAGATTCAAGTTTTATAGAAATTTCTGAGTCAAGGAGAGTTTGTATTCAAAACAATTTTCAATCAATGATAGATCTTTTAAAATTCAATGAATGATTGTTTCTAAAATATGAATTGTTTGAGATTTTATCAGAAATTTATTCAAACATGTTTGATGTATATCACAGTCCTTGGGAAGCTTGACCTTATGAATCTTAAAAATAAGCCAGTCATAATTTAAATGTGCATACATCACCCCAAGATATGTATCCACCACCACCACTTCCATCACATTGTAAGCTTAACTTGGGAAATGAACATGAATGGAAACCCAAAGGAATAGTAAGTAGATTTATAAGGCAAAATTCAAGGTTCCAAAAATATTCTTTGAAAAATGGCTAACATGACTTACTTGTGGTATTCAAGTCTGGTGCAATTGTTGCACGGTCATACAACTATAATTGATATTTTATTTTGTATAAATTTGATATTTTGGGATTAAACCTGGAATTATAACCAATCTTTATAATCAAATTGAAGTAAACAAAATGATTCAAAAGCAATTTATTGCAAAATTTAAGTTGAAAAATTCAACTTCCCTGTTCAAAAGAACATAATTCTCATTCCATCCCCCTTTTCTAGTGTTAAACCTTGCTTTGGTGATAATAACTGTTTTTTATCATCATTTATTCAATTTGAAGCCAATATGGCATTGGTTTCTGCATTGTTTTTAGTTCCTCCATATCCAAAAGTACAACCACATTGTCCGGGAGGAGTTCCTCCCCAGCCATGAGGTTGTATAACCTCGATGCCAGAGATGTCCAAGTTGGACATCATCATCCATTGGCATGCCGGCGGGCACACCAATGGATATCCCATAGGCTATGGGTATAGCCTATGGGTGTGCTGCCCTGTTGGCATGTTTGGCTGGCATGCCAAGGATTGGCCATGGGCAGGCCAAACCTTGGTGTGCCCGCCAAACACACCAATTTGCATTGGTGTGTTTGGAAAACAGACCAATTGGGGTTGATGTGTTTGGAAAACACACCAATTGGGGTTGGTGTGTTTGGAAAGCACACCAATTGGGGTTGGTGTGTTTGGAAAACACACCAATTGGGGTTGGTGTGTTTGGAAAACACACCAATTGGGGTTGGTGTGTTTGGAAAACACACCAATTGGGGTTGGTGTGTTTGGAAAACACACCAATTGGGGTTGGCGTGGGCCAGGGGCATGCATTTATCAACACCCAGATCAGGCTGCGCAGCACTGGAAGTTAACATATGTGGTGATTTTGGATTTGCCAAAAGTGAAACCTAACAAATCTTAAAGGAATAGAACTGCCACATTTTCCATGCTTTCTATGCCATCACAAAATAAGCCAGGGGAATAAACTTCATAATTCATCTCATGTTTTATTCTCTCTTGAATGGTATCATGTCTATTGTTTGTTCCTTTTCCCCATTTATTCCTCCTCTGATCTTCCCTTTTCCATACATTGAGTTGCATCACAGCGCTTTCAGTTCTTACCCATCAGTGGGGATGACCAGATGATTTATGAGTAAGAATTAAGGAGACCTTGTCACAATATGTTTTGTAAATATATAAAATATTGCAATGTTTTATAATCTTGATCCTGAAGACATTCCGACTAGGGCCACTCACATACATTAACCCTAAAGTCACCCTGCCTCATCCTCTACTCTAGCAGGTGGAGTGTTGTGGTGGGTGAGTAGCCTTCAGACAATCCAAAACCCTGTTGATAAATAAAAAGTAAAAGCTCCAATTCCTGGGGTTGCTTCGCAACGACAACATGAACCCTTGTGAGAGGTGCTACTTGGCACGATTTTCGCGGTAGGGAGGAGTAATGGGGGCTCAAAAGAATGTCTTATCATGGTGAAGTCCTTATCATGTGTGTTGTTTCTGCTGTTCATCCCAACCTGTCCTGTTGCTGCTGCTCATTTTGTATGAGTAATTAAGTCTAAGGGTATCAAGAAAATATTTAACATTGCTAATCCCGTCCGGGGCCCCAAGCACCACCAGTAAAGCTATGACGAAAACTAATGAAACCTATGATGATGAGGGGAGCATGAAATACATATGCACAGACCCCTGTGAAACTGATGAATGACTAAACGACTCAGGGGTGATGGTACTAATATACATCTAACGGCAACAGTGACATAAAGGGGTGATTGTGGGCCTGCGCAATCGTGCATGGGGACTTTCGGATAGCCATGACCGTGACGTGGTGTTCAAGAAATATTTAATTAATTATGCGTGGGTGAATCGTATGGGTAGTGCAGCCAAAGGTAACTACTATCGTTTGGCGGAGGTCGAGCGAATCGACATTGTGCGTTTGGTGGGATCTGTAAGATGTTATCAGATTAGCAAGTTGGATCAAGTGAAGGGGGTCGCGTAATTGTACTTACGCATCATGAGTCCTGTGGGTGGCTTCACGCTGGATGACAGAAGCTTCTTACGCAGGAACAAGACTCTGACACTAGCCCATAATAGGATGACAAATCCGAAACCGATGGGGATTAGCCAGAAGAGGGGCAGGATACGATGACTGCAGCCGAATACAGTTCTCAACGGAGGCACGTAAATAATCTACAGAATTGAAGACATAATTTAATCAATTTGAATCCGTGAAAGCGGTGTAAGACAACTGTTACTTACGAATGCTGCAAGTACTGCACCAGCCATAGCACCGACGAAATTCCACTTGTTGCCAATGGCCGCCTTTCCGAATGGGAACTTGAGCTTGGCCTTGACGGCAAACATGTTGAAGCACTGCATCAAGAAGATGGACATGTAAAACATGCCCTGTGCTTGCGCCAATGCCTCGGTTTGATCCGAACTGTTGATAACCCGGCCTCCGAGGTTAGTGTATGGAGGGGACTTGTCCGTGAAATAAATTCCAGCTTTCTGGGCGAGTTGCAAATCACGGGGGGAAAAGTGATTGTAGTTGAAGATGACGAAGTAGGCCATCATGCATCCTACAGTTTCAATCATTCCCACCTCTGTGACAAAGCGTGCGACTGTTGGTAAGTGTTGAAGGCACTTTTGACTGCAAGGTGAAGAAACTCACGTAGGTAGGAGTAGCTGAGTAGGGAACCATCAACCAGTGCTTCACCATCGGATTTCTCGAGCAAATCATCCCACCACCACTTTGAAAATGGCTTTTTAACGTTTTCCGTGACTTGACGGAAAGTGCTACTTAGGCGAGATTGAGGTTTGTCGTTGCCAGCTTCAACATCCATGTGATTAGTCCTTGTTCGCCTGAGTGCCTTCTTTTTCAATTGCATTATGGTCCTATCAGTAACGGGTTTGCGAGGCATGGTAGTCATCAGAACTTCAGATGATTCAGGACAATCCCATGCGAACGACAGCGCGGCAAACAATTCGAATCCCTGTTGCAAAAACGATTAGCAATTTGCTGGCATCAATGGGTCGCCAACTGACTCACCAAGTCGATGACCAGGATCAGGATGGCGGACAGCGGTAAGGGAATCGGGACGATCACATAAAGAAGTTGGGGGATTACTTCAGGGACAGAATGCGTGACTGTGTATTGGATACTTCGTTTGAGATTGGTGAAGATGAGTCTGCCTTCCCGGACCTGAGCCGTGCCAAAGATGTATTAGCAAAGAAAAGAGTGGAGGCTGACTGGACGATCATAGCTCACCCCGTCCACCACGCTTGCAAAATTGTCGTCCAATAAGATCATGTTGGCGGCTTCTTTCGAGACGTCACTACCACTGATATTCATTGCAATTCCTGTGGGATGGACGAGCATTAGTTAAGGAAATCCGCTGAAGAGTTGAAAGATGTTGGGGGAACAAACCTAGATCGGCCTTCTTTAAGGCGGGGGAGTCGTTAACACCTGTAAAATGAATGAGTGATGAATGAGAAGGTTACGTCGATTGGTGGACGTGTATGAACATACCATCTCCGGTTACTCCGACGATGTGTCCCAGCGCTTGAGCGCGTTTCACAATTTCCAATTTGTGTTTCGGTGACTGCGATGATTGAAGTTGTGAGCTGAGGTGTAGCGGAATGAGGAGAAACACAAGTCATTTACCGTGCGGGCAAATACGATTTCGGTCTTGCTGAGGATGGTGTCCCACTCCCACCCTTGGAGGGAGTCAATGACATCACCGTGGACAACAACTGCATCTACTTCATCTTCGTGTATCTCTTCCACTGGGCGACCTGTGGCCTTTGCAAGCGACTCCTTCGTGTGACCAATGACTAAGTTGATTTTTCGTGCAATAGCCTACATTGAGATTAAATCAGCGAATGTTTCATGAGGTCAACAATGACAGTTGCATCACCTCAGCTGTCAGGGGGTGGTCACCAGTAACCTGTGACGAAGAAAAATGGGTGGTCAGTATACAGGCTGGCCGAGAACTAGCATCTGAAATACCCACCATTACGACTTTGATTCCAGCCGACCTTAGTTGACCAATGGCCTCTCGAACACCATGCTTGGGAGGGTCTTCAAGAGAGACCAATCCGACAAAGCAGAGGTTTTCGGTTGGGCAGTTGTCATCCTTCTTGCTGAACGCAAAGTCACGGGGGAATCGTTCACCATCAAGTAAGAGTTGAGCACATGCAATCACACGATGTCCTCGAGAAGCCATGTATTGATAGGCCGCGCCGTACTGCTTTTTGAATTCTTCAGTGATGGGTATGGATTCACCATTAACCAGAACATGGGAACATCGATCAAGGACACGCTCCGGGGCTCCTTTGAGGTACAGTGTCAAGTCGCCGTTGGAATGAGGTTTTTGTACGACAACCAAGGCCCACTTGGCTGTGCTGTTAAAGGGTATGGAGTAGGCTTCTGGGTGTTTTTCGCGGACTTGATCAAATTCGAGGTTTTTGCCAGCGAAGCGGGTTAGTCCACTCTCAGTGGCGTCGCCCAGAATTTCTCTTTGATCGAACGGGATGTCCATCTTGTCAAACTTGACTTTGGAGCATAGCGTGCAGATGTCGAGTATTTGGCGAACTCCTGGGTCTTCTTTCTTGAAATGTTGTACCTCAGCTTCATCGTTGTGACTTTCAAAAGCACTGCTCATTTTCAAATTCGTCCACATCGCCTGAAAGTAGATGGATGTGGTTGGTAAGAAGAGAGGTGAAATGGTTGAGAATCTCAGTGATAACATACAGTAACTGTCATCTGATTTCGAGTCAATGTACCGGTTTTATCAGTGGCAAGCATTGTCAAAGCACCAAGGGTCTCAACACCTTGTAAATCCTTGACAAGCACCTTGGCTTTCGCCATGCGCTTGGCTGCAATAGATAGCAGAAGGGTAACAGTAGCCGCTGTAGAAAGGAGGACCGCTGTGAACCACTGCAATACTTCACGATCATAACAAGGGTGCTAGGCTCACGTAATCCTTCAGGTACCCAAGCGACTAATACGGAGACAGCGAAGGTGACAGTGGATGCGATTTTTCCTTTGTAAGCTGAACCAGATAGAGTGAAGGTTATTAGCTGTTTGGAGCGAAGCGCCTGATAGTCGTACTACTTACTGGTGCCGATTCCAACTCCGAAAAATATTATTGCAGTGATGATCTGAACCGTGCAGTCAGGTTAGTAAAATCAGTGATTTCAACGACATGTTTAACGAACTAACCGCGATACAAGAAATGATCTTGACGAAATCGTCGATCTCCTGTGCCAATGGACTCCTAATTTCGGAAAAGCGGGTATGATGAGCAGCAGTCACACCTTGTGGATTGAATCAGGGAATGCCAAACTAACTTGTTGTCACCTTCGCCACCGGTCATACCAGCAATTTGTCCTATGAATGTGTGATCACCGGTGCGGACAACAATTCCAAAACCTTCACCAGATACGACTAAAGTGGAGCTACAAGGTTTGTAAGAATAAAGAAATGTCAGAGTTTTCAGGGTGTTGGGATTCTCTCGACGGTAACCCACTTGAACAACAGATTCCGGGCTTCGACGGGGCGGACTGGATCTCCTTCCAAAAGAACAGCTCTTTCCTGGGGCTCCGACTCTCCCGTCAACTGGTAGGGGAATATGTTGGTGAATATTTAGAAATGTTGTTCCTGCACGGTGTCATAAAACATTCAACTTACACTGGAATTGTCTACTTTGACGTCCGACGATGAAAAGAGTACCAAATCGGCAGGCACTTTGTCACCCATTTTAATGTAGACAACGTCTCCTTTGACTAGCTCCTGGGCGGGAATGGAGCTGATTTCACCACTACGAACAATTTTGCACGAAGGTGGCATCATTGACAAGAAAGATGCCAGGATCGCGTCGGCTTTCTGCCCTTGATACCCTGAAAGACAAAAAAAGACGCATGAGCAAATCTTTACAGGAAAACATGATCGGACACCACTTACATTCTATAAATGCGTTCAAAAAGGCGACGATGATGAGTATTGCACCCAAGTACTCATTGGCTTTGTTGTTCTCGAAATCGATTGCCAATAAGACGTATTCGAGGACACCAGCGAGAATCAAGAGTACGTTGAATAAAGATAACAATGCGTCGAAGTACTGTAGTCGGAAGACAAATGGGACAACGAATCGCTTAGTACCCCATGTGAAACACCTTGGTAAAACGGTGATAGCATGCTGACCTTGCGCAGTGCACTCTTTTTCTTGGGAGGGGTCAGCTGATTAGGACCGTCCCGTGCAAGCCTAGATTGAGCTTCTTGGGTGGTTAAACCGGAGCTGGAGCTAGGGTTGCTGGTATTGATTGAGGTGCCCATGGCTTCTGCTACCTTCTGGGGACTGAGCTTGTGCTCAGACTGCGAAAAGTTGTAAGAAGCGCAGAGTTAGTGATCTGATGATCACACGGTTAGAGGTAAGATCACTCAACAATGTCCGCCGAAGCACCCTCCAGTGCTTTAGCCTTCATCTTTGACTCAAGCTCCTCATAACCGGCGTTGGCAAGTTCCTTCTCGTCGTGGGTTAATTCCCGACGCAGTCCCAGGTCTCGCCCAGCGTGAGTGATTGCACTCATGGGCGGTTTAGGATCGGCAAAGGATATGCCACCGGTTGGATTGTTGGCGGTCCCCGCTTTGGGGCTCTGATCATCGAGTTCATCCATGAGACCTTTTTCAGCAATTTCTTGAGTAGACATCGCGGGTGAAAGGCTTCGAGTGTTGTGAGTGGTTGGGGACTAGAGTTAAAGGTCGAATAAAACGTCGGTTCTTGTGAGTCGACTGTTGTAACGGGTTTGAGATGGGTTAATGAGGGAACAAATCAGGGGGAAACAGCAGTATAATATGTGTATGACTGAGAATGAGTTGATTGAATGCGGGCGTGGAGCCGGGTGAGACGACGGAAAAGCACGGTCGCGGATGTGGGGATCAAGAGTTTGAGGAAAATATTAGGTGGGTGACGACGCTTCACTAAACTTAAAACTGTGTTTTCTTTGGAGACCTGACGAAAATCGGAGAGACAAATGCCTTCGCAAAGCGGGGTGCAAGTGGTAAAGGTGTATGTCGAAGGGGAAAACAATGAGGGGATACAGGCCACAAAGTTTGAGGTAGATGTGTGCGTAGGAGGGAAGTCAAGGCGCGTACGAAAAGAGACCGAGCCTGTACTAAGGAGACCTTAAGTATGTAGATGTATGAATGCGTGTGAGTAGAATACGCGCGGACCCAAGGTTAGCCACTTGGAGGAGACGGCGTGTATGTAGGCACTGCAGTCGGGGTATCCTGGCAGGATGGAGGAGCGTATTTAAATTTTAATTCGCAAGACAGCTGAATTGCACAGCGCGTATAAGCGGCCTATGGCAGGCAGCACCCAATATGTATAGGCAGAGAGTGTGTCGTAGCGATTGCAACGTTTTGAGAATCTATGTAAGGTCAGGGTCTGCGCAAGACTAGTCAAACCCAGACTGAGACTAAACTGGCAAATCTGTACAATCTCATGTGTTTCAACAAAGAGAATCGTGTACGGAATATTCCTTCAGCGCCCGAGTGTCTTTGCTATAACCGGCTTGGGCCTTCGCGTGGCAAACCAAGGCCGGACACGCCCTTGTGTATGCAACAACTGGTCAGTAGAGCCCCCGAGCAATAAGAATATTTTATTTATTTACATGACTTGGGCCGTGGACACACTACAGGTAGAGTCAGGGTCCTTGGTGTTAAAAAATTGAGGGGCCCAAGGAAAACGCAGCGCGCATTATTGAAACCGAGAAAACCTGCGGCTTGCAAGACGTGGCATAGTATGTATTGTGCTGTACAGATAATGCCGAACGTGTATGGTTTGGTAAGAGTTTGATGTGCCAATGATGATCTGGAATTCCAGGCAGTTGGTAACTCAGGGTATGCCCAGAATCTCATGGGCATGGGCAAAATCTACTGGTGGCGGCTTCGATCAGCTTCCCTTCAACCCAGCTGAGCAGGGTGTGTATGTAGCAAAGGGCTACGGGCCTTCGCCGATTGAAGGAGAAAACGTGCCGCACCTGTGGTCGTCCTGCATTGTCACAGACTTTCTTCGACCGCTTCGATGTCCAACCCATGACATGATTTGCCCATTCTCGAAACCAAAAGTTGTGCTTTAGGTTCAGAGCATCGACTATTGTCTCTGTCAGTGGCTTCACAGAGATGGTGCCCACACGTGCCACCCTTACACCAGGAAAAACCATTGATCACTTATCTACAAGTGACACAGCAAGGTATAGTATGAAGGGGCCTTTGTACTTAAATTGATAAGATCCTGTATCAAGTCCGCTCAGGAATATCTAGGCCGCAAAGTTTGATTGAATCCGGCCACGGCCAAAACATGGTGGTGCAGCCGCACACTGGATCGAATTCTCAAGATATGCAATTGCGCACGAAGCTATTGATTGCTACAAACAGTGGAATCCCTACTTCCTTTCAAAGGTTAACTCTCTTAAGCAGAAATTGTGGCAAAAACTTTGGAGGGTCTTGCCATGCAACCTGTTGCAATGGACGCAAGATGAAGAACCAAAGTTCACAGTTGACAAACCTGTGGCACTATGTGAGTGAGAATAAAGGGTTATGATTCATTGGAGGAAAAACTCCTATACAATCTGGTGTAGACTAAACACAATACTGTCCGTGTTTTGTTTTTTCAATTAAAATTTATACAATTACACACCATAATTCTTTTTGGTAATATTCATTTCCCCCTCCCAAACAAAAACACCCACTAGAAATAAAATTCACCTCAAGTGCCCAAATTTGGGGGCATTGCCCTTGTAATAAAATAAATAAAAGCATATATGAAACAATATAAATGTAACCTGGTGACTTATACCAAAGGCTCAAGCTTCTATAGTGTCACCAAGAGGGCCAATACATGGTCCAAGCACCCACAAGTTGGCCTTTTAACACCCATAGGGTCCCCAGAGAGATCTCAGGACTCTTTAAGGAGCTCTTCAACCGCCCAAAGAAGGCTCCTCATGCTTTACAACACCCACTAGATACTTACCCACCATTTACATTAGATACAATCTTAATAAACAGTCTGGTAAGGTCCTTAGTAGTTATTGTTTAGCCCTTTCTTCCCCACCAACATCAAAGTTACCACCCAGCTCAATAATCCTCCAATCAAAGCGCCCAAAAACTGTCCTTTTTCACCCTGAATATCATCAAGTCCCCCCTAGGATTATTACTAGTAAGTGATGAAATTGTGATTGAATTGCTAAAAACCAGAACCAGAACTAAGAAAGAAAGAAACAAGATCAAATGAGTAATGAAGATAAGAAAGAATACAAAGAAGAAGAAATTGGAAAGAAAATAGCAAACCACTAATAAGATGGAAAGAAGTATGAATGTGAGAGGACTTTGAAGGTGAGGAGAGGAAGCAAGGAATGAGAAGACAACTGAGAAAATAATAATAAAAAAGAAAAGATTAGTGATTTTGTCAACAACCAATAGCAACAGAAATAATGACAAGAATAGATAACCAACAGCACAGTGAGAAGACATGTTGTGGACAGAATGCCTTGACTTGATATCTTGAGAAGAGTCGAGTATCAATCTTGAGGAGTGGGAGAAATTGAGAATTGATTAGATATAGTAAGTGAAAGGATTAAGTGGCTAGACTTTACATTGAAGGACTTGAGAAGCAATTTGAGAGAGATCTTGAACTTGAGTCTTGATCTTGATCAAGTAGTGAAGCCAAGAGTCTTGTTGAGTCTAGAGTATGCTAGTTGACTTGTTTGAATCTTTTAAACACACAGATCATGAGCCCTAAGCAATTGTGGCTGCACATTTTGTTGACTGGTTGCACATTGCAAAGCAGGATGCGCGCAAGGGGCAAGGCAGAAAGTCAACAGTAAGTAATAACCCTTTTCTTGAATATAATCCCCTATTCCTTTCCGGGATTTAAACCACCCCTGTGTCAACAGGCCCACCTAAATCCTCTGCATTATTTGCAAGATACCTCAGAGGGATCTAAACCACCCCTGATTCATCAGGCCCCTCTGCTTGTAATTATATTAAATTTATTTTGTATAATTATTATTGTCTTTTCTCTATTATTTATGTCACAATTCCCCTTATTATTTGGGAATTAGACCTTTTATCCATCACCCAAAGTTTTCATACTCTTTTACCTTATTCCTTGCCCCACATGTAGCTAGCAGGATTTATCATTTGCATCATGCAGGCTGAAATTTGTTCTGTGGAACCAGGAAGGCCCCTGTGGTTGGAAGGCCAGCCAAAGCAAAGATTAATGGATTTGAGCTTATGGAAATACATCTGAGAAATCAATCCCGTTCAAGAATAAATCTAACCCCCATGCAGATGAGAGATTGTTTTAACAGCTACAAGGAAAAGTACAACAAAACACATACTAAATCCCTCTTGACTGTCTTTGGACTCACTGATGAAGACCAATTGGCAGGAATTATCACAATTGAAAAGAAGCTTGAAAAAATGTGTCCCCATTTCCATGCTATGAATCAGCTGATGGGGAAGAATCCATTTGTGATGCCTTTGTACAAATTCAATGCTGAAAAAGTTGATGAGAGCTCTGAGGCTTCTGGTCCCAAGGACAAAAATTTGGTCAATAACAACTTGGACAAAAACATTGAGAAAAATGACTTGGATAATGTATCTGTGGATTCAAATACTTCTAGGGCTCAAGTTGTAATTTCAATCAGTTGTTTCATCTTCTTTTTCAACAATTGCTAACATGATCAATACTGTTTCTATGTGATAACTTGGTCAGAAATCTTGGGAACTTTGGAAACTGGTGAGAATAAGTCCAAAGGAGGCAAGGATGGTGAGGAGGTGAGTTGGAATTGCTTGTGATTACTCATGCAATGTTTTCTTCAAACCATTCACCTTTCCACTAAATAATTTAGGAAGGAGACAGGCCAGCCAGTCTGTGTGATGATCCATCAGATTAAAATGGGCAATCCTGGTTTTTCATTTGATAAGTTCGTCACTTTTTTTTCTATTGATTAGCTAAAGCCCCATTTTTTTCCATGTTTGAAATTAGCAAGGACAGAAAGCACATATTCATCCTAGTTGAATGGCCGAATCATCTAAGTGCTATAAAAGGGCTTTGGATTCCCTCACTCCCAAAGAAAGGACCCTTGACACAAGTGCTTTGGAGGATTACTTACCATGCTGACAAGGTTGTATAACCTTGTCAGCCAGGAGGAACTCCTCCCGGCTGATGAGGTTATACAACCTTGTCAGCCGGGAGGAACTCCTCCTGGCCGACGAGGTTACACAGCCTTGTTGGCCAGGAGTAACTCCTCCCAGCTGACAAGGTTATACAACCTCTTTGGCTGGGAGGAACTCCTCCTGGTTTAAAAGGTTGTATAACCTTGTCAGCCAGGAGGAACTCCTCCTGGCTGACAAGGTCATACAACCTTGTTGGCCGGGAGGAACTTCTCCTGGCCGGCTGACAATGTTTCCCACATCACAAAAATTGGCGTGTGGGGACTTGCTCACGTAATCAAACCGGTCCACCAGTTAAATTACGTGATATACATATATGTATGTATATCCCAAACGCCAAAAAATTGGCGTGTGGGACCTGCACGCCCATTTCTTTTGGCGTACGGGGCCTACACGCCAAAATAAATTGGTGTGTGGGACCCGCACGCCAAACAAAAAGGTGTGTAGGCCCTGCACGCCAAAAAAAAAAAGGTGTGCGGGTTGGCGTTGGCATGCGTCTATCAACACCCCGAGAACTGGGGTATTGGTGGAGAATGGGAACTGGCAAGGTAAATAACTATAGGGTATGTATTGTGCTGGTGTTCTAATATTTCTCTGGGGGATAAACAGATGTTCAAAAGTTGTTTATATATTCTAAGATATCTTCTTGGGGGAGCTGTGAGCGCTTCCATGACCAGGAAGGCACAGGGGAGTTTCAATGGGAAGACCAATCCATTGTAGGATCTTTTAGTGCCCATGATGTGATGTCTACTAAGGAATTCTTATGGGAAACATGATTGTTTGTTAGTCCTAGTGTGTCAGCCACCAAGATATTGCATATAACATGTAACACTTGAAACTGCAAGCTGAATAAATAATAATATTTAATTGTATCATTATTTATTTTATTTTCACCAGGAAAACAAAGTTGGCACCTCTATGGAGGTGCCTTCACTTATCTCTTAACCATCCTCAACATATCAACACTATATCTAGATTGTATCCCCCACTTCAACAGAATGTATCAATGTGGTATCTTTTTTTCACATGACTGCCCCAAAGTTGAAGTATTTCCATATATTTAATTAATAATTTCTCAAATGGTAAGTAAATCCCCAATTAACTTCATGAAATAAAAATTCCAGATGAAAAACTTCATCTTTATCCATTATATGAATGGATCAAACAATTAAACAAAAAATGTCTCTTACAGATAAATGAATTCAAAATGCATTGTAATAACATACTATGTGATTCAGGTTATTTCTAACACTTCCAAGTAAGAATTTCAATTATAATATACATATATATTCTCCTTTATCAAGCAATTTGTTTTTATTTAAAAACATACTCACATTTTAACCCTGATTTATGAAGATCCATACCCTGCTCTTCTTTTTGATTGCTGTTCTATTATCACTTTTCTAGAACCCTTGGCATATGTGCATATTTTTTAGTATACATTTTGAATTATCTCAATGATTATCAGTTAATATATCTGGGAGAATCTTGATGATGTGTAATTTTTACATAATTATATTACTTACACCATCCAGAATTTATTATTATCATTCATGAGGGTAGGTTTCAGTCAGTAATGAAAACAGTCCTCATTTATAGAGTTTGAATTATTTTTGGTGAGGATCAGTGAATTCAAATTGGTATATCTGGGAGAATTCTGAACATGTAATTTTGACAGATGGTACCAATCACTTACACCTTCCAGGAATTATTGTGATCTTTCATGAGCATGAATTTTATTCAAAAATAAAAACAGTCCTCATGGAAATTGGCTTTATTGATGAGTAAATATGGGCTTGTTATATTTATTATCTTTTTATTATGCTTTGGGTATCATGTAAATCAGATGTGATATCTGATATTCTCAACCAGGAAATTTTTGTATATTCACTGATTATAATAAAATTCAGGCAGTCTCACCCAGGAAAACAAATTCCATGTAGGAAACACAACCCACAACAATATTTTGAAGAGTGAAAAATAAGTATTTAATTATGTACACAAATTTGGGGCGGAGAGCAGTATTCATTCAGCTACTAGGAAACATAAAATAGAGAGTAGATAATAACTTGTTCTGACCATCTCTGTGAATCCCCAATATGAAAGGACTATTGATAAAATATATTTATTCAAAATTTAACTACATGTTCTGATTTCAAGATGCTTTCAGGAGGAACCTTAAACTGACTCAGGATTCAAGGCATATGAAATATGGTTGAATAGGGGGTATCAAATATGTCCAAATCCACCATTATGTAATTGACTTGTTCCGAAAAAATCCACCATTTACAAAACATGCTAGTAATTTCACTACAACCTATCAAAACCCACTGGATAAAAGAATAAAATTGGATAATTGCCTGGTTTTGAAAGCGGATTGGGGAATATTTGAACCTCTATTATATTTCTTCTTTTAAATTTCTAATACTGATTGGTTTTATTCCAAATATAGATTGATAAGAATGTGAAATTGTTAACTAAAAAAGATATCAGAAAAATGTATCATACCTGCTGATTCTAAGCTTAAAATCCAAGAGGAAACATGGAAAATCATAAATTCTAGTCAAATTATCACTTGTGATTCTGGGTTGAGATTTGCTAACAACTTAGCCTAAGTTTTGAATTAAAAAAAATTCTAATGAATTTAATAGGGTGTAATAACAATTTGATTTGGATTTATTCAAACCTAATTATACTATAAAGGTATAATAATTTCTCATAAAAGAAATTTCATAAGATAATTTTTTTGTAAGATATGTTTCATGATAATATCTTATGATCAAAGAAATATCAAACAATAGATACTTCAAATGAGGCAAGTGGATCTAGAAATTTCAATCCAGAATTCAGGGTTTCTTGTAGCCTCAAATTTGACTAACTCTGATCAATATAACATTCAGGGATAGGAATTCCAGAGCTGTTTTATAAAATAATCACTCACAGGCCAAATGACAATAGCAAAATTGAATGAAGTGAATTCAGCTGTAAAAATAAACTGATTTCAAGCACATGAACCAAGTGTAAATATTTCCTTCATGTTGAAAAAATTATAAAAAAATGTGTATGCATGAAGACCAAATTTACTTTTCATCTGATGTCAAATGATCACTGCTTGAAATATTTCAGGGATTAAACAGAATGATATGGAAACAAGCAACAAGTAGTAAAGATGGTGAGGGGAAGAATCAAGATAAAATGAAGCAATTCACAACTTTCAGGTTAAAACTGATGCAGCTTGATTTTAGTAACAGTTATTCCAACAAACTCCAAATCCTGGATAATAAATTAAATATATGGTTATTTTGAATTGATCATAGCTAATAGGAGTAATTCTATATTTATCCTGAAAATTCCATGAAAAAAGAGCTTAAATTTGAGTGGACTTCAACTAATCATCCACAGGACCTACATATTTAGTTCTTCAATGGTTAAAATTGGTCAATTTCAACCTGAAACCGTGTTTGGTTTTCTAATCATGGATTCTGATGGAATTTGAAGCTGGAAATTTCAGTGAAATGTCACGAATTGTCCAAAATATGACTGAAGTACCTCTATCCAAGTGCGTTCTATGGGTATTCCAAATTACTAAGGAATCAGGGACTGCTTAATGGCGGTTTCTCTGTTACATGCAAAATTGAGAGATTAAATTCCATGATTCATCAACTTGGTGGAAATAGTTACAATGGACAAACAATATCCTCTATGTCAAATCATGGCCTCCAAGCTCAGCTGGCTTGTAATATTAACCATTACTTCAAATGATAAAACAGCTACCTTAAGAAATTGAACCCAATCTCTTGCTTGGTATATATGGGATATGGTATCCAATTTAGTATCCTAAATAAGATGTAATTCAAGTTTGAAAATTGGTTGTTTGTCTGGAGGATGATGGGAGTATTTAAGCAAGGCGCTTATGGGGTGGTTTTATTATCCAATTTTTGAAGTTTGTGTATCTGTTGATAGAGAAGGCGGAAACTGGAAATTGCTTCTGAACAGTAAACTCCAAGGAGTACTGTAGAGCAGATGACTTGTGAGATAGAGGAAATGAAATACATGAGCTAAATTTCTTGGCCCAAAGAGCTAGTGTGCTTGAATTTCACAGCAATCATGGTTTAAAATGGATCAAATAAGAGGTTTATGATCCAAATGAACAGCTCTAAATTTTTCATATGAAAATCAAAGCAACTGAGCATATACTTAATCAAAATGTTTCATCCAGCACAATTTATCTGTTTATCAGATGTATAATTTATTTGAGGGATTTTTAATTCCTCTGTGATTGAATTTCCTGGGGATTTCACCTGTACGGTCATATTTTTGATGTTGAGTTTAAGTTACCAACTAAAACCCACAAACAGTGCAATCTTCTGTAAATATCATATGATATCATCATTCCTTGGAATATATTAAGAGCTCAAAAATACTGGATCATACATGAAATCACTCAGAGTGTGCCTCTTTTTTTAGCGGTTCTTCAAAATTCAAAAGAGGTAAGAATCTTGATTTCTTCTATAGTAGAGTTGGTGCTGGGGGAAATTAAAACTCAAGTGGAATACCCTGAAAGTTATATCTTGTAATTTATCATCTAAGCTGAGTGAATTGAATGGATAGGTTTTTCAGGCGGTTTTCTGTGAACCAAATTTGTAATGTATTACCCACATAACCCTTCAAAATTTATTTAAAAACTTCTTGTCAGAGTTGATCATAATTTATGAAGCCTGAGAGGGATTTGCTTCAGGGAAAACAAGGTCTTTGTATTTCACCACACTGTCTCCACTTTGCATCCAACATATACCAATCACTTGATTAAAGGGATAGCAGAGGGATACACATGTTTTATGCCTGATGTCTGGCTATCTGAATCCACTCATATGTATCCAGTTTTGAAATATATCATACTGCAGGGTTGAATTCATCATTTTCTCATGTGGTCTCTACCAAATAAGTGTCTTGGGTTTGATCTAAACCACCCCCCCAAGGCTAGTGAAAATACCACGTGCAAAGAGAAGCTCTCTCCTTGAAAATGTCCAATCAGTTATTTTAATGCAATATTTGAGCTGCCTTATACAAAAAATCATTGAAGTTTCATCAAACCAAAAATAAATAATTTTGTGGGTGGTTCTTTATGCAAGAAGCGTGCAGCTTGCATGTGGATATTCAAGATCCTTTTCATTCAGGTAAAAACCAGATGAAAAAACTTGCAGTTGAGTTTAATTTTCACTAAGTTTTGGAATTTCATCATTCACATATCTCCTTGTTTTCTCTGTTCCCATATCTATCACTCAACTTCCTGTCACTCAATTCTCCCCATAAAGATTGAATTTGCATGTAATCCACCATCTTCTGTCCTACAATCTGACAAAGTTGTTGTAAATTTCAAACTTAATGTATGATCTGTTCATCTATGTGCATTTTCAAGGTCAATAATTTGTCTGCCATTAGCGGACTGTATTCCTTTGTTTTCTCATCATTCACGCCATCGGCGTGCGTCCTATCCTTGGGCGTGGGCACGCCTGTAGATGGGCGTGCAGTTCGCACGCCCATCTCGTGTTGCCCTGCAATATCCCCCCGGTCTACCTCCTCATCCCCCTCCGGTCGAGGAGGTTATACAGCCTCCTCGACCGGAGGGATCCCTCCCGGTCGAGGAGGTCATACAACCTCCTCATCCCTCCGGCCAACCTCCTCGGCCGGAGGGATCCCTCCCGGTCGAGGAGGTCATACAACCTCCTCGACCGGAGATGCCCCCTCCGGTCGAGGAGGTTGTATGACCTCCTCGACCGGGAGGGATCCCTCCGGTGTCATACAACCTCCTTGGCCATGCCCCCTCCGGTCGAGGAGGTTGTATGACCTCTCGACCGGGAGGGATCTCCGGTCCATACAACAGGGGGCATCGAGGAGGTTGTATGACCTCCTTGACCATCCCTCCGGCCGAGGAGGTTATACAACCTCCTTGTCCCGGTCGAGGAGGTCATACAATCGACCGGAGGGGGCATCCCTCCGGCCACCTCCTCGGCCGGAGGGATGCCCCCTCCGGCCAAGGAGGTTGTATGACCTCCTTGACCGGAGGGATCCCTCCCGGTCGAGGAGGTCATACCTCCTCGAAATCCGGCCAAGGAGGTTGTATGATGACCGGAGGGATCCCTCCCGGTCGAGGAGGTCATACAACCTCCTCATCGAGGAGGCTGTATAACCTCCTGATTCCCTCCGGTCGAGGAGGTTGTACAGCCTCCTCGACCGGAGCTGATGTCATGCGTACAGTGTACGCATGACATCAGCATGTGTATTGCCCCCTGCCTATACACATTGCGAACCGCACGATGTGTATACGCCCCTGCCTATACACATTGCGGTTGCCATGCGACCGCACGCCTGAAGTCTCACACGCCGAGCAGACTGTATTCCGTTTGTTTTCTCTTGACTCAGGTTTTAGTATCCAGAAATCCCGTCCACATCCTCTTTATTTTCCCTTGATAAATCACCACTTGTACTGTAGCAGAAAAGTATAATTATGAGCTGGGGCTTCATCTTAGGGATTAAGCCCGGCGGGCTTAAGGATGGTTGGACCAAAAAAAATCAAGGGTCAGGCCAAAAATGACAAGCTCAGTTAGTATTTAAGCCCGGCGGGCTTAAGGATGGTTGGACCAAAAAAAATCAAGGGTCAGGCCAAAAATGACAAGCTCAGTTAGTATTTAAGCCCGGCGGGCTTAATATAAATCAGAAAAGCCTGGCAGTTTTATGTCTAACCAATTAAGCAAGTTTTGGGAAACACGTAAAATCATAGAATCTGGACAATTTTTTTTTTTGAATCCAGATTGATTGATATTAAGCCCGGCGGGCTTAAGAATGCTTGGACTGAAAGACTTTGAGTGTAGGGCAACAAGGAAGCACAGGGGCGTTTTTGATCCCGGCAGGCTTAATTTAAAAAAGATATTCCTGGTGGGCTTGTGCGTCACTAGGTAAGTATGATTGGGTCCCGCATAAAATAATAGAATACATCAAAAGTGTTTGGTTTTAATCCAAAATTCATTGATATTAAGCCTGGCGGGCTTAAGGATGCTTGAACTAAAAAAATATTGTATGCGCAGGAAAGCAAGGAAAATCAAGGGTTCTGTTTAAGCCCGGCGGGCTTAATCTACAACAGAAAAGCCTGGCCGGCTTATGAGTAATTGGGTAATTAAGATTGGGGTTTGACATAAGATCATAGGATATGGCAAAATTGTTTGGTTTGAATCCAAAATTTATTGATTATTCATTGAAAAAGAATGAGATTTTTCAAATCATGTGAATCATTTCTAACCAAAGTTGATATTATAAAATGACAGATGGAAGCTGAAAAGGTAATCTATAAATACAAGAGCTGGGGAAAAAATGGTCACTGGCTAACAGTGAATTAATATTTGAGTCTTCTTCAAGGTACTAGAAGTAATTATCAGAATGTGGAACCATTGGATTTTTCAAGGGATCAGGGGTATACCTTCTTGATGCCTTCACAATTTCTATGGCTTCCTTGTTTTTTTCTTCACCTGTCAATTTATCCTTCTTTGTAGGGATAGATACAGGGGAAGATATACTTTCCAGGTTCTTTCATTCAGTTCTAAAATAGACATCACACATATGTTAAAGAATGGTAACTTGGTATTACAAGATTTCACCTTACCTTTGCCCAAAATGATACATCTTTTAATACAGATTCTTTTGAGGTGCTCTTCCTAGGAAATGAGGATCCTTAAGTCCTTTCATTTTTCATCAGCATTTCACTGGTGTCTTTTTGACGCAAACCAGGTTCCAGTGTCAACCATTCTTTGATAATAAGTAATCTTGGGTCTTAGTTTGAAACAAAGAGTGTGATGATAGGAGGTGCAATCAGAAGGCTTCAAGAATTAAATGGTAAGAGATATGGTAAGAAATATATCATCAAGCCAATCATCATGATTTTCAATTTCTTGCTCTTTCTCAGTAATTTTGCATAACTTACCGGAGGACTTGACATGGTTTTTGAAAATCATCTAAAGTCTAATCTAAGGATAATCTAGGATTCAGAGCAGTAACACAGAAACAGGATGGTATACATATTTCAACAACACCACAAAATTATACAGGCAATTTGATACCCAAGAGGGCTTTTCCATGCAGGAAGCTTCCAAGTAAATGACTTAAGCTGTTTTTGTGGATATTCAAAAATTCACATGTAATTGAATGGCCAAATTTCAGTAGGATCAATAACATCTTTTCTCTTACAATTCTTTTTGGGACTTGACAGGGATAAATTTAAGCAGATTTGAAGAGAGAATCAAAAAAGAAATTGATCCCCACCTGAAATCTTGTTGTGTCTAAATTAAATTATGTATTAGGTTGAAATGTATTGAGACAGAAATGAGAGATATAGTCTATGTAAAATTAATAGGAGGTTAAAATGGTGATTCTCAAATGGATATTAATATATGTGGGGGAAAAAAATGATCCTACACCTGGAAAGTGTTTCCTGATTCCAACTAGGGCATTCAATTTGATTTTAGAAAAATCTATATACCATATTTATGAATGTGCAATGTGGCACCAAAATTAATGGAATAATCTTTTTTTGTTTTTTTGCAGAATTCAAGGCCCACGTTCCATAGATGCTTTTTGATAGGAGATATTTAAGCTTGTTTTTTTTAGTTCAACTTGCACTTTCAATAATTACAAATAATCTGATGAAGGAAAAAGAATATGATATCACCGTTTTTCTGAAACTTGTGAACATGGAGGAAGTAAAAAAATTGGGGAAACCAATGCCATATTGGCTTCAAATTGAATAGATGATGAGTACAAAAGAATTATTCTTACCAATGCAAGGTTTCAACATAGACAAGGGGTATGGAATAAGAATTGTGTTCCTTTTCAACAGGAAAAGTTGAATTTTTCAACTTAAATTTTGCAATAAATGGCTTATAATGAATCATGTTGGTTACTTCAATTTGATTATCAAGATTGGTTTTATTTCCAGGTTTAATCCCAAAATATCAAATTTATACAAAATAAAATATTAGTTGTGGTTAAATGACTGTGCAACAATTGTACCAGAGTTGAAAACCACAAGGAGTTCATGTTAGCCATGTTGTAAAGAATATTTTTGAAACCTTGAATTTCACTTGATCAAGCTACTTGATGTTTTTTTTTGGATTTTGAAGCTTGTGCATATCAGAAATTCAGCTTCCAAGGTGTTGGCAGTGGGGGTGGTGGATCTCCTGGGGAAATGTATGCACTTTTAAAATATAACTGGCTTATTTCAGAGTTATATGGTCATGTTTTCCAAGAACTGTAGTAATAGATAAACCATGGTTGGATATAATTTTCATCCAAGCTCAAACTATAGTCTCCATTTCACAAATTATAATTTGTTTCATTTTGTTATGAGCTGTCATTGATTAAAAATTGGTTGTAATAAAGAGGATTTCTTGCCTAAGAAATTTCTATAAAAACAATTGGATCTTTTGATTTTTTTTTGAAAACTCCTCTGATGTATCATTATACATTGGTGATACATAATAGATAGGCATGGAGATAACATTGGTGCACACCAAGGATACATAGTAGATAGAGGTGGGATAAGTGGGGGATATAGAGAAGTCACCTCCATGGAGGTTCCAACTTTTTTTTCCTGGTGCTTATTAAATTATTTATTTTATACTTGACTTTCTGATCAGCAGGGAAATTAGACCTAACTGTTCCAACAATTGGTATAATAGTCTAACAGTTAAGAACAAGCTTATGAATATCTGAACACATAAGGCTCTGTGTTCAAGCCAGGGCATTGATAAATGCACGCCCCCCCGGGCACGCCCACGCCCACGCACGCCCTTAAAAAAAAGGTGTGCAGCCCGCACGCCTTTTTTTTATTGGCGTGCGGGCTGTATGCCCATGCTTGGGCGTGGGCACGCCTGTAGATGGGCGTGCAGCTCGCACGCCCATCTACAGGCGTGCAACACCCCCAAGGATGGGCGTGCAGCCGCACGCCTTCCGGGGAGGACTGCAAGCCCCTTGACCGGGAGGGATCCCCCCCGGTTGAGGAGGTTGTACACCCTCCTTGGCCGGAGGGATCCCCCCCGGTTGAGGAGGTTGTACACCCTCCTCGGCCGGAGGGATCCCCTCCAGCCAAGGAGGTTGTACAACCTCCTCAACCGGGGGGGATCCCTCCATCCCTCCGGTTGAGGAGGTTGTACAACCTCCTCAACCGGAGGGATCCCCTCCAGTCGAGGAGGGGATCCCTCCGGTTGAGGAGGTTGTACAACCTCCTCAACTGGAGGGATCCTCCTCGACTGGAGGGGATCCCTCCGGCCGAGGAGGGTGTACAACCGGAGGGGATCCTCCGGCCGACCACAGGGGATCCCTCCGGCCGAGGAGGGTGTACAACCTCCTCGACCGGGAGGGAATCCCTCTGGTCGAGGAGGCTGTATTCCTCGACCGGAGCTGATGTCATGCGTACATTCATGTGTACACATGACATCAGCATGTATATAGGCAGGGGCATGCCCCTACCTATATACATGGAATTGGTGTGCAAGCCGCACACCAATTCTATGTATATAGGCAGGGGCATGCCCCTGCCTATATACATAGGAAGGGCGTGCGGTTCGCACACCCTTTTCTGATCGGGGCGTGTGAACCGCACACCTGAAGTGTTGCACGCCGATGGGCGTGCAGCCCGCACGCCGATAAAAAAAAGGTGTGCAGGCAGCACACCTTTTTTTTTTATCGGCGTGCGTTGGGCGTGGGTGTGCCCGGGGGGCACGCATTTATCAATGCCCTTCAAGCCACATTCATGACCAAATCCAGAAAATGTAAAATATATTTAAAATTATATGTATTTTTTATCAAAAATAAAGGAAATTTAATTCATGAAAATCCTTGGCAAATCAATTTTCCAACACACAATAAATGGATAAAGAACCATTTATTGGTATATCTTTTTCCATGAAAATCCTGGAAAATCCCAGCATAACCCATAGTAATCTATATTATAAGATTACTACTATATTTAAGTAAATACTTTATGTAGTATGTATTATATAATTAATACATGTGATTTCAGCTCAATCATCCTTCAGGGAAAGCGCTTTTTCAAGCACAAAACCTTAGAGAATTTATTCACATGTATGTCTTAGTGAAATACATAAATTAAAAGCTGAAATATATATCACATCATTTTAATAAATGTGAAATATGTATGGTATCATTTCAATGACACCATGTTTTCACACCTGATCACGAACAGGCTGATCATTCCCCCTTGGTGATCTTGCCCTGATCACTGCTGTTGAAATAATTTAACAGTAAGATCATTGTTTATTATTTAAGGAGAGGTTTCCTTCACTAAATTGAAGAGAACCTCCCCCCTCAGTTTTAACCATACATTAGATAAATTACTATAAGCTACAAAGGCGCTCACCTTCTCCTGTAAGCTTGGAGGACTGGCCTTATTTAACTTATAACTATCTTAAATAGTTAAAACTCCTCAAAAATGTCCTCATTAAATTAAACCCTTAATTTAATTGGAAGAACCATGTCCTAGTCTGGTTAGCCCTTCCGAGGAATGATTTCCCTTAACAGAATTCTGGAAGCAGGGTCATAACCTGTTTATTTTTGTGACTTAGTGTTTTTATAACACTCAAGCAAATATTGATACAGTTATATCTTTTTATTACACTTTTTAAAGTGTAAGACCTTTTTATTCCTTACTGTACATGCCACAATAAGTGGAGTAGAGTACAGTTTTTTGACATAGTGTTATTGGATCACATCATGATATCTATATTAATTGATCAGTTATTAATATTAATAAAGAGATTAACTTATAATTGTGTCATTTTTAATTGGCACAACTTATTGTTGAGAGTTGACCTTCAGAAAATAAGGCTTGAGAAAGGGGGCAATCTTAAATTTGGATCAGATTGGACCAAGGAGCTTGGATCACTTGTGAGAAATAAGTTTAAGCTCTGACTCAATGATTTTATTCCAAACAGAAAGAGTGCAAGATCCAAAGGGGGACTAGGTGACTAAAGACAAACAAAACAATAAAAGTAAACACTACTCAGACTAGTAGGATACACAGTGATTAGAAAATACAACTAGAAAGATACCAGAGTGAATTTTAAACTGGCAAAATACCAGGGTAAAAGTAAAACTGGGAAAACACCAGAGTGATAATAAAACTACCAATCAGTATAGTGATTTAAAACAACATGCTGTTGAGTGAATTTTAATATAAACTACTTATTGGTAGAGTGAATGAATTCATTGATCATAATTTAAGGGGGTTTTAATTGATATTGGGAATGGGGAACTTTAAGATGAGAGAATGTGAGCGGAAGAGATTGGAAATCTGACACTTATTAGTATTATTTTTTATTACAATATTAATATGTTCTTTTATCCATAAGATATTCAAGTATATATATTATACGTGAAATACTCCAGGGATAAGGAATGTGGGTGTAATCAGAAGGAAAGAGTGACATCTGTTACTCAAGATATTTCATGTGAAAGGTGGGAAAAGGGTCTACAAGTTATGTATCTTGTATAACAAGAGTTCATAGAGCAACCTGAATTATTCATGAGATAATTAATGAATGTATAATAAGGAATCTTCATTAATTATAGCAATGAGAATACTGTAATAATTATAAGTTATTACTTTAATGTAATAATATTAATAACTACAACAATAATGAATAATATACAAGAATAATAAGGATAATAATGAATAGTAATTATTAGTAATGATAATTAATAATTAATAATACTTTTCAGTTACTTGGTACATGTCAGGTACTGTGATATGTACTCTTTGGCTGACAGGGATCTCACATTGAGTGGGTATAATCACTGGTTGTGCTTCCTCCCAATGAGCCTTTTTCACTTGTTGGGAGGCCTGTTGGAATTCAAGACTAAAGATTATATGGTTGCAAAAACTAAGACCAGATCTGTTTGGCAATGATAAGTAAGAAAACATTTAATAGAGTTTTTAGAAGAAAAGAAATATGATCATACCCTATGAGATGTATAAGAACTGTGACAGACAATACCAAAAATAGGAAAGGAGCACAGGAATGTTGAACACAGGACTTAAGATAAAATGACAAAGAATTAGTTTTTTGAAGTACATGATAAATGATAACAAGAGCCAATGAGTCAAATTGATTTCACTTCTCACCAAGTTGAGACTAGAACTAGACATCTTCCAGTAGATGCAATTGATTTGAGTTGAAGAAGTTGAGTGGTAGGATGAGGTTAGGTGGAAGAAAGGGAATGATAGAAACAGGGATTAATCAAGATAAGAAGATAATATGAAAGATGATGGAGTTAGAAGGAATGTGGAAAGGAAGTGGAGAAGGAAGTGGAGTTAGGAAGTTGAAAATGATGATCAAGTTGGAAGATGTGGAAAGGAAGTGGAGCTTGGTTGAAGATCATTGAGTGGAAGGAGTTGAAGAGTTGATCAAGGGACATGATGTCATGATGGATTAGGTTTAGACTTGTTACCAACTAGCTTTGCTGTGTATTGAGAGAGCGCAAGGTGTTGAGTAAAAGGGGTTATGAGAGCATCGAGTTTCAACAAGACCTTTCTCCCCAGGAATGGGTTGAGCATGTACAGAATGCCCCCAAAAACCATGTTCTTTCTGCAGAAGTTTTGAGTTTACCACATAAAAAAAACCATGTGGAAGTGCAGAAAAAATATTTTTTCTTGTTGAGCCCCCCCCCCCCCCCAAAAAAAAAAAAAAAAAGAAAGAAAATTAAAGAAAGAAGAAAGAAAGAAAGAAAGAAAGAAAGAAAGAAAGAAAGAAAGAAAGAAAGAAAGAAAGAAAGAAAGAAAGAAAGAAAGAAAGAAAGAAAGAAAGAAAGAAAGAAAGAAAGAAAGAAAGAAAGAAAGAAAGAAAGAAAGAAAGAAAGAAAGAAAGAAAGAAAGAAAGAAAGAAAGAAAGAAAGAAAAAATAAAAAATAAAAAGAGAAAACAAATAGAGAACATACAAAGAGAAAATAAAAAGAGAAAATAAAAGAGAGAAAAAACAGAGAGAAAAAAGAGAGAGAGAAAAACAATAGCAATGAAATCCAATTCAGTTTCTAAAGTTGGCCTCGGCTGGCCTTGGCGTTAGAAACTGAACAGCTGATTTTGCCCTTGGCGTGAGAGACTGAACAGAATGTGTCAGGGTTTGTTTGGCTCGTGAAGGCCATTCCTTTGGTCATATTGTGTTTTTACAAATGCTTGGACTTTTTGGAGATTTTCAGATGGCAAGGTTATGGGATTGAGGCCACAGTCCCAGTTTAATCTTCAGGTTCTTGCCACACACAGCACTAGGATTCAGCCATGGTTATCATTAATGACCAGATCATGGGTTTCGAAAAACATAAAATATTGTTTTTTTTGACAGATTTTAACAAATCTTGATGCAAATCAGTCCAAGTGTTTGTAAAAACACAATATGTATACATATACCGAGGACGCAAAAACTCGAAGTCATGATATCTTTGGGGCTTGCCGATAGACGATTTGATCACAAGCCTCTTCGGATACGAATAAATCATGATGTTAGGATTCTTTGCACGACCTACGTGGACAGCTGACCAGATCCCAGATCTTCATGGTGACTGAAATCGTTTTATTCTTGTTTGACATCAATATTCCCCTCTGCTGTATGCTACGATACTCATGGAAGTCTATGGATTGGTACCATCATCTCTTTTACCTACCACAGGTCGAGTCGCCATTGTGACAGGTGAATATTGCTTCCAAGATTGACCACTCGGCATTCAATCGAATAATCTGACTTACGGGCTCTTTGAATTCACCATAGGCGCGAATAGCGGCATAGGCTATGTCACTGCTTTGGAGCTCACTCGTCATGGGGCCAAGACCTAGTCAGCATATGAATCGAAGCGTCTTTCCTCATCTTAAGGCACACGTATCCAGAGGGAATCCAACGAACTGATTCGTGGTCGCAAGTCTGGCATGTAGAAACGCAGCTCGAGCTAAAATTGCGATCGACAGGATCAAGGCGATTGTACCAGGTTCGGACCCTCAATTTTTGAAGTTGGACATCACCTCACTCGACTCTGCCCATTCGGCAGCTCAACAGTTTCTCACGGTAGAAAAACGGCTTGATATCCTGGTCAACAATGCTGGAATAGTCTGCGTCGATTTGTTTTCTATAATGCTCTGAACCCATTAGCGCATCTTCAAATCGGCAACGAAAATTTTAGGTCTCATACTAATAATTTCTATAATACCTTTTTGATGATTGTGATGTAGGCATTCGCCCCAAATCAGTTGAGCGAAGATGGCATCGAAATCCACGCCTGCAACGCCACAGGTCACTTTGCATTTACGATCCCGTTGCTCAAATTGCTTGAAAAGACGTCGCAAGAACCTGGTTCGCACGTACGAATTGTTAATGTCTCCAGTGAAGCCCACTTTTGGGTATGGGGTACCCCAGATTTCTCATCATTGAAAAGTATGAACGAGCACTGTTTCGGGATGATGGATAGGTATGGTTTAAGCAAATTAATGGCAAGTTCATCCCATCAGATCAAATTTTCTGGTCGAAACTCCCGTTTCCAAGCAAAAAGCTGACTAGCAACAACTGCATCTCTGGGCCTGCTTTGAAGAATATTCTTTTTACCAACGAGTTGCAAAAAAGGCTCAACCACACAAAAATTATTTGTACATCGGTTGTAAGACCTTTTCCTTGCGTAACATCCCTCTACCGAAAGTACATCTTGATGCTGATGGTTTTTGAAATCAAACATCAAAGCATCCTGGTGGAGTAAATACTAACATCGTAACAGGTAAGCAGATTAGCAGATTTAGCAGGTCAAGTCTGAATTTGCGTCCACTAAATTAATCACACATTTGTCCATGCCGAAACACAGGCAGCTGGGTGGAGAAATACCCCGTCTTGAAATCGATTGATGTGATCTTGAAATTGATTGATGTGAGCAACCCTATCGGTGTCATCCTATATAATTTCAAAATACAAAGACTGATATGATCTTATGAACTGTGACCGGTTCTTTAGTGGTTAAAAAGCTGGCTTTTATTGACGCCAGAGGACGGAGCTATTAATTTACTATACGCTGCTACAGACTTGGAGGTCGAGGCCAAAGATTTGAGGTGAGCAACTGATTTCATGTGTTTTTGCCACGCTCAAGCTCCGCTTCATGTGTGCACATCCTTCGATCTCACTCTTCGCGGCATTATTTTGTAGGTCGGCTTATCTCTGCCCGTTTGTGAAGGTGTCGAAGACTTCTCAGTTTGCTCAAGACCCAGAGGGAATTCTTGGCAATCAATTTTGGAACTTGTGCGAGGCGCTCATTCAAGAAAAGGTGAAAGAATCCTAGATAATTTGTGCTCCATCAGAATGTTTTTAGCATTAAAACTTGCAGAGCCATCATATGGAGACCTCAATTTGATTAAATATGTCGGGTGTTGTGCCCAATGCACCAACCATCAGACAAGTGATCAGTGGTAGAGCAGGTCTCATGTGTGGCTGCAACGCTGGTTTAGTCGTCACTATCTTTGCCATGCTGCATTAGGTTATGAGCCTAGCGGCAGCTCTGGGAGCACTCCTACCTTTCAAACAGGGGGTTGAGTTTTCCAGGTTTGTCTCACCTTTTGCGCGGGAGTCAGTGCTGCTTTTCTGCCCATGGAGTATGCAGAGCCATATTCAAGGAGGTCTTTGATGCTTGGTTGAGTGGGCTGCCCCAACACCAAGTTTGAACTCAATTGTCTTTTGATCAAGGAGAACAGCAAGGTCTCAACTTAAATTTTGCAGTCCAGAGTCCTCCAGTCTCACATTAATGTGAATGAAACAGCCCTGGTGTTCCACTTTTAAAGAGGTTTACCTTCTCAAATCACTAACCAACTTGCAGTTATTAATATACCAACCATCAGGTAAATCAGCTCAGCAGCAGAGCAGATTTCATGCATGTCTAGTTCTCACTATCTTTTCTATGCCGCATTGTCCTGAACCTGAGCTTTCCAGTATTTATGAATACCAGACACTCTGGAAATTTGAACTGTAATTTGATCTTTTCATTGTATGTAACATGCTTGGGCAGTAAAACATTTTTCATGTGATGGGGCTCAATTTCCAACAATATTTATTTTTTTAAATTCCACACAAAGAGCATCAATTCAGTGAGGGATGAATTTTTGGAAGGTGATCAGGTTTCTCCTTTACCTCTGCTATTTATACCTCAGTTCCCCCATGGTTGAAATTCCTGCTATGTAATAGGGTCTTTTCTCCATTGAATCATTAAATTGATATGATTGCTGGGCCCCATTCTTCACCAGAAAAGAATACCTGGGAGTCAGCAATGGTGCCTCCTATGGATTTGCAGTGCAAAAAATAGTCCCTTTAAGCAATGGTGGGCCACTACACTACACTACACTATTTGACCACTAAGTGTTAGCGTAGCTGGTTTTTTTTTCAGAAAATTTGTAGCATTAGCTGAAGTTACACTCTGCTACTATATATTATAACAAGATTTCACAGGCAGCATATTGTGATTGTGTTTATTCACTTCATACACCTCAAATGCAGGATTTTGAGTACATGGCAAGGAAGTATTGGATGACATGACAGAAGGAGTAGGAAGAGCTCTGAGGTCCTTTGTGAAACTCATGGAAAAATGAAAATGTCAATATTTTCTTGTGATTAAAGTCCTCAACCTCTGGAAACCTTTGTAGTCTGGAAATTTGGAGGAAAATCTGGCCTTTTGGCCAGGCTATTTGGTGTGTCCAGTTTCATCCAGGAAAGTGGGGGAAATGTGAGGGTACCATCATCCCCAAAGTCCAAAATTAGTCACAAGTCCCTTCTTCTAAGGCTTGCGCCAGGCTGTACCAGGATCCTCCAAAGCAAAGAGACTTGTGTCTACACTGCCAGCATAATTGCCTAGGTTGAGTTCATCCCAGTTAAACTAGGATGCAAAAAAACCAATTTAAAGTAGGTTGACCTCAACCAATGAAATATAAAACCAAGGGGGGTCCCTTGGATTTATATTTCATCAGTTGATTTCAACCAAGTTTAAATTGGTTGAGTGCATCCCAGTTTGACTGGGATGACTTCATCCTAGGCAATTATGCTGGCAGTGCTAATGGCAAGAAAAAAGGAGACAAGAGCTCAAAATTACTTTTTGATCAAATATCTATTGATGAGTCTGGTTTTTTTCTCCAGAGATGATCTTGTACCACTTTTCAACCATTTTGAGATGGGTAGTAGGAGTGAAAAAAGTAGGAAAAATAACCTGCCACTGTGGCATACCAGTCACTACACAGCGGGACTACTCTGCGGAAAATGAGACCGCCGCAGGGACCCAACAGTCCTGGGGACCCTGTATGACACCCTCTGCAGTACTTGTGACCGGTAATAGAATGGGACACACCAAGTAATCAGTGTGTCTCCATGATGCAATAGTTTTGTAACAGACCTGTGCACCCAGAGACTCTTGGAACAAAAATAAACTGACAGGCCGGGCTAGTGGCCCTATGGGTCCACCCTGTTGAGGAAGCCAACTTTTCAAGTGTCTATCCTCCCAACACCAACCTCTGCTGTCAATAATAGAAAAAAGATCATCCAGATTCCAGGTATGCCTCCTCATTGCCTGCGGACATCAGTTTGACCAAAGTGGTAAGTCATGAAGTTTCTCTGTCTCAAATTAGGTCCATGAAATGACCTTTCTGCTTTCCTTGCACGTTGCTTGGGCAAGTTTTTGGACTTGTAAGTACTAGAATAAAAAAAGGGGACCCGCTACACATGCTTAATATGTCACATTCCCAATCAACAATGGCCCTGCCAAGCATTCACGTGGGCAAAATCATCTTATTCAGTTCAACAAACAGGCCAGAATACTACTGGAAAGATCATTGGATCCCAATCAAGACTTGGATCTGCCACCAACTAACCCATGCCAGGAAGAAGATGTTCAAGGAGGCCTATGGGAAAATATTAATTCTTTGCTAGATGCCACTTTTTGCCCACAAGAGGCACCCAGACCAACACTGGAAGAGGAGCTTGACACATAAAAGCAGGATCATCCTGATTTGTGAAAAGCTGCTTGCAATGGGGATTATGGTCTAGACGTGAAATGGCACAACCTTCTTGAAATGGAGCTGCAGGCTCTGGAAAATGATGAAGAGTCAACACCCAGAGACAATGACCAAAACACACAGTAAAATGACACTAATGGGGGAGAGGTTAATGAGTGGTACACATTCAAGAGCAAACTGCTGATTGGCAATGTAGCTCCTAGTTACTAAAAAAATTACATGGTGCAATTGACCTTTGAAACTTTGTTTCTGTAGGACCTTGTGGGGTCCCTAATAATTGGTCACACACACTTGATTCTATCTTGTTCACTTTACACTAAGATCCAAGCAATCCTGTGTATGTGTGACATCACCTTTTCAGCATGGGCAATGGTTCAACATTCAAGAGCATGTGTCCAAAATATAATTGCAAGTAATATCTGAGTAAAGATTTCAGTCTTTGATACACCAACCGTTTCACTTAGTGCTAAGGAGATCATTGTTCAGGTGAGCTTTCCTGGTTCTCTATTTCTAACTTGCCTATTTTGATGGCTGTACTCTGACTTTTACAGGATTTAGCCAATCCACTTGTTGAAAACCATTTGGATTTTTCTCCTAAGCAGGCAAATGGGGTAGAAATATACAAATTATCCCAATTGTGTAAGTGGCTTCAGCTTCTGGGTCCTACTCACCGCGTTCAGATGGTGGAGGTCTGCTGCAAGCATTACTACATATATGAACCATTTCAATTTCAAAATGGATACATGGTCATCCCAGCCTTTTTTTTATAGCTGCAATGGGGAAATGAAGTCTAAATGCTTATCATTAACAGCAGCTCAGGTGACCAAGACAGAAAGTCATTGCAAGATTACCATTCCAGCCAACCTGGAATTTGATGATTACCAATTAGCCACATTTGCAGTTAGCAATTTCCTGCATGATTATTGTAATATTTGGTTGTGTAGTGAAAAAAATTTGGTTGAAGCATATAATGGGAACCTATACAGTATGGTTGTATCATCCTGGCCCATATTTGCAGATAGACCTCATTCTGACTCTGATTTCCTTTTCTTCCAATCTGATACCTGTAGAATTTTCTGGCACAGAAGAAGCAAAGGATGAAAACAACCCACTAAGCTTGCCAAACCCTTGGAGGGTGAAAGCAGATGGAAAAACCATGCACCATGTATCATGATTTATGCGGATGAAAAATTGGGTAGCATTTTGAAACATTTCAACAAGAATATTGGTTATTATTTCACTCTTTCTGGCATGCCTCCACACATCTCAAAACAAGAGAACCATTGTCATTTCCTTTGTCCTCCAACTTGGCACAAACCTTGGAGCTTTTGGAGAACATTTTCAAAGAACTAAAGCAAGTTTTATACTTCACCTGCAACTCAATGGCACTGTTTAATTTACACAGGGGTTGCTTTCCATCAGGTGAAATGGCTACTGAATGTTATGTGGCGTACTATTGTAGTATATCTGCAGAGGCGGGGGTTTTGACCATTTTTTTATGCTTTCTTGGGGACTTGCCAATGCAAGCCAAATTAAAAAATACTCCAAACCCAGGCCAGGCATTGAATCTGTGCAGAATGTGTACTTTGGATGAATCCACTAGGAGATCAAAGCAGACTTGTTTATATGTTCAAAACTTCTTGAAAATTGATCAGCTGGGGAATTTGGTATGTTAAGCTTATTTATACCAATGGCCAGGCCAAGAAGCATCAAGTGTTTTTGATGCATCACTATATTTTAAATGACCATCTTAGGCCTTGGTGCCTCCCTGCTCTTGGGAGCTTACATAGGCTGACACTCATGCTCTTTACAAAATTGCTATAACATTGAATGATTCTCAATTTAATATCTACTCCAAATTATACAGAATTAAGGATCAAATCAACCTTTGATTTATTACCAAATCCAAGGAAAATTGTGCGCTCATGCAGAAGATGAGGCACTTTGACCTGCACAATCCAACTTGACTGTTTAATCCAATTATGAATCTTCAAGGTTAATGATGTTATCTCATGTGTCTTTTAATTGGGTGTTTCCAGCACACTGCCTTTTTTTGCCCACCAGGTTTTGATAGTGTTTTGGACACTCCGGTAGAGGTACTCCATGTGGCTCTGATTGGTGTGGCAAAATATCTTGCCTGTGACTCAGTGGAAAAACTCAGTCCAACTCATAAGTCTGAGGTGATTGGTCAGCTTTGCTCTTTCAACTGTGAATCACTCAACATATCCATTCTGAAACCAAAGTATTCTATCAAACACATCAAAAGCCTGGTCAGTAGGGAAATCAAGATCTTCATTCAAGCTGCTCCCTTTTTTATGGGGAGAATCATTCAACCCAAACGGTTTCTGCTAAGGTTCTCAAGATATTTTCTGATAACCATGTGCTACAGGGGTCAATTGAGTGTTGATAGGCGCACACCAACGCCAACCCACACACCATTTTAGTTTGGTGTGTGGGAGCGCACACCAACTTTTGGCATGCGGGTCCCACACGGCAAAAAATTGGCATGTGGGATATTTATCACGTAATCAAACCGGTGGACCGGTTCGATTACATGAGAAAGTCCCCACACACCAATTTTTGGCGTGTGGGGAACCTTGTTGGCTGGCAAGGAGGAGTTCCTCCCGGCTGACAAGGTTGTATAACCTTGTCATCCAGGAGGAAGTTGGGAGGAAGTCCTCCTGTCCAAAGAGGTTGTATAACCTTGTCAGCCGGCAGGAGTTCCTCCTGGCTGACGAGGTTATACAACCTCGTCAGCCAGGAGGAACTCCTCCTGGCCAACAAGGCTGTATAACCTCATTGGCCAGGAGGAACTCCTACTGGCCAACAAGGTTATACAGACTTGTCAGCCAAGGAGGAACTCCTCCTGGCCAACAAGGCTGTGTATCCTCATTGGCTGGGAGGAACTCCTCCTGGCCAACAAGGCTGTATAACCTTGTTGGCTGGGAGGAACTCCTCCTGGCCAACAAGGCTGTATAACCTTGTTGGCTGGGAGGAACTCCTCCTGGCCGGCCAACAAGGTTCCCCACACGCCAAAAATTGGCGTTTGGGGACTTGCTCACGTAATTGAACCGGTCCACCAGTTTGATTACGTGATACATACCCCACACGCCAAGTTTTTGGCGTGTGGGAGCGCACACCAACTTTTGGTGTGTGGGTCCCACACGCCAATTTATTCTGGCGTGTAGGCCCCGCACACCAAAAGTTGGTGTGCGCTCCCACACGCCAAAATAAAATGGTGTGCACCTATCAACACCCCGGTCAATGGGCTATCAGTCATTGGCCTTTCTTCTGCTACAAAACCATGAATTCCCAATCAAGAAAGGTAAATATTTACCAATCAATCAGATCAAAGATTTCCCACAGGCCCTTGTAGACCATTAAGAATCATGTCCAATTTTGCAAATTGGAAAACTAAAGCTAAACAAGCATGACATTTTCATGCAGGGATATTTTGTGGTGGTATGCTGCTGCAATCCACCACTTGTTTAACACCACTTCCAGAAACTAATTAAAAAATGTTTACCTTTCAGATATACAGGTTGGAAGGCCACCTGGCCATGATGTGGTCGGGCAGATTCTGGCATTATGGGAAGTTAGGACTTTCTCTTTGTCAGCTTGCTACTATGACAGAGCAAGCTGTCACAAGCATTTACACCACTTGATACAAAATTACACATAAATAAATAAAAAATAATAATAATAATTTAAGATATTATTTGATATTCTGAATCTATGCTAAAATTAACCTAGATTACCTCACCCATAGGTACCCCTAATTCCTACTCCTTGATTATGTAAACTAGCATTTAATAATTAGCAAGTACCTTTAGAAATACAAGGCACTTGCATCATTGTATGCTTATATATACATACACATATGCTTAAACCCCATTTCCAGTCATGGAAATGAGGTGTTGTGTAAATTGGGAGAGATACTGTAAATCCACCGTGTTTTACTCCAACCCTGCGTACCGCAGTCCACATACCTTGAATTCAACCCGCGTGACTGAGAGCCCGCCCCAAAGTTGGAGTACAAGCCCCCGCGCAATCATTAGACCTTACAGGCTCTCAGTATGGCACGTGGACACCAAAGCCAACAACATATACACTCAAGGCAACAAAAAGCACCCCAGTAACTTCATTACATATGTTACATATGTAATATAGATTACTGGGGACTAGAATGAATATTTACATTATTTTATATGATTGTATATATATACTAAAATAAACTACAGTAATACCTAACAACAGTACAAGAACAAGTACTGTGGCTTATTATAAGATAACAATAAGCCACAGATATTACCAATACCAACTAGTACTAATGTACTAATTACTGTAATTAATACTATAATGAATATAATATAATAAAACAAATATGTATTAAATTGGTTACTTATAATGAAGGCATAAACTTCTGTAGCGTCACCAAGAAGGCCAAAATGTGGTCAAAGCGCCCAAAGTTTGCCAATAATACCTATAGGGTCCCCAGAGGGATCTCCAGACTATTTAAGGAGCTCTACAGCCGCCCAAAGAAGGCTCTTCATGCTTCCCAATCCCCACTAGATTACTTACCACCATTTACTTTAGATACACATCTTAATAAACAGTCTGGTAAGTTCCTTAGTAGTTATTCTTTAGCCTTGTCTTCCCCAAAAACACTACAGTGTCCAACCAGCTCTACCAACCACCCATAAAAGGGCCCAAAAACTGTCTTTTTTAACCCTGAACATCCTCAATCTTCCCTTAGGATTATTACTAGTAAGTAATAACCCTTTCCTTGAAGATATTCCCCCTTTCCTTTCCTGGGATTTAAACCACCCCTGTTCCTACAGGCCCCAGTGTTCCAGGTACCTAAATCCTCTGAATTCTTACATGAAAGATACCTTAGAGGGATCTAAACCACCCCTGATTTATCAGGCCCCTCTGGTTTTTATTATATTAAATTTATTTAATATAATTATTACCTTTTTATCCCTATTTCTTTACATCCCAATGCCCCACATTCTTTGGGAATTATACTCTTTTATCCCTTACCCAGAGTTCTTATACTCTTACCTTGTACTTTGCACCACGTTTAGCTAGAAGGATTTATCCTTGGCATCACGTAGGCTGACACTCTTGGTGCCAATACTATCTTGAACTGATGGGCTTTGAGGTCACCACCACTGAGCATGTGCATTCCCAAATGAGGGGATTGAATTGGAAGACACTTGTGGCCATCATACATACCAAGGTAAGAAGTACTTCTTCATACCACCAATTCTGTTTACTTGGTTCCTCCGGCCAATAATTTCTTTTTCTTTTGATAGCATATTTTGGGGCTTATTAATGTTCAACACAATTTCCATCAAGGCAAATGTTTTGTTCAACAAACCTGGGCCAAAACAATGGAGCGGAGTCAAACAAAAGTGAAATTGGCTGAGGTCAATCACACTGACAATGATAACTTTGTCATCAAATCAGCCTCAATTCACCATCCATCTGTGCACCAGGCTATTTCACATCTTTTGTTTAACCCTGTGACACCTCAGCAATGGGTTGAAGTCCTGGAAACTGGATTGAATAATTGGTAAGAGCAGGCCAATGGAGGCCTCAGTGATGATGATGATGGCTTAGATCCCAATACAATTTGTGAACATCATACACTTGACGTTATTTCAATTCCACATATGATTCAATTCAAAAAGAATATGCATTTAAGTCCACTAAAATAACATTTTTGCCATTTATACTGCCTCGCGTGTGCACACCCCACTGTGGCATGCAGCCATACAGCCCTAACCACCATACATAGTGATAATTATGGGCAATAGGGCATGGGTTCCCTAGGGATGCTCATGTTGAGATAATACTTGTTCACAGGTTTTATATCTAACCAAACCAAATTGATTCTTTGTTCCTACCCCCAAATGATTAATCAACCTCAGTTGATACAGACCCCAATCAATCTTTGTCTCAACCACGCGATCAACCCCTAACCCCAACAGGAAAGTCCATGAAATTCATAATGATGAAGGATTCAAAGATCCTACAGCTGACCAAACAGACATGCCGAACACCTAGATCACTCTCCACCCAACCAGCATTGTCAACATGATGTGTGTGATTATGACCCATTTGAATCATCTGGAGACAAACAGGCCATAGGTTCCCCACCAGATGAGGATGTAGGGATAAGCACCAGTCGTATAGAGCATTCCTTCAGTTTCCTGGGGGTCAATATCAATAATTGGATCTTAGCACTTGAATTCCACAATGTGAGTCAAGAATATATGTAGCCATCCAATCAGAAAATCCCGCCTGATGCTTTGCCACCCAAATATATTTCATAGATGAACAAAGTTCAACAATTGGTTGCCATTATTGTCACCCTATCTGCGGTTATCCAACGACTTGATTCATTGACTAGGGTGATTGGAGGAGGTCCAGTCCATTTGCTCACTGGGCCTGATCAAATGTCCATCCTCATTCCAGCTGACCATGTCCAAAAGATTTTCTATTGACCATGAAAGTAAGTAGACCCCATGTGACTACCTTGTTCCATGCACAACCCAATTACTAAACCATGGGAAATCATGTTTCATAATCAGGGCTTATTCCATCAATGGGCCCAAGAAGCTATCATAGCTAAAGGCATTGAATCTTATCTGGATGAAAACAATGGTTGGTCACTCTATTGCTTGCTTTTTGTAAGTCTCCCTTTGAATTCATTCCCACTGCACACATCTCTGCTGATCTCCCTTCCACCCCTGGAAGCTGAATCTTAACACACAAACCCAGTTTTTCAAAAGGACCCACTTTCCACCAGGATACAACAATCAAGACCCATTTTACATTGCCCATGTTGTCACCAAGGTCAAAGATACCTTGAAGAATGTATGTAATCAACTGAGGAATGTGCTACTTACTGGTATAATTTTGGGAGAGGTACCCCAATAATTCACCATCCCATGTATCCTTAATCTGTTGCTTGATGTGTGGGCACACTTGATGGCGAAGAAAAACAGCCTTTATGCAACCCAAATCCTTGAAAAACTCACCCCAATGTTGATCATTTGAATCACTTATCTACAAATGGCAACCATTCAAAATTACTTTGGTCCAGCTGCTCAAATCATATCCCAATGGGATACAATTGATGTTGAACTCCACGCAATCAGACACCTCTCAGTTAACTACACCAAAAAGCAATCCTCTGATCCAATAATGTTTTCCAACTGAAACCCAAGCTAATGATACCTTACCTGTTATCACCCCCAACAGTTGGCACTGTCTTTTGTCTGCCAAATACCTAGCGTTGTTTGGACATTCCCCCTGGTGTCAACTCTTGACACCTTGGACATCACATGCCCTACTCACAAAGAGGTTAATTCCCAAATGCATGCACGGGGTGAATGAGTGATCTGGTGCCTGTTTTATGTTTATTTGCACAGTGATCTACTGAAGCTTTCCCTTGAAAAATCTAAACTACTTTCCCTGTGCTATATCTGTGTGTCCCCATATGTATCTCCATTTGATATTTATTTGTTCCCTGCATCTTGCCTTCCCAAATGGTGCGGCGGCGACCTGGAGGCGGGCCTTCATGATTTTTATTGTGGTTCAATCACACAATGGGGTGGCCCCTGTCTGTTCATCTCATCCGGACCAAGACCCCATCAGGACACCCTAGGTGCACCTCATTAATGGTCTCAAACCATGAGATTCATTGGTACTGGTTATGCTCTTCCTATTATATTTCTCCGCAGGGGGGCGCAACTGGTGCATGACCAAGTGTCATAAAAGCTGTACTAATGATCCAGGTGGTTGAATCCTTGGTGCTCCCAAGCTAAGGACCTTTACCATAGCCCGTGGATTCCAAGGATTCCAAATTTTTGTGAAATCAATGGAATCCAAAATCCTGTGTATCATAGCACAGTTTTGCAACCCTGAGATACTGCAGAAAAGAGAACATTTTCCTGGATTTGAACAAATGGCCCCCACCTATTTTGTTGGCCTTGGATTCCACTCTCTGGTCATCATCAAGTACCCTCTCACCTCACCATCACCAATATTCAACACGCTCCTCATTTCTGAAACAAATCCTCCTGGAAATCAACTCAACCCCAGTCTTTTTGGACTAGCTGCAACCCCAAAAGGGCCCACAGAACAATTGTTTGGCTTGAAAATGAGTGATTAATAGGATCACTCCATATTTATACTTGAATCATAAATTTTGCGTTAAGAAAATTGGACACCATTGCAATTTCTTTTGTTGTTCTCATTAAATCAAGTAGTTACAAATAAGATATAAGAAGTCCATGAGAATACTTCTTGATACCCTGAAGATCATTAAAAAAATACAAAACTTGAGAAATGGAGGGAGTGATGATTGCAAGTCAGATTACAAGTTAGAGATAGTTTCATCATGATGAGGAGTGCTGGTGGAGATTGCATTCACCTGCGCTTCCTTGCAACTTGAAAATTGCAGTTGGATATCAACATCTTCAGTCATTCCTGTCTTTCTCTAGTTGATTACGCGGTGGAACTACTCTAAGGCCAGAATAGAGCTTGGAAGGGATATGTATAACTACACTAGTACTAATGTAAGTTAAGACAAAGGTGCTGATATAAGAGCTGCCTTCCTGACTAATGCTGTTGGGGAAGAGTGTAACACTAAGAATAAAATAAAAGGTGTGGCTTTTCTATTTTAATCTTAGACTGACTAGTACTTATAAGCTGACTACTATTACCTCTGAGGTATGGGGAGTGTTGGGGCTTTGATAAACGCACGCCAAGCGCGCACACCAACGCCAACCCGCACGCCAATTTTTTTTGGTGTGCGGGGCCTACACGCCAATTTTTTTTGGCGTGTAGGGTCTACACGCCAAAATAAATTGGCGTGTGAGACCGGCACGCCAAAAATAGCGTGTGGTTCCCACACGCCATTTTTTTTTGGCGTGTGGGCCCCGCACGCCAAATAAAATTGGCGTGTGGGCCCCGCACGCCAAATAAAATTGGCGTGTGGGCCCCGCACGCCAATTGTTTGGTGTATGCTGTCACACACCAAACAATTGGTGTGTGGGAGCGCACACCAAACAATTGGCGTGCGGGTCCCACACGCCAATTGTTTGGTGTGCGGGTCCCCCCTTGCTCACACAATCGAATGGGAGGGCCCATTCAATTACGTGAGCGATGTTTGGCGTGCGGGTCCCCCCTTGCTCACATAATCGAATGGGAGGGCCCATTCAATTACGTGAGCGAGCCCCCTCCCAGCTGAGGAGGTTATACAACCTCGTCAGCCGGGAGGACTTCCTCCCGGCACGAGGCTGTATAACCTCATCAGCCGGGAGGACTTCCTCCTGGCCGACGAGGTTATACAACCTCGTCGGCCAGGAGGAAGTCCTCCCGGCCGGCGAGGCTATACAACCTTGTTGGCCAGGAGGAAGTCCTCCTGGCCAACGAGGCTGTATAGCCTCGTTGGCTGGGAGGACTTCCTCCTGGCCAACTAGGCTACACAACCTCGTTGGCCAGGAGGACTTCCTCCTGGCTGACAAGGTTGTATAACCTCGTCAGCCAGGAGGACTTCCTCCTGGCCAACGAGGTTGTATAGCCTTGCCGGCCGGGAGGACTTCCTCCTGGCCGACGAGGTTGTATAACCTCGTCGGCCAGGAGGAAGTCCTCCCGGCTGATGCGGTTATACATCCTCGTGCCGGGAGGAAGTCCTCCCGGCTGACGAGGTTGTATAACCTCGTCAGCCGGGAGGGGGCTCGCTCACGTAATCGAATGGGCCCTCCCATTTGATTATGTGAGCAAGGGGGGACCCGCACGCCAAACAATTGGCGTGTGGGGCCCACACGCCAAACAATTGGCGTGTGGGGCCCACACGCCAAACAATTGGCGTGCGGGGCCCACACGCCAAACAATTGGCGTGCGGGGCCCACACGCCAAACAATTGGCGTGCGGGGCCCACACGCCAAAAAAAATTGGCGTGTGGGAACCACACGCCATTTTTGAGACCCACACGCCCTTTTTTTTTGGCGTGTAGACCCTACACGCCAAAAAAAAATGGCGTGTAGGCCCCGCATGCCAAAAAAAATTGGCGTGCGCCGTTGGCGTGCGTTTATCAACGCCCGGAGTGTTGAGGAGGAGTTGTGTGGGAAAATGGTTGTGTAAAAGGGTTTAATGGCAAGGATATCTAAAATGTCTAGGTAAGAAGTGTCTTTGATGAAGTTGAAACTAACATTTGGGGGAAAAGGTCATACAGGTTGTATGGGGTAGAAATTTGCATGGTGTTAATACTACAACAGAGTGGAGTATATATGTGGAAAGGCCCTTCAAGATGGGACAAATGATGAGCACAGTATTACAGGATATGATGATGAGCAATGACCATAATATTAATAATGATGAGCAAAAGACTACAAGTGTAATAGTGAAGTGAATGTATGTAGTAATGATGAGCATTTGTTGTAGATTTTGTAAGATGTTTTATTTACTGAAATAATAATCACTTGGATGATGTAAGCCAAAAATGAAAAGAAAAGAATGTACCTATGAAAACTATGAATGTTAATAACTTCTGATCCAAAAGGCAATCAAGGGTGGTTTGAGTGAGTGACTAGGGGTAAAATAAGGTGTAGAATCTGAATCTGGAATAATATTGATGAATATATGGATGGAATGTAAGATGTAAAAGGAATGATGTGAGAACAAACAGGATTACCACAATGCAGCAGATGAACATAATATTACTGTTGATTCAAGTTTCAAGGATATTCCAAATATGGATTGATCCATTGATGCTAGAGTGCCAGAGCTCAACGAGCTGGTAAAAACCTGTCTGCCAATCAGAACCATTGGAATTGGTTAATTTGGTACCATTTAATTTACACCAGGAAACATTGTTAATGTTACTTGTCCTGTGCGCCTTCTTCCACTGCACCAAAAGAAAAACTTGTGGTTGGACAGGGGAATTGTCTGGGCCAGAAACTGGAACACCTAACAACTGGTGAAGCCATTTGAAAGATGGTTAATTTGTTTGGTCTGGGTTTAAAGATTATATTGCAGTGGAGCTTAGAAGTTCAAACACATTGATAACTCCATCTCCGCTGCAAGGTACCATAATCCCCAGATGCTATGACTTGTTTTGCTTGTGACACTTAGCAGACATCCAATAAAGGGAGTATATCCTCTGAGAATGATAAAAAGATAGCACAGAAACCTGATTTGTCTTCAGAGTCCAGACCAGCTTGATCAATTTTTTTTCAGAGTACCATCACAGTATCATCTTATTGTATACTTACTGTAGGAAAACCACAAGGAGTTTTTAGGATAATAGTCAGTATTTTAGGAAGTCAGGTAGTCTTTTCAGGAAATTATAGATACAGTCTTGAGGTTTTCTAGTCCACAAGCATCCTAAAATGAAGAAAAAACGGGTTAACCAGACCATTGCAAGACAAGCTCAACCAATGTTCACAATGGAGCATCCATATTTCCACACCAGGTTTTTTTTTAAAAAAAAAACACTCCAGATGGGCAAATTCAATGGGATAAATTTGCATTCATGGTAGTAATTCTCAGGGTAGCTGTGGTCTGGTGGTCAATGCTCAGGATGGACCACTAAGCTGTGGAAACCTCCACCCATTTTGAGCCTGGGATCAATTCCCCTAGGTGACATAAATTGGATTACACCACTCAAAGCTGTCATGTTTGAAAATTAATGTTAGCTTATAATCCTCAAAGCTAACCTGCAGGGAAAACTCAGCTAACTAGCAGGGAAAAAATCAGCTAACAGCTAACATGTAGAGTAGCGTAGCATGGTTCTGATGTTGCTATGCTAATGGGAACTTCAAAATATGTTAGCTGAAAAAAAATTACACCAATTGTTAGTGTAACAGTGATTTCCCAAAGCTAAAACTACAAAAAAATTGTTTGAGAAATTTCTTGCTACACTAACAGTTAGGTTAGCAAAGTTTAGCACCATCTAACACTACATATTTTCTGGTAAAAAAAAACCGCTATGCTAATAGTTAGTGGTCAAACAGCATAGCAGCCCGCTGTTGACATAAACAGAAAGCAATACAATCCCAAATGAAAAATAAGGCTGAGGTGAGCAAGTCGTGATTGATAAAAAATGAAATCAATTATGGTGTTGTGGACAAAGGGTCAAGCCAAAAATCTATTCCAAGGTTGTATCACAACAAAGGGAAAAGAAGTGCAATCAAAGACTTGATCACCACATTCCAGACAAACCTCTCAGGACGCGAGCACAATTTAGGAACCTATCTGGGATGGGTGGGAAATCTCTGAGGTTGCTTTGTCCATCCCAAGCTCTTTTGGATCATTGGAATGATGATCTGTGACCTTTTCTTTGACAAGTGCTTGACATAGTTCCCAAAATTTCTCGGCAAGAGCTGGATCTTTTGCAAGCTTTGAGGGTTCTGTCACCGCTCCAAATGGATGGAGATAAGCCGCCCTAAATATAAGCAATATTTGGTCAATCTTCAATACTAAATCTCAGGGTAGTTGGGAATTTTTCCAGCTTGTAGCCTGATAAAACTTCGAGTGAACAAAGAAAGAATATTAATCTCACAACAATCTTTTATCTTCCATCTCCATGGCCGTGGCAGCATAGAGTGTATTGATTGCTCCATCGTGCGGTGTCAGTAAAGTCTTATGGTTTGCCCACTGACAAAATCACGCCAGGTCATGTCACTGTCAGTAGGCTCGTGAACTATATAGCATCGACACGGCTACTATCTGAGTATAGCTCACGGAGAAAAATGTCGCGGCAAAGGAATTCTGTGGTGAAAGACCTATAATTTAAATATGAAATTTTTATATGAATCACCAATTCACTCGAGTGTAATCCAAAATGTATGCAATCCTTAAACCTACGCGCCACGACCTTAGTATTTACCCCACCAGGATGCTTTAAAGTTCCATATTGGCAATTCATGAGCCTCAAAATGTCACTCTGATGAACAGGATTTTCCCAGTAAATAAGACTTACAACTGATGTACAAATGATGTTCGTGGATCTAAGTCTTGTTTGCAACTCGTTGGTAAAGAGAATTGTCTATGGAAATGATGGTTTGGGCGTGGAGTTTTTACCAGTCAGTTTTTCACTTGTAGATAAAAAAACGGAAAGTTTGATCTTAGATATTTCTGTATGGCAAAATGATCGGGTGAACTTACCATTAGCTTACTCAAACCATACCTGTCCACGCGACAGTACGAGTGTCTATTCAAGCTGTCCACCGATGAGAAATCGGGGGCGCCCAGTACCCAATAATGCATCGTACTAGCAACATTGACAATTCGAACATGCGAACCGGGCTCTTGCGACGTCTTTATGAGCCGATCGAGTAATGGGAGCGTAAATGCAAAGTGACCGATGGCATTGCAAAGCTGGAGTTCAATACCATCTTCGCTCAACTCATATGGTGTAAACCCCTGGAGGACCATCAAGAAAAAATTCCCAAAAACGAAAGACCATGTTCAATGATTGAGAAGCACGAATAGCTCAAGTGTTCCAGGGTGATCACTAGTGATGGTCTGACGTGTTCATGTTAAAAAGAAAAATCAACTCAGACTATTCCAGCGTTGTTCACCAAGATATCTAGCCTGTTTTCCTTCCCAAGGAACTCGTGAGCTGCCGAATGGGCAGATTGCAGTGAAGTGATGTCCAAATTTAGAAATTGAGGGTTTGAACCAGGTACAATCGCATTTATGTTTTTGATCGCCTCAGCGGTGCCCTGTTTATCCCTACAAGCCATGCTGTTGAATAGAAACCTTCCTGTTAGATATGTAGATTCCCTCTGGCTATGAATGTTGCAAACAATTCCCGGTGCAGATGCTTACTAGACTTTCGCACCATGGCGAGCGAGTTCCAAAGCAGTAGCGTGGCCTATACCACTACTAGAGCCTAAAATATATTTCAAGAGCCATTTTGTTAACGATTAAATTGAATGTCTGCGTAGATAGGCCCCATCACATAGATTTCAAGCTTTGCCAATTCAAAATAGTGGTTTACCTGTCACAATTGCGACCCGGCCTGAAGATAGCCAAGAGGATGGTAGAAAACGATGGGTACTCAGCCATTAATTAAGGACAATTTACACGGAATGATTGATTTACCATGCAGATCTGGCATCTGGCTGACCGTCCAATCACTTCCTTTGGAAGATCTAAAAGTCTTGAGTGCAAACTGAGTGCTCGTGAAGTCTGCTGGCCCGCTGGTAGGATTATCAATTACTAAAGGGGATATTGATATCAGTTCCGCCCCGGGAATCGGACAGTGCAGTAAGGAAATGGTAGATTTATGCACCTGGGTCCGCATGTTCTACTACATCACTCGCAAATAAAGGCTTGGTCTTGGCTATTTGAAAGAAGCATAGAGCCACGAACACTATTTGGTGATATTCCAAGGAAATATACATTGGGAGGAAAAATTGTTGAACAATATGTGAGCCAAAACAAGAAGACAAGTCAAGAGGTATTACGAGTGGGCTCTCAATTTTCGAGATGGTTGGAGGATCTCCTTCTTCGTGTAGTCTTTATATGCGCAATCTGAATGTGAACATCATGAAAGAAGACACAAAAAGCTCGAGACATGTGTGGCCGAAGGATGATGAGACGGTCCTGAAGTACTCAATATGTGACTTCAGTGGTACAGCCTCGAGCTGTCTGAACTGTTGTGATGTGTATGTGGTTCTTGTAACGACTCACGCTGGGATGTCGGTGAAACAAAAACAAAGAGAGTATATTTCTTGTTGTTAGTATAAGAAAAAAAGAAAAGAAACAAGATCTAGAAAATGAATAAAGGAAGGGTTTTGTATCTATCTACATAGTCGGCTTACCTGGGATGTCGGTGAAACAAAAACAAAGAGAGTGAGGAAAAAGAGAAGTTCACCGACATCTGGAGAAGAGTCTTTTTAGAGAAGAGAGAAAACATGATATAAGCATCCAGGCAAAGTATATGCTAATATGTGTGTATGTGTATATAGAAATAAGATTATGTATATATAAGCTATAATAGCCACCCCCTCGAAAAGACTCTGATAGTCGGACAAAAACTTGGACGGGAAAATAAAACAATCAAAGAAAAGAAACAAAGAAAATCACAGAGGGGGCAAAAGAAACAAAAAAAAAAATCCACCGGAGAGACCGAAAGAACCTGAAATAGAGAAGCAATTATGTCGTTATCTTGACTTCACACCAAAAGCAATTCAAATTCATGAAGCGAGACGGACAATCGCGGGGGATGTATGTGTCTCGCAGCTAGCGCATACTAATCCCCCTGGTACTTGCCATAATAGATGCCCGCTAACCTGTAGCGGACATGTTGAGGCTGGACAGGATCCTCTCGAAAAGCGTTGGACCTAAAGCCTTCGTCATGATGTCGGCAAGTTGTTCATGCGTCGGGACCCAGTTGATGGCAAGTCGATCGCGGTGCAGCTGATCATTGACGTAGAAACAGTCGCGTTCGCAATGCCGGGTACGCTTGTTGGCGGAATTGTCCTTTGAAATTTTGACGGCGGCGTTGTTGTTGCACATGAGGGTAGGTTTGATGGTTTGATTTGTCATGTCGAAAAACAGCTCCTTGAGCCATACGGCATGGCGTGCAGCCCAACCAAGCGCCATGAACTCGGCATGGCACGTCGATGATGCAACTGAGGGTTGCCGTTTGCTAGCCCAGAGAATTGGACAACCAAACAGGGTCGTGATTGAACCATGAGTTGAACGTCCAAACTCACCGCCCCAGTTGGCATCCACCCAGGTTAGCATGGCACGATTGTCAGAAGGTTCAATGACGAGACTCCTACAACCGAAAGCCTTGACATAGCCAAGGACCTGCTGAACAGCTCGCCAGTGTCTAAGCGCAGGAGATTTGGCAAAGCGAGCAAGAAAACCAACCGCAAACGAAAGGTCCGGCCTGGTTGCAACCGCTAAGTAATTCAATGAGCCAATAATCGACAGGTAGCCATTGGGGTTGATGATTTCGTCGGCAGAAGAAGATGACGTGAGCGACACGGTCTCTTTGAGCGGGATGGACCTCGCAAGCGTGGCCGGCGTGGTGAAGGTGTCGAGTATTTTGTTTGTGAGGAAAGGTTGCGAAAGTACAAATTTAGACAAAGAGGGCCGCTTGACCTTGATGCCTACAATAGTGTGCAATGACTCGTCCCAAGTGGTCCGAAGCCTTGACTCCAAGGCAGCACGGAAATCAGCCATGACTCGATCAGACGATGCCGTGACCACACCATCATCGACGTGGATCCATACGAGAATCGTATCATTGTCACGTTGCATATGATAAAACGAATCGTCGTAGTAACTGACATTAAAACCAATACTTTGCATTACTTGCACAAAATGTTTCCACCAACACCGGCCACCCTGCTTGGTGCCGTACAGACCTTTGTCAAGCTTGAGCGATTTTCCTTGATGTTCGGCGGGCACTTCCATGCCGTCAGGGACCTTGATCCAAACATCTTCATCGATGTCGCCATGCAGATACGCTGCAGTGATATCGAAAGATTGGACTAGCCATTGATTCGCAGCAGCCAGAGTGAACAACATTCGTAAAGATGCAAAGGTGGCCGTAGGCGCCCACGTGTCATGATAATCCTGGCCAAAAATCTGACTGAATCCCCGAACAATGTACCGTGCCTTGTACTTCTTAATTGAGCCGTCCTGATTGCGCTTGATATCAAAAAGCCATCGAGCATCGGTTTGCTTGCGGCCGGGCGGCACGTGCTCGAAATGCCAAACCCCCATATTCCAGATGTTAGATAACTCATTATCAACCGCTGCAGCCCATTTGTCACCATCTTTTCTGGAGACGGCCCTTCCATAGGTTCGAGGCAATAGTTGGCTTCGAGTAACGTCGGAGACTCCCGTGTTCTCGGGCAGTTGGACCATGATGGTGTTTTCAGCGTCGTTGGACCCAAGGACCAGCGCGGCGTTGAAGATCATTGGATTAACATCTTCCACATTTAGCAATTTGTCTATGGAACGACGAATTGGAGGGTCAACTGACCCTGGTTGCTGCTCCAGTGCATGGGATGGTTGAGGAATGGGTATCAATCCAATATTCGGGGTGGGATCCGTGTTTAGCAAACAATTGACCAAAGAGGATGTGGTCAGAGGTAACGAGGCCCGTTTCGGAGGATTGATAGTTGGTGTGGTTGAATATGGAAAAGTCGCAATGGAAGATTCAAAAAAAAGTATTGTTATGGGGAACCCAAAAGATCCAACCTTTTCCACCCTGTACATAACCTACTAGGTTACAGCGCCACGCCCGCACATCTGTCTTGCCCGCCCTGTACATGTCCGGTTTATGCACGAAAGCGATCTCGCCAAAAGCACGCAAGCGATCGAAAGCCGGCTTGGACCCTAGCATCATTTCTAGGGGAGTCTTATCCCCGGTGAGCGAGTTGATAAGTCGGTTGTGAGTAAAATAGCCCCACAAATAGGCGAATCCCCAGAACTTAACTGGTAGCCCCGACGACGTAAGTGCAGTCCTTGCAATCTCCCCAACTGTACGATGAAGACGTTCAGCAGCACCGTTTTGCTCGGGTTCATAAGGCATTGAATGTTGGTGTTCGATGCCCTTATCCTTTAGCCAATTAAGGAACGATTTGGAAGTGAACTCCCCGCCTCCGTCCGTTTGGAAACGCTTGAGCTTCTTGCCAGTAAGTCGCTCTATCCGTTTGATGTAACGCTTAAAATTCAAACAGACGTTGTGGTGATCCATTCCACATCATTACTATAAATTCCAAGACTATTTACCACTAATAAATCACATCCACTTACAAATAAATACTTATAAATCTCATAACCTTACATATATTCACTATTATTATTTCATAATCACATTCTACACCCCATTTTAACCCTAGTCCCTCACTACAACTACCCCCAAATTCCTCATAGTTCAAGAGTTACAGGCAAACTCAGAATAATACAAGCAAATTATAGTATAAAGCAAGGTATAGAATACAATAAGTACATATTATAATTAGATATATTTTCACAACCAAAATACATAATAAATATTACACATTATATACTACATAACATATTACATCATATACATAAACTCTACCTTTCCACTACTCCTCTGTCACTGTCATGACCATTTCATATGTGTCACTGTCTATTCTACTTCATCTGTCATATTTTCCTTTCCCACCAGCTACATGTCATAGCTTGGTTGTTTCCTTTCTCTAGCCTGATGGCTCATCTTCTCTCTCAGATATATAAGGACACCTGTTCCTCCCTCTTGTTCCCTTATGGACCCCCAGACTTACTAAATTACCCCAACATATACCAACATTACAGATCCCATAAATTAGTATAAATATTTAGTAGAGTTACCATCACCCTTAGGAATATATAAATATACATACCAGCTTAAACCTCAATATAAGAAGACTGCCCCTCTCTTGCTTGACCCACTTTGACTCCATAGCTACCAACCCTGCCCCACATTATACTTTATATATATACTTTACACAACTCATCCCCCCCTTCATCCATTCCTCTCACCTGGTGTGTGTGGTAAACAAGCACATTAGTATTAGTCTTCTAAGAGTAGATATAAATTAGCCACACCTTTTATTTTATTCTTAGTGTTACACTCATCCCCTTAGCTTTAGTCAGGAAGGCAGCTCTTATATCAGCACCTTTGTCATAACCTACATTAGTACTAGTGTAGTTATACATATCCCTTCCAAGCTCTATTCTGTCCCTTGAGTAGTTCCACAAGTGGTGTCCCAACAGTGGCCTGACTTCTTCAGATATCTTTAGTCCTAGTAACACTATACTATCAGCTTCATCACTACTTCACCTTCCCCTTCTCCCTTCTCCAAATCTTCAAACATCTACACAACATAAAATACATATACATTAGTCAACTTATATCTTCATAAACTTTTTAAAGGACTTATACATATCCAAATTCACTACCCATACCTTAATACACTCTTTTATACATACACTCTACATACATACACTCAACATCTACATACCTATACCACTTCCATCTGTCAACCTACCTCTTACCAGCCATGTCTCAACAAGGATTCCCAGGATTCTACTCAGCCCCCAGTATCTACCCTCCAGTCAGCCAACCAATCAATACCAATGTAGGACAGACCTTTAACCCCAATCCAGCCAGGCCTTCCAGGATCAACATTGGAAACATCCCTAATACTGCAAGATACAGGGACAACAACCAATCAGCAGACACTTCAGAAGACCCACATGGACAATACCCCCAGTCTCCAGTACCCTCTCACCACCATTCAGACACACCAGTCACTCACTTTTTGGAAAGAGAACCAGTCATGCCCAAGTACACAGGACCATCCAACAAGACAATCAAGATCAAGCCCCTGGATAAGGATCTATTCTTTGATGGAACCAATATGCCTGTGGAAAAGTTTATTAAGAGGTATGAGAATGCAGGATCAGCTGATGGTGCTTCTGCTCAGGACTTGGCTAGACAGATTATATCTTTTATCAGAGGAATGGATCTTAAGGATGAAGTGGAAGAAATGACAGGCCATGAGGACTTAGACTGGGAAACCCTGAAGAAACAGCTACTCAACAGATTTGGATCCTCTCTCCCCTTGGTCAAATACACTAGACAGGACCTGAAGAATCTGGTTAACACTGCCATACAGACTGGAGGACTCAAGACTTTGGAAGCCTTCAAAACCTTTAGGACCAAATTTGAAGCAATCACTCACTACTTGGTAAGAATGGGGTACAGTACTAACCTTGAAGAATTTAGAGAACTTTTCCTAGAAGCCCTCAGCCCAGAATTGGAGTCAGCAGTAACCAGAGAACTCATCAGGGACAACAAGATGCTTGCCTCTAAGGATGGAGGAGACATACTTCCAGATACCAATACCCTAGTCACCTACATCCACAGGGAAGTTCAATCAACATCAGTCATGGACAGAAGAAAACTTTGGAGACAAGAACCCTCTGAAAATATGGATAATTCACCTTCACCCTCCAGTAGACCAGCTCCCTATATCAAACCTACCACTACTTCTGGTCCCAGCTCTACAGAAAAACAATTGGAAGTCATCACCAAGCAGCTTGCAGCCCTCACTGCTGGAAGATCAGCCCCTCCTCACCTAGTTGGACCAGCCCCAGGATTCAATTCAGCCCCCAGGAACTATACCTTAAAATGCTACTACTGTTTTGAAAACACCCACAGTACCACCAGATGTAGGGCCCTAGAAGAAGATGTTACCAAAGGATCAGTAATCAGAGATGGCAGAGATTTCAGACTTCCAGACAAAACTATGATTCCATGGGACCCCAGAAGACCAATTCAATCTGTGGTATCAGCTTTCCCCAAGGACCAACCCATTGTATCATCCTCCTTTGGACAACTAGAAGAAGCAATCACCCCTGAAGAATCCACCATCTATGAAGCAGACCTTGGAAAGAGAACCAGAGGAACCAAGGACCCAGAAGAACCCAAAATGGCAGACAAAAGGATCAGGAAAGAAAAGGACAACATCATGGACATGGATACAGAAGACTTACTACATATGGCCAGGACCCCAGTTCCATTAGGCAGGATACAGAATCAAGACCCCAAATCAGACCCCCATGTAAGATTCAAGGACTCAGACATACAAGGATCCAACAACCCACCCAAGGAGAAGCCAGAAAAGAAGACCTACTTGGAGAAGACTTTGGCCAAGGAATACCCAGGAGCTGAAGAGGATGTTGCCAAAAGAATGCTTGGTGAAGGAAAGATGGAACTGGCTTATGGAGAAATATTTGCTATCTCTAGTGGTGTCACTGATGCTTTCAAGAAGAGGATCTCAAACAGAAGGCTGCCTTTGGAACCCACTAGGTCAACTAATGTCATAGGCAGAGAAGAAGAAGAAGTAAAACAGGAACAGACCACCCTCTATTCATGCCCCCTTGGATATGTTAAAATCAATATTAATGGACAAATCCATCAAGCTCTGTTAGATACTGGATCAATGGTCAATATCATACCTGCAGGACTGGCTCACCAACTAGGACTGGTACTCACTGCCAAATCAATGAGGCTTAAAGGAGTTGGAGGCCACCATACTAATATGCCTGGAATTGCTGAGGAAGTAGAAGTAACCATTGGAAAAGTATCCAGAACTGTTCATTTCTGGGTGGCTGAAGGACCTGTTCAACTAATTATTGGAAAGCCTTTCTTAATGGATGTATCAGCCACTATCAAATACAATGGAGCTCAAGGGGAATCACTTTCTATTATGGACTCATCTGGACAGACTTACTTGGTACCCATCATTCTCCCCAGCAACCAGAAATGGGAAACTACACTTCCAGCAAATTCAGCCACCAAGGAATTCCTAGACCAGGGCCAGGACGCCAACTTTTTCTTTGACAGAAGGAAAAACTAGACAAAATAAACAAACAAACAAATAATAATAATAATAAAAGAATCAGTCAATCAATTTCAATTCATATCCCTGCTCCTCAATTCAACTCACTTTTCTGGACAACCTGCTAGTCAGCCCTCAAATTAAATAAATAAATTTTCCCCATTATATCCTTTTCTTTCCTCTTGAAAACCTGCAAACTAAAATAGTAAATAAAAAAAAAAAAAAAAAAAAAAAAAAAAAAGAGTCAGTTTTATTATACATTTTACATTCCCAGAAAAATATCACCATAAACAAAGCAGAATAAAAATAAATAAATAGTGTAATAAAGATAATTTAGATTGGGCCGGACGAATGGGCCGAGTGATTGATTACGACGCAAACGAACGGACTGGAAGGAGGTTTTGACGGCGATAGAAACCGAACAATCAGTTGGAACAGGGTTCGAAGGATCGTCGGGAAGGGGTGCAGAAGACGCGACCGATGTCGGCCGGGTTGGAGAAGGACTTGGAAGTCAAGATATAAAAAAAAAAGAGAACGATAAAAAGGAGAAAGAACAATAAAAAAAGAGAGAGAACGGTGGCCGGCTTAAAAGTATTTCGACTCTGGTGTACGAACCAGGAGGATGAGCCGCAACTACATTATCGACGCCGGTGTACGATCCGGAAACGCGTAATAACCAGCGATAATCTCCCAAAACCGTGTCGACTCTGGTGGACGAACCAGGACGACACGGTTATCCTAACAATTTTCGACGCCGGTGCTCGACCCGGGCATAGTTTTTTTTATTATTTCTTATGAGGATCTCCCCTCCCAGACTACAGTCTGGAGGGGAGATTTTTAAGCCTTATCGACTCTGGTGGCCGACCCAGTTCTCTTTTGTATTTTCTTTTTCGCTTTTTTTCTCTCTCGGTTGGTTCTCTTTTCTTTCTTTCTTCGTGCTCAGATAACCGTCGGTCTCGGTTGCACTCCGTGGCTCAGCTAAATCCCTCCGCATACCCTGTCGACGCCGGTGCGCGAACCGGAACGCCGCATACATTTCAATACCCGCTCAAGCATCGAACCCGGCATAGTTTTTTTTTTCTTGTCTTTCAAACATATTGAAATTAATAATAAAATAAAAAAAAAAAAAAAAAAGAAAAAAATAAAATAAAAAAATAAAAATTTCAAATACATAATAAAAATTATTCAGTAAAAAATAAATAATAAAAAAAAAAAAAAAAAAACTAGTAAATTGAATCAGAAAATAATATAAAAATAAAATAAATAAAAATAAAAATAGTAAAATTAAATCAGAGTATAATAAAAAAAATAAAAACTGGTAAAATTAAATCAGATACATAATAAAATAAAAAAAAAAAAAATCAAATCAAATAATAATTTAGTAACAAAACAAATAAAACATAATAATACAAATACATCAACACTACTTTTATAATAATCCCACAAAAACCTTCTATTCTCATCACTTTTTTTCCCAGGCTATCTGCTACTCATTCCTGCTCATCCCACCTCATCATCAGTTCATCATCCATCCAACCTATCATTCTCTCAAATCTATTTTTTTCTCCATTGTCTGGGGACAGACAATAAGTTGGGGGAGGAGCACTGCACTACCAAAGGGAAAATCACCAGGAATTTTTTATTTTTTTCTTTCCCTCCTCACATGACTCTTCAACCACCAGACATCAAATAAAAACCATCATCAACATCACATATTCTACAGAGTTTCTATAGATCCATTCCACTTCATCATCCCCAAATCACATATTCTACATATCTTCTACTCATTCAAAAATGTTCCATCACACTCTACATATTTTCTGCATCCCACCTCATCTTCTTCATCACAAACTCCACATATCTTCTACCCATTTCACATCTTCACCATCTCATCACCAATTCTAGACATTTTCTACACACCTCATCATCACAATTTCTACCCATTTTTCTACACATTACAACTCCTCATCATTCAATCACACACTCTACATATCTTCTACTCATTACACATCTTCACCATCTCATCATCACAATTTCTACACATTTTTCTACACATTCCAACTCCTCATCATCAATCACATACTCTACATCTCTTCTACTCATTACACATCTTCATCATTCACATCACACTCTACATAATTTCTGGATCCTAACTCATCATCATCCAATCACAAATTCTACACATCTTCTACTCATTACACATTATCATCATCTCACCACCAACTCTATATATATTCTTCTCATTCCACCCATCAACATCACATCACACAGAGGTTCCCTTTTTTCTTTTCATTCTACACAAAGTCTTCCACTCATTCCAACCCATCAAGAACCATCAGCCAGTCTCTCAGTTTCCACCATTCACCCATTTAAAATTGCATCCAACCAAATCAGAAACCACCTAAACCAATACACAGAGACCAGGAACCACTTGGAACCCAACACCAGGATACTTTACCATACCCCAGAGGACATAGTCAAATCAGCACCAATACCCAGAGGCCAAAGGATTACTCAGATTAGAAGCTATATATAAAACCAGACTAAGAAGAATTGTTGCTCCTACTATACCACCACCTGAAGAATTATCAGTAAGCATTTATTAGTGTCCAAGAATTTCAAGAAGATATAAATAAGAATAAGAAGGCTAGAATGAACATTTATTAGAAATACATGTATACAAGTACACTGATGGCTTAGTGTTTGAGTCTAATAAATAATGAACCTAGATTATAATTAAAATAAACTCAAGATTTTCAAGGATACTTTTTACATGTAGAAAATATTCATCAAGATGGCATACTAGTAGGATTTTCAACCACTTTAAAGACTATAATATATATACTAAAAGAAGATTAGAATACTTTTCACTGGACACATGGACACTGGACTAATGAATACTGGATACTATGGACACTGGATCTGGATCAAATTATACTGGACTATATTGGCTTGGGCTTTCACTGGATTTGGATCATTTGGACTTTGGACAGGAATACTCTGGACTTTCCATGGATCACTTTTTCCAGCCTTTTCTCTTTGGCTGCATTGTCTGGGGTCAGACAATAAGTTGGGGGAGGATGTGGTGATCCATTCCACATCATTACTATAAATTCCAAGACTATTTACCACTAATAAATCACATCCACTTACAAATAAATACTTATAAATCTCATAACCTTACATATATTCACTATTATTATTTCATAATCACATTCTACACCCCATTTTAAACCCTAGTCCCTCACTACAACTACCCCCAAATTCCTCATAGTTCAAGAGTTACAGGCAAACTCAGAATAATACAAGCAAATTATAGTATAAAGCAAGGTATAGAATACAATAAGTACATATTATAATTAGATATATTTTCACAACCAAAATACATAATAAATATTACACATTATATACTACATAACATATTACATCATATACATAAACTCTACCTTTCCACTACTCCTCTGTCACTGTCATGACCATTTCATATGTGTCACTGTCTATTCTACTTCATCTGTCATATTTTCCTTTCCCACCAGCTACATGTCATAGCTTGGTTGTTTCCTTTCTCTAGCCTGATGGCTCATCTTCTCTCTCAGATATATAAGGACACCTGTTCCTCCCTCTTGTTCCCTTATGGACCCCCAGACTTACTAAATTACCCCAACATATACCAACATTACAGATCCCATAAATTAGTATAAATATTTAGTAGAGTTACCATCACCCTTAGGAATATATAAATATACATACCAGCTTAAACCTCATATAAGAAGACTGCCCCTCTCTTGCTTGACCCACTTTGACTCCATAGCTACCAACCCTGCCCCACATTATACTTTATATATATACTTTACACAACTCATCCCCCCCTTCATCCATTCCTCTCACCTGGTGTGTGTGGTAAACAAGCACATTAGTATTAGTCTTCTAAGAGTAGATATAAATTAGCCACACCTTTTATTTTATTCTTAGTGTTACACTCATCCCCTTAGCTTTAGTCAGGAAGGCAGCTCTTATATCAGCACCTTTGTCATAACCTACATTAGTACTAGTGTAGTTATACATATCCCTTCCAAGCTCTATTCTGTCCCTTGAGTAGTTCCACAACGTCGCTTTTGTTCTTCATTAGAAAACCTTCGGAGTAGGTAGAAGCCAGATCACGAAAAACCATGAGGCACTTTACCCCGTTGAAACCTTCAACAAAAGGTCCAAGTACATCGGAGACGATGGTGTCCATGGGCAAAAGTTCCATCTCGTCTGACAATCGGGTTCCCCGGGCTCGCTTGCTTTTGCTCATGAGGCAATCTTCACAAACAAAGTCCTTGTTTGTTAGCTTAAAAGGAAGTCCAGTAAAAGCATTAGATGCACACATCTTAATTATGCGTTTCAAGCTGATGTGCCCAAGTCGTCGGTGCCACATCAGTGCATCGGTGGATTTAATCGATAAATCAAAAACTGAAATTTCATTCGGGGAAGTGGAGGAGGGCAAACGAGGGAAGTGACAACGAGATTGCGGAACAACGATTACAGGCGGGCTTGAACATTTCACCATAGCTGGAACCTGCCACCGCCGGTGAATAGAGTAAGATTTCAAGGAGAAACCGTTGGTGAAAGAAACCGACGCATTACCGTTTTCGTCCACTGTTAGCGTTCCGCCTCCAAGTCGGAGTGAATCAGCCGATAGTAGCGTACATGTGGCATATGGACTATAATAAACGTTTTGGAGAGTGATCGAACCGGATGCATTCCTAATTGTCATCTTCCCAACTGTAGTGACAAAGGATTGTGATGTATTAGTTGCCACAGCTAGGGGAATGGGAGTCTTTAAAGTGGTACAGTCGTGGAGGAAGCTTAAGTCGTTGGTGAAAGTATGTGATGCGCACGAATCCAAACCAAATAATCTACCTCCTTGCTTAAGGAGATGGTCAACTTCCGCTTGAGTGACCTCCGGGTTGAAATCGTCCAGTGAAACCGACTGAAGGACAGGAAGAACTGAATCGCAGTTGTTTTCCACCTCTCTGGTGATGTCGGCGCTATTGGCATGAAAATTTCCACGCGCAGGTGCCGTGTTGGATCTTGTGCCGACAGGATTAGAGTTGTAATTTTGACGGAAGGGGTTGTTTGTCTGAGGAGCGGTCGAAGTTGGTGGTCGGGTGCACTCCAAGGTGTTGTGATTGCTCATTCTGCATTTTGAACACCATTTGGAGGTGCTGGAAGTTGCATTAGTTGATGACCTTTGCCCAGTGACATTACCAACCCCGGTGGCCCGGGCACGATCATTGCCTCCCCGACGATTCTGCCTAAAGAGGGCAAGTTCCGTTTTGGCTAGTCTGACCAACTCAGTGTTCTTCACGGCAGATCCATCACGCTCGATTCGTTGATCCAATTGCCTCGCGACGTTGACAAAAGGAAAACTCTCGAGGTTCGGCAGAGAGAGATGGAAAAACAAGCCCGTTAATGATTCCTCAGTCACAGGAAAACCAGATCGAAAGAGATTTTTTGTTGCATTCTCAACACGGCGAAAATGGGAATCAATATCCGCTGACCGGTCGAGGTGGTTAAATTTCATGTCAAGCAGGTCTTTGACAATTGAAATGTGAGAAGATCGGCTGAGAAGAGTGAACGTCTCCATAACAAGGCGTAACCCGTCTAAACCAGAGGGCTGCTCGGCAATGCTGACTCTAAAGTTATCATCAACGGTGGATAGGATTGCCGTTTTTAGAAGGGAATCCTTGGATGAATCCAGTATAATATCTGGATCATCCAACGCTAAGTTACGGTTCAAGACATTCTCGACTGATTGACGGAGCATAATCAGCCAAGAGTGGAAGTTAGACCCGTTGACGTCCAGCTTGGGGACCATGACTATTGACTTGTGAAGGGAGTTGGTGAGCTCCCGCATGGAGGGTTCCCAATGGCTCGAATCGCTAGCGGGGGGGTTTGCAGCAGCAGTCGGTGGCGTGAGTCCTAAGGCCTGCTGCATCTTGGTGAGTAATAGGAGTTGGCGGACTGTTTGCTCGTCGAACAGCATGCTCTCTGACGATGGAGAGGAAGAAGAGCCCAAATAGGGCTTCGGAGCAGACGATGAGGGCTTGTTGGATTTGGAGGTGGATGGCTCGGGCGTCCCAGGATCGATGATGATGGTCGGAGCCGGTGCCTTGGCTTTTCCAGAGGTGGTTGACGATAACGGTACCGTTGGCCGAGGTTTATCCTGTGTAGCCGATCCAGGCGACGGTGCTATGCGATCCCAAAGGGCCTCCATGTCGTTGGCCCCTGATGACAGGTGATCGTCGTTTGATGATCTGCGATGGGATATATTCGAAGGCAGAATGGGTTGGGAAACGTGGCGGGTTCGAGATGCTGATCTTGAAGACGACCTCGCATTGAAGGCAGGTCGAGTTGGTTGCCTTGGCATTCGATTGTCCGACATGATTGGATTTTGGATGGCGGGCGATTTTATCGACTCTTGAGATAAAAACGATTGGTTTGAGTTCACGATGATTAAGTTCGGTGAGAATGAGGGCTCATAACCTGTAACGACTCACGCTGGGATGTCGGTGAAACAAAAACAAAGAGAGTATATTTCTTGTTGTTAGTATAAGAAAAAAAGAAAAGAAACAAGATCTAGAAAATGAATAAAGGAAGGGTTTTGTATCTATCTACATAGCCGGCTTACCTGGGATGTCGGTGAAACAAAAACAAAGAGAGTGAGGAAAAAGAGAAGTTCACCGACATCTGGAGAAGAGTCTTTTTAGAGAAGAGAGAAAACATGATATAAGCATCCAGGCAAAGTATATGCTAATATGTGTGTATGTGTATATAGAAATAAGATTATGTATATATAAGCTATAATAGTTCTTGACTGCAAATGGGTCTTGATGTCACCTTTTCTGGAGTATTCGGGTGCACAGTCCCCACGCCCAACCGGGTCGTGGGAGCCACTTGTGACGCACCGGGGCGGAAACCTAGACTCACCCACGCAAAATGGTACCCGGGAGGTAGCTTTCCGGGGATTTTGACCCCAGATTGCGCGCCCCCAAAATTTACGGCCCCGTCCATCAAATCGAACACATCAACTGGAAAATGAAGACAATCGCATTGATTCTCATTCCGATTCCGAAACAGAATCCTCAAAATCAACAAATTCCAACTCCTCATCCTCCAACAACTTGCCAAATCCACCAGTCCGTGAACCCACCTCCCAACTGATCTTGACAGCCACAAAAATTATCCAGCTGTACCATCTGCTTCATGCAATCAAGAACCCATACAACACTTCTGTCCTGACTGGCCGTGCATATGTTGTGGAACTACTTGAAGGAAATGAACAACGCTTTCTGGATATGATGCAAATGAAAAAGGACATCTTCTTGAAGCTCTGCCAATAGATTGCCAACACAAGTGTTGAACCTGCCTCAAAAGTGTTGCTGTTATAGGAACAGATTGCAATTTTCATTTTTATAGCTGGACTGGACATAGTGCTAGCAACCAAGCTACACCAGACCATTTTTAGCATAGTGGTGAAACTATTTCAAGGTAAGCCTCTTTTTTTTAATGACAAATATCATTATGAGCAACTGCTAATTTTATTTAGCAGAGTGTTTCATTATGTTTTGAAATGCTTGCTAGTGTATCAAGGAACCTCTGGGTGGTTTGATACATCCAACAATTGAAAGCAATTGTAAATTCATGCTGTTCTTCAAAAATTGTGTTGGTGCACTAGATAGTGTCCATATACCAGCTCACATTCCTTCCTCAAAAAACCCAGTGGCTTACCAAAATCACAAAGGATTTCTATAACAAAATGTCCTTGGTGTCTGCAACTTCAAAATCTACTTCACGGATCTTTGAGTTGGTTGGGAGGGGTCAGCACATGATGCCTGAGTCTTAGCTTCTGCAAGGACAGATTATTTCAAAATCCCCATGGACTAGTTCTACTTGTCTGATGCAGGGTATGGCCTAGCAAGAGTCATACTGGTGCCTTATCAAGCGGTTTGGTACCACCCACGCAAGCAGTTTTTGGCTGCAAACAGGTGAGCTTGGTTGCTTCTGCTTCCCCAATTTAATACATGCTAATAGATAATCTTAGGCTGTAAAATAAGGAAGAGCTTTTCAATCTTCTTCATGCAATTTTGGATCTTTGGGATTTTCAAACAATGTTTTCCAATACTCACCAAACTGCTGGAATATACATTTCCAACACAAAGCCACCTGGTCATTTGCTTAGCTGTAATTCACAACTTCATTATGTACAAAGGGCCATCTCATGCAGATGACTTTCCAGAGCAGTTGTTTGGATTAAAAAGCACACTTGATGTCCCAGAAGACAACAATTCACAGGTTGAAGATTTCAAGGAACATTTAGCCTGGCAAGATGAGATTGCAAAGGAAATGCAGATTGATTATTTTTCATACAACTCTTCACAAGGCAGGGCAGTATCAAACTGTCCCAGGGATACTTGCATTCCTAGGAGGGGTAAAAAATCAAACTTGATAACATTGTATGAGATTGGAAAAGGAATTAGTCAAGAAGGGAAAATAGGAGGGCTTAAGATTATGTAATAGAGGGCTTATGTCTGTTACAGTAGTTGTATTTCTTTTCTTGAGTTTCCTTTCTTTCTTCTCTTTTCTTCATCACTTCTGTTCCCCTCTTTCTATACATTTCTGAGCTGCTTCCCCATCTTCATCATCCCAGGGTACTGACACCTAGTCTTCCCTGCCTAAGGTTATTTTCTTTCACTGTCTCTTTTGATGTGTTGTTTCTTTCTTTCTCTCTTGAGTGCTTATATGAAATCATCATCACTTCTGTTCCCCTCTTTCTATACAGGTCTGAGCTGCTTCCCCATCTCCATCATCCCAGGGTACTGACACCTAGTCTTCCCTGCCTAAGGCTTCCTTTTCGCTGTTACGTTTCACACATTGCAGCCTTAAAAAACATGATGTTGAAGACAAGATGTTTCTTTATTATACTTTTTTAAGTTTATTTGTTGCGCTTTGATTCAAATAAAATAATAATAAGATATTTATTGACCTCCAAAAAGTGAGAGGTAAGAGAGGTTTATGATTACATCTTGGAATCCAAGATAATTTTTTTGGGCCAAGAGAGTTGCAAATCTTTTTGTTGACTTGAAATCTGGAGAGCTGGAAGTAGCACTGGTCTCATTGGATACGGTTTCATTGCGGACTTAGTTGTGATGTTGGGTCTCGGGGTTCCATGTGGGGTTTGGTGAGTTATATTGTGGGGGTGTTCTCTTTCTTGAAGCACACACCCCCTTTTCAATTTTCCTAGCTTGCCCCTGCTTGTTGGTTGGGGTTTTTCTTGGAATAGACAAAACCGCCAAAGTGGATGCAATGTTGGGGGTCCATAGGTTATGGTTTTTCCAGTCAATTTGGTGTCAATATTGGTGGATCCAGGGCATCCCTAGGATCCCATCATAAAAGTCTTTCATTTGGGTAATAATGAATCAGGACGGGCAGGGTTCATTGTTCAAGGTTAGGTCAATCTCATGGGCTGCTCTGCTTACAGGCCTGTCAAATCCAAAGACGGTTCTCCCCAAAGCAGATGTGGTGTTGAGCAGTCCCCAGGGGGATGTGTAGGACTCACTCAGAACATTGTGTAGTGCTCTGGAATAAATGAGGAAGGATAGGGGGGGTAGGGGTGTCGGGGTATGGCTCTGGGAGTTGTGATGGTGCAAGAAAGAAACATTGGGGATCAATTTCATTTACATGTAATGTCTTACTAGCACCAATACTACATGACAACTCCGCTACGCTTGGGAAGGGCACAACCTTCATTCCCACGCGTCTCCATTTTTTGACTTGTTGGCATGTCCCCTACTGGCCTTATCCGCCTGTCCTTCTGCTTTAAGTGTCACCAATCCATTGGCAAGTTGGCGGATCTGGTCCTTGAGTGTAGAGACTGAGGCGGGTGTTTGTCCTTTCCCGTCATTGTTCAGGCACTCGCAGGAACTGTGTTTGCCTGTCTCGCAACAGACGCAAAATCCCACCCGCATCATGCGGGCCTTCTTGTCCTCAGAAAGTTGTCCGGTGATTGCAGATGTGTCCATAGCATTGGGTTCTGACTTATTCTTTGCCAATCCGGTGGTTGACTCCGCTCCGTGCATCTTGGAGTCAAGATCCAGGGCCAGGCTTGCGGCCTTGTTGACAGTGGTGAAGGTGGTGCTGGCCAGTACCAGTTCCGTCTCAATTTCCTGTTTTGAGCCCTGTTGGTATTGGCTGATGAGGTTTGGGACCTCCCATCCAGTGGCGGTGGTGTGGGTGTAATCAGCCACTGTCCTTGTCTGTTGTAGCGCTTGCAACGCTTGTTCCGCCTTTCCTTTCTTCTTGGAGTAGAAATACATCACTCCAAAGTCTTTTGTCCACCCAGCATACAAGAATTCCACTCCTTCCATGACCAGGTCAATGTACGGAGCGGACCACACGGCGGTGGGTCTGGTGAGGTAGGATGCCGCAAACAACAGCTTTGTCCTGTTGTTGGGGAACATGGCACTTTTGACGGACATGTAAATCACTACTTGGCAGGCAAATGTTTCCGCCTTTGTCCTGCGCTCACCATTGAACTTGTTGGGGAATGCAATCTTTGGCCTGAAGGTTGGAGTGGGGATGGTTGGTCCTGGTGTGCTTTGGCCACTTTTTGGTGTGACCGTTTGTTTTCTCTTGCTTGAGTCATCTCCTTTAGCTGTCGTTGGAGTTGCTCCACTTCATCCATTTTTTGAGTGCGGATGAGGTCGGAGTTGTTTGGTTTCTGTTCGTTGGGTTTGTTCAGGTTTCTTGACTTTGTCTCTGTAATGTTGGATCCTGCAATATGTTAAGGTCTGATATGGGGAGAGGAAGGCACTGGGGGTTCTGGGGGTTTGGGATCCTATGATGTAGATTCCAGGATGAGGAAGGGATGTGGATCCATTTCCTGGCAGAATATATAGTGGCCTGTCTGTGACATGAACATGATAGACTATGTACATATGGTGCAGGCTATGATGCGGGCGGGCCCGCAATATGGCTCATGACACTCTTGTACAAAAACAAACTAAACTGTAACATTGCTACTGGTTTCAAGGGTGAGGAGAAAATCTTCTCCAACATCCTCCACATTGGCTTGCTGGTGGAACCCCTGTGATACCCCCTCCCAAGTTAGGAAAAACTGTCTCAGATGCCTATGTCACCATGTACCAAAACTTCAAGGACCTCACCCCCACTCAAGTCCAAAGCAGTGCTTGAGTTACACAATCCCGCCGAGCCCATCTGTACCTTAGAGTAATGTTCAAAATTACCCAATTGAAAAGAATTTCTGATCCCATTGCAAAGACACCAAGTGCCTGGGAAGAGATTGACAACAATTTGGAGGGCCGCCAAAACCATCCAAGGGTTTACAGCTCTGTATTTGGACACCTTCATGAACAGGACAGTCGCCTCTGGAATGGTACATCTACAGTCAATTACTGGACTGAACAGGACCAGCAGCTCCCAAGCCACAAGGAGGTCCTAGCACATGTTGCAATGGAGACCCAAGACACCTTGGCTCCTTGTAATTTTGAGGAGGAATTCCACCAAAATTCAATTTCTCCCACATTCTCTTCTACTTTTTTCACTCTTTCCTTCCCTTATTCTCACCCTCTTGTATTTCTTTTTCATTTTTATTAATATTTCAAAAATAAAACAATTGTTGATATATTCAAGCAATTAGCTGGAATGAAACAGGATGTTGATTATTATACATGAGAAGCTCTGGCCAAGCTTGATCAAACCTGCAAGATGGAATTCTTTCTATCAAGCATAAGCTTGATGGAAAGAATTTTTTGCCCTGCTTTGTCTGTCTGACCGGGGCAAGATCCGAATGTGGTTTTTGAACCGCCCCAAAGACAACTTGGAAGTGGCTTTCAAACCGCCCCAAGGATGACTTGGCAGTGGTTTTCAAGGCGCCCCAAGGACAACTTACCTCAGCTGAATTTTTGAAGTTGGTGGCAGTCCAACTTCAGCTCTCCTTGCAGTTGTCTTCAAGGCAAACCAGAACCCGCCTTAGAGACGTTTCCAAGGTGATTTATGGGTGACTTGACTCTGTTTGGAGTTGTTGCCTCAGTCAACTGAGAGGCGCCCCTCAATTAGTCTCACAGTCAAAAACCTACGCTGACAGGTGCATTTGAATGAAAAAAGAACGCCTTTGAGGCGTCACATCAAGACAACTCAAAGGTGTCTGAGTGCATCCGTGGTGTAGGATTCTAGAAAGCTAAACAAGATGTTTTCTGATCTATGAGAGGGAAGAAATTTAAGAAGCTGGAGATGCAGAAAGCCATCCAAATCACCAATTTGGATTAGGTTTTTGCTCAATTGTCCAAGTTCTAATGATGAAATTATTATAAAATGGCTGTATTTCTCAAGACCAAAACCAGAATAATGTATAAACCAAAGATTAGATAAGAATAAAAAGAGGAGAGATGAGAGAAAGTTGTTGTACCACTTTTACTATAAGAAGAAGATTATAAGTACTGTGATGATGAAGAAGATCTAGACAAAGAATGATGGAACTGAAGAAAAAGAAATAATAGATAATAAAGAATTTCAGCAACGGTCATCAAGCACAAAATAAAGATAAGACAAAAAAGGAGGTCATTGAGTCAACTAACAATAGAGTTAAAGAGTATTAATTTTTAATAGATATGTTTGAGAGTGTCAGTGTGATTTTTTTATAGAGATCTTTTTAAAAGGAAAGAAAGAGAGAATATGAAAAGTGAGTTTGTTGTTCAGTGCATTGATTTAAGTAAGTGATTGGTTACTTTACGCCTGATTAGCCTCAACTTGATTGTTGGAGAGGATTGAGTAGAATAGATTGAGTAGAGTGGATTGAGAGAGGTTGAGTTGGTTGAGTGGAAGTAGTTAAGTGAAATTGAGAGAGGTCCAGTTGGTTGAGTGGAAGTAGTTAAATGGAGAGAGGAAGAGAAGCAATTGAGAATTCAGACAGGGGAAAAGAGAGAAAAGAAGATTAGAGTTTTTAAATAATGATCACATTAACCCCCCACATGATTATTGGGGGTTTAATACATCCAAGTTGATGAGATTGACCAATGAGTTTTCAACAGAAATACTAATCTGATTATTGTTGCGCACCTTAACAACTAGCGTTGGCAACAGATTTTGGTCGTCTAGGACCAAGGGAGGCTGTAGGGGACTTGCCCCGGCCAAGCCAAGCATCACATTGACTGATTTTTTGATTAGTGCAAACCCTACAGCCTTCATGATAAGAACCAAATCAAATTGTGTGATCAAAAACAAAGCCAAAGCAAATACTCACATTAAGATTCACTTTTCTTGACTGCAAGAGTAACAAGTCAGTAAATGATAATGGAGTCCAGTCAACAGTGATTTGATCAAATGACCTTGGAAGGCAGTTAATCAGTGTAACTATGCATGCCAGAGAAGTGCTCAGGACCTGATAGTTGGCAATGGCAGGCGTGAGTTCTCCAGAAGCAAAGCGCCCAATCACACAAAGGATATTGAGTTAGAGAATCCACCACCGTCTCTGTAAAGTGGCTTGGTAAGCCAACTTTACAGAGACAAAGCCCCCGCAGGCCACCTTTGTGGCCTCTTTTGCCATCTTTAACTGAGGAATCTTTAGGATTCTTGTTAGAGGTCTCTAAATTTAGAGACCTCTAACAAGCTCAGTAAGGTTCCCACAATTAAATGCTTGATCCCCCCCCCTACAGCCCCACTTACCAAGCAACATGGAGAGTCCCCAAGGGTGGGGACGCTCAGTTAGCCAGCTGCAGAGCCCCCCTACCGAGTCACAAGGGTGTGGTTTCTTGGTAGGGTAACCATTGCGCTCGCTAACCCCTCCGCAGTTGGGGAAAAGTTAGCAAGACAATGGTGGATGCTCTTAGTCACTCAGGTTCTTTTTCTGTTCATGTGCTTCATACATTTCATTTCTATTTCACCAACATGTCACAAGTTGTATGTAGCATACCAACAGCAGTAGTGGAAGGTCCCTTTCCTCATCCTTCCACCAACCTCAGTCACTCACCTCACCTCATGCCTGCTGTTCTCAGGTATGTGTTGTTTCTCATTTTTCTTTTCATTCTTTTCATATGCAATGAATTCCATCCTTCCACCAACCTCAGTCACTCACCTCACCTTGTGCCTGCTGTTCTCAGCCCCTGTCCATCTCATCAAAGGATAGCCGCAAAGGGTTGGAATCTCGTAGACAGGACATGTCCTACATGTTGACCAGTTTGAGGCTACTACATAGCCAAATAGAATCAGCGGGTAAGGTTTAGCCCAGATGGATTGTCCATTGGTGGGCTGCTAGATGAACTATCCAGGTCAAAAAAATTGCTCGGAAGATCTTGGAACAGAGTTTTGGCTACTTCTAAAAATTTATCTTGCAGGTTCTCAGAGAGTGTTCCCCATCAATACACTACTCTTTCTTCTCTTCTTTGTGTTATCTCTTTTCCTTTCCTTGCTTCTGTTTTCTTTTCCATTTTCTAAGCCCCCCCTCATGTTTTCATTACAACAATTATTATTTTTTCCAGTTGGTTCTTGTTTTGTCCATCTGAAGTGCTTTTAGATTCACAGTGTGCAATGCCATAGACCAAATTACACTTTTGTTTTTTTAAAAAAAAGGTTAATTTCAGAACCCCCCTTCCCCACTTGAAGCCTATGATGATGGTAACCCCCCTCTGAGCGCGACTCGAGCAACAGGCGGCTATTTATTTACATACATAAACCAAGACAACACTTTCGAGCCAACCACCACTACCACCAACAATTAAACCAACAAGTGAACCGATCTCGACATGGCCGATGACCCTCAAGAGACACAAGATAATAGTAGCAGCTCATATCGTACCCTCAATGTTCGTGACGCACTCGGCTATCTCGATCAGGTCAAAGTGCGATTCCAAGACCAAAACGATGTCTACAACCAGTTCTTGGATGTCATGAAACTCTTGTGAGTGCGGCCTTGACTAACATTCATCTTTCATAAAGTAACCAGACTTACTGAAATTACCATCACAATCAATCAATTTAATGGCACAGCAAAACCCAATCAATCGACACTCCAGGCGTGATCGAGAGAGTATCTACTTTATTCAGAGGCTACCCTTCACTGATTCAAGGATTCAACACCTTCCTCCCACCTGGATTTCGTATAGAGTGCACCTTGGTTAGGCGAACTTCCTCCAACGCCGAAGAAGCTGACTTGGTCACCGTCTATACTCCTGGAGAGATCACTCATAAAACCAGTCTATTCCCCAGGGACGGCAGCCCAGCTACGATACTCACCGATCACTGCGTTGGATCCTTGCCTCCTGGCTGGACTCACATTCCAACTGATATTCCGTTTCCCTCGAGTACTTCAGCCGATCCAACCTCAACAGCCGACACCGCTTCAAAAAGCTCAGCTAGTAACCTCTCACCCATAGAGCCTACTATCATACCCCCAATTTGTGATCAAGCCCAGCCAAGCCAATTAGATCATTCAAGACCTCTAAGCTCTTCGATCCAATCTTGCAATCCATCCTTAAACCCTTCTATCGTCGAACCACCCGATCTACCCCCCAAGTCTAACAGCTGTCGCCCGCGATCCACTACCCCATCAGCCACCAGTCAGGAACACCACAAAACCCGCTCACAGAGTGTTACTTTACCCCACTTCACACCGAATTCGACTAAACAGGACCCTACTAGTAATAATCCTAGTTCCTCTCCGACAAAGCTCACCCCAGCAACTCTGCTCAATGAACCCGGTCCTTCCAGTCCCGGCTTATCATCTCGAGGTCTGTGCACAATAAATGAGTTTCTAAGTTGAAGATTTATTAGTTGACTGTTGGGAGTTTTATTTTATCCTTACATTTTGAACCAGCTCATTCACCTAGCATGGACGGAGTAGCCGTTGATCCAATGATAAATCAAAGGGCGCCTACGCCCGCTCCCAAAAATGAGCATCAAGTGTCATCTAGACCGACCCATTCAACTCAAACTAACCAAAACCCACCAACTAGTCGGCATTACAACCTAGATCCCAGCAGTACATCCAAGATTGTCATTGCACCTGATCTTACAGATCCTAGCAAATTCAAACCATCCCAACCCAAACCTATTCGGCCAAATTCAACGCTCATCCCAGGGCTTCCTCTGCCGCAACCCAATCTCAACGGTAAACCGGTTGAGTTTAACTATGCTATCAATTATGTCAACAAGATCAAACATCGCTTTATTGATCAGCCAGAAATCTATAAAACCTTTCTCGAGATACTTCAAACTTACCAAAGGGATGGCATGGCCATTGATTCGGTGTGTTTCTAATCGTTATCAACTGCTCCGGATGACCTCACAGGGCCATCGGCCTCAATGATCTGACAAGCAGCTGACTCGTTTTTCTCCCTCCCATAGGTCTATGTTAAGGTTACGAAACTATTTTCGAATGCATCTGATTTACTGGACGAGTTCAAACAGTTTTTGCCTGACCTGAACGCGACCTCGGTCGCGGGGCAAGTGTCCAAATCACCATTTCTGCCACCACCCCCCAAAGCTTCTTCTTCTACCAGCCGACAACTAAGCACCTCCCCCCAATCGTCACAACAATCTAACTCAGCTCGAAAAACCTCTAGTGAAAAGCTAGCAAATTCCCAATTTCTATCACACCCTCAGTCTCTCTATCTTCCCCCGACCTCCTCAAAACCAAACCACAGGTTAATCCCAGATACATCAAGGGCATACAAATCACAATTTGCCTTGCAGAACAACCTGTCAACCGATCCCACACATGATCCAACAGGACATTCCATCAAGTGTTCTCCTCCTCGTGCGCAATCCCCCAGCAAGGTTCCTTCCAACCTCGCTCGCGCGGCTTCTCCTGCCTTACCATCGGTTTTTGATCCTCAAGTACTTTTGAGTACAACTAGTGGCGCTCTAGACCCACAGGTTGTGAGCTGTGCTTTGTCAAACGGGCAAACTCCTGCACACACAGGAACTAGTTTGATGAGTCAATCAAACCATGGGTTTATCACCAGTGCATCACCGGCTGGAACCGCTTCTTCACACCTCGTCTCATCCGCAGTGCCCGATTGCCACTCGCTTCATCAAAAAAGGTTGTTGGCCAGCCCGGCCAATCCAATTCATGTAGATGACGACTTCCCAGGACCTCCTAAGAAGAAAAGAGCTCTAGGAAATGGAAGCGTCGAAGATCCTAGTCTTCGGCCAACCAAGGACCAGTGCCTTCCAACTGAATCTCACGCGACTGCTTTCTTACCGGAAGATTTAGCCCCCAAGAAGATCAAGCGTTCAAAATCCAAGACAAGTGCAAGCGCTGAGTCGATGCCACCTACGGTCACAAATGAAGCCGTGCAGCATCGAATTGCCACCTTCCTCGAGCAGTACCGCTCATCACAACCCGAGTCACACGAAGCAATAATCCGGGAGTCAGTGCCGCATGGCTTTGCTACACAATTGGAACCACATAGAAACCACCCTCAGTCTTTACCACATCAAGTCATTGATCCATCAATCGGTGGCTCTTCGGCTTACATTCATCCCCACTTGCAATTGGTTCATGATCCTCACTTGGGAAGCTCAAATCTGGCTGGATACTCGACTTGTCAGCCATCCTATGTTGAGACCCACGATGCCATGGGAGGTCGTACGCTGACTAACACCAAGGAAGTCGCGCTGTTTGAGTCAATACGAAAGTTTCTAAATGATCAAGATCTTTGGCTAGAATTTCTAAGGGTCTTAGACCTCTACAACCGGTCGATCATTGATTTTAAAACTTTATTGGATCGAGTATCAGTATTCATTGGCGATGATGACGAACTGTTGGAGGACTTCAAGGGATTGGTTGGATATGACGTCAAGAACGATGGCTTGGTTGAAGGAGAGGTATGGGAGATCAGGAATCGGGATATACGAGAACGTGACAAAGTTGATGCTTCAACGATCCAAAAAGAGTATGGGCCAAGTTATAAGCGACTGCCGCGGGCAGAGATTGATCTGGCGTGTTCAGGAAGAGACGAATTGTGCTGGAATGTTTTGAATGACGAATACTTCGGAGCGGCAAAATTCGGAACGGAGTCTGGTGGACCAGGGCATCGGAAGACGAATTTCGAAGAAGTGGTTGCAATGACCGAAGGCGAGCGAGCACATTTCTCCTACTGGTTAGAATGTATCAGTCGAACAATCGGTCATCTTGAGTGCTTACAAGCGCGGATTGAGGAAATGGAAGATCGAGATAAAGCGAGCTTCACACTAGGAGAAAACCTCGGTGGAAGCAGTCCATCTATCTACCATCGTACTCTTCGCAAGGTATACGAGGGCAAATATCAATCTAGCATCTTGCCTTACCTGCGCGACTACCCTGCAAATACAATCCCAATCGTCCTTCGGCGGTTGAAGGAACTTGAGCTGAGCTGGAAGTCTGCTGAATCTCAGTGGAACTTGATCTGGAGAGAAGTAGAACGAAAGAATTACTACAAAGCTCAAGATCATCAAGTGATCGCGTTCAAGTCTAATGAAAAGTCTCTGCTCAAAGGTCAAAACTTGTTGAAAGAGATTCACGACTTGAAAAGAGATCAGAAGGCTTTGGTTGATACGGTGAGTATCAAAGAAGAGGAAGATTGTCAACCAGTTTCTAAACAGATCGAGAGGCCTTTAGAATCGACTTCGCAAATGGACATAGACCAGGAATTCGCTCCAAACCCATCATCATCATCAGATCAACTCGAGATAATCTTAGAAAGCAGGATACCCCAAAAAATTAATCGATCACCGACTCCTACAAGAGCAGCCCATCAAATCGAACTAGGGTTCGAAGACATGGACGTGTTTTTTGATGTTCTGAGGATCATTATCATGGCGCTCGACCGGTCTGCACTATCGAATCCAGAGCGAAGACGGATCGATGAATCTCTTCGGACGTTTATCCCGGCGGTCTGGAACATCTCAGCAACCGAGCTAGAGAAACAGATCCCGATCATCTACGATGACGAGTCGAGTGAGCCGAGCGAGTACGGCCGTCCCACTCAGCCGAATCATGACGGCCCGACGACGAGCAATCAAAAAAACGTACTAGATCAGAAGGGCATCGAGACCCTCACCGAAGGGCTCTTGAAGATCCAGACTTCCCGGGAATCCAGACGCGCCCGCTCTCAAAACCTCGACACTCCCATGTCTTCCCCTCAACCGTCGTATCAACTCACCCCTGCCGAATACGTCTCCACTACGATTGCACAGCCTGCTTTCACTGAGCCAAATGGGTCTAGCTTCATCGGCTTGAATAAATGGACTAAGGTTTCGATAGTCGATGATCGGCCAAGCAATCATCCGGACGCTGAGCAACCGGTCGATCGTCGAGTCGGGCGATGCTACAACGTCTTTGGATCTGCCACTTATTACTTGTTGGTCCGGTTACTACACGTGAGTTATGAACCGGTGTTTGACAGTTGTGGGAAGCAGAGAGAGGGGTGGGGGAGCGGGGGAAAAAAAGTTTTACTTGACGAAAATGTGATTCCGCTTCTTTGTAGACACTATACATGAGGTTGATCAAACTGAAAACTATCGGGCTCGAGTTGGGAAAACAAAAACCTCGCTGGAGACGAATCAATCCGGTGGCCATTGAGCTCGGTCTCAGCCACTCGATCATTGGCCTCGATGACCATCCCAATCCTTCCTCCCAATTATATCCTTATTGTTTAGATCAACTGTCCCGCTACTTCGATGGTGAAATTGACTTCCACTCTTTTGAGGAATCGATCCGCGTTGCATTTCCTAGACATGGATACCTCCTCTCAACTGTTGATAAACTAACTAACTCGATCTTAAAACAAGTTAAGTCTTTTTACTCTTTTCCATTGCTTCATCATTGGACCTAATTCTCCATTTTTCAACATTTGCCTATTGTTCTCTCAGTTTGCACAAATTCATCAGGAACCTAGGAATAAAGAACTGTTAAATTTGCTGAACCGGGAGCGGATTCTGAGTTCGATCAACCCGATCACTCAGATATCTTATCGGCATCAAGCGGAATCGATCTTGGAAGAAGAGGAAGGTGTACTGTTTCGTGCTGAATGGGTCAGTTAATTTTCTCACTCGGATAAACCAGATAAGACTTGGCAAAGTAAAAAAGAAAAGAAGAAGACACTGATCCGTCCGGTGTGACTTTGACAAACTATCTTAGCATCCCGAAAGAATGTCCTTGAGTTTCCAGGTCCTAAATCAAGGAGAATCGACTTTCGAAGTCAAGACAGTCACAGAAAAGTTGATCCACTACGTTGACACCTACGAGTTAGAAACTAGCACCGAGCTGGTCGAGCCGACGAAAGTGAGAAGGCCATTCTTGAGATCTAACTTACTGATCGAGGAGCACTCGGAAGATGAGGAGAATGAAGGAGGAGAAGGAGGAAAAGAGGCGGCAGGAGTAGAAGGTAACGAGAACCCGATGAGCACGGATGATCCGTGTGTTGCTGGGGATCGGCCCCTGAAGGAGAAGAGGAAGCGGGCCGGGCGATTTGTGCTGATTAATTCGAGCAAGATTCGACTATCGATTAACGCGAGGACGTACAAGTTGCAGTTCAATAGCAATCGAAGTTCAAGTCAACATGCCCAGCAAATGGTAAATTCTTCGTGCTCGAGGCCAACAAGCATGGGACAAGTACAAGACGAACCTACAGACCTCTTGTTCGTTAAGGACTTGAGCTTACCTTCCTCCCCCGATCTGCGTTCTCAAAAGATCATCCAAAACCAAAAGTTCATGTCTTGGTTGACCAATCGTCAATCCGAATTAAACGAGCTCAATCGTGCCGTTTGAGGTTCCATCATATTCCTCTCTGCTTCGTATCTGTCTGACAAAAAATTTCTTGTTTTAGGCTGTCATTTTTTTCGCTGTTTCATAACTCAATAATCAATACATTTAACCAGGTTTGTTATTTTTAGTAACAGTATCCCCTCCTCTCTCGCGGCTTTAATTTGTTTCGGTTATGTGTACATGTTTACTTCTCGCCTCCTTGTGTGTACATGTTTACTTCTCGCCTCCTTGTGATGATCTTATTCTGATCACCCCAACTTCCCTTATTTATCTCCATGAAGGAACGTTTGACCATTCCCTTTCATATTAATCAAGCGTATTTTTGGGGCGTATTTTTTGTATGGTGTATGTTGTATGTATGTACACATTTTGATATAATCAATGTAAATTGATATGTAATATCTTCTTGAATTTATTCATGTGTTCACATGCATACCAATTGTCTTTGGAAGTCAAAAGCCAAAAGAAAAAAACTTGTGTCAGTAATAGACAAGACAATTTAAGTCAAGTTGAAACATGAAGGAGTCACAAGGGAAAAATAAAATAAAATCAATTACCCAATTATTATACATATTTATGTGACAATTAGGAACAAGAAATTACAATCCAAGGCAAGCGGAAGATGATACCTCCCTAAGTCCAAGTCTCGTTCGACTACAGACTTTTCATGTGGAACATGCACGGCCCAATTGTGGGTCTCATGATTGGTCCTACCAATGACTGGATTGATCCGTCTTGTGGGGATCACTTTGTTTGGGCTGTCTCATGTTCGTCATGAGCCGTATGTTTCTTACATACATTGAACGGCGGATAACCGTACCTGCGGGCTGTCTTTTTTGGGGGGGTTTTTTTGGCAGGAGGAATTTAAGGTCGAACTTTGTAAAATAATGTACCGGGCATGTACGTCTTAAAGGTTTTCACTGAGGAGGAATCTTTCTCAATAAATAGAAGGTACTTGTCGAGTCTGATGTTTTTGTTGGGCTTGATGGTTTCAACTTCCACAATGTTTATTGAAAGGTTACGAGAAGCCTTTCTTTCTTCTTGCTACCTGCCCCTTCTTGATTTGGCATTATTGTTAGCTTATCAGTCCATAATACATAGAGCTGAGTTTAATGACTATTTATTGGGAAGAGTCAGGTCAGATGCTAATTAAAGTAAAATTGTTGGAAAAAGAGACAAGTCAGCCAACGTTATGATATAAATTATAATTGATTAGTGAGACGGTTTGCTTTGAGGTCCAACAAGAACAAATGATGGCAGACAATTCACACAACGCCAATCGAGCAAAGACGGACACATCAATTGAGTTAATCTGAACGAATATGTACTAGACGAAGAAAAGTAGCTACGATGCGAAAAAGAAATATCTAATGTTATATGCAAGGTTTTAAAGAAATGTAAATTTATAGGTTGTTCATCTTTACTCGATGCGAATTTATTAGGGCTCTAAAATTAAAGTATCTAGACAAGAATTCTCGAAAACATGAAACTGTTAATTGCCGGTATTAATATCGCATCGCGGAGCCGGAGATGGTGATGGTGATGGAAAGAAATAGAATGTTTTAGGTTAAGTAAGTGTTCTGCGTAGGTTTACTGTTAAGATATTCGAGTTTTTCGGCCCGCCAATCGTCTTCAATTAATTCACCTTGAATGATTTTTTTGTTGAAGCGCATGACTTTTGCTGCCCTGGGTGTGTAAGCAGGCCAATCGTCTGGTAACAGAGGGAAAACTAACGTGAGCTTTCGCTTGCTTATTTTTCTGCTTGATTCTAGACCCCAGTTGAAACACATTTATCAAGAAGCACTAACCACCCGGATTCAGTTCGTACACAAAGCTGATATAACGATTCCTGACCCTCTCAGCCAATTCTCTCGTTTCCATTATCTCGGGAAATGATAGATTTTCTTCGTTGAGATTTCCGAAAATTAGGGGAAGTTCCGAACTATGAGAAACTGCAAACCAATTCATGTCAGTTTAAGATGTGTTAGGATTATTCCTTACATCCACCAATAAAGCCTCATGTCTGGGTGAATTCTACTTACCGCCCCCGTAGGAATGATCATTTGACGCTGGTGGCCCGTCAAAATAGTATACATATACTGGTTGGTGTGGGGAGGCTTTGCGAGCCCAAAAACGTTTGGGCGCTTGATAATGTAAATCACCTAGTATATCGGGAAGTTCATCAGACATTCTGCTGGGATTCGGAGACTTACGACACACAGATAAATCACGTACCGTACCACGCAGCTAGCCTTTTGAAAATGCGGGGAAGACCAAGGGTTCTATCTCCCGTGTCAAAAGGAGAGCCGAGCGATGGTTCGTCAGGATAAAGCTTCGCAACGTTTTTGTAAACTTGTTGATCGACTTGTTGAAGGTCTAGGATGGAGCTGTTGGTCATATAAGAATAAAAAAAGCTGTCCGAATCCTCCGATGAGCCGTGGAAAGCAAGCGATGGCCCGACTGCTGCAAGTGCACCTAGAAGAAGCGGAGTCTTGGAGATATTGAGCTAAATAAACAACCAAGGAAACGAGGAAACGCTAGGTTACCTTCGTCTTTATTTGTTCCTATGATCATTGGAATCTTGATGAAATCGCCGTCAGCAAGTCTCTCGGAAGGACGCCGGTCTACGAGTGAACCAGCTTTGTATGATGGTCCCCACAAACTGATCTCGCGAGAAAAGGGGAGGGTTCGGAGCAATGCCATACTGGCATTTAGAAGCACGCTGTAGTCTAATTCTCTGAGGCATTCTAGTCGATCAACTTGTGCAGACGTGGATTTATGTTTTTTGAGAACAGTTCTTGTGGTCGTCGGAGAATCACAGCCAGTATCCTTCACCAGAAGTGTGTAAGGCATTCCAGGGCGATCATAGACATGAACCGGAGGAACAGTGTGGCTAATTGTATCGCATTTCATCAGATTTGATTCCAATTAAAATTCAAGTGGAGAACTGGGTTAAGATGAGCAAATCTGAAACCGATATTGCGACACATGACTTACGACGTGGGCGATCCGGAATCCATAATGGCGGCCCTGAAAAGCGTCGCGCTGGGAGAATCGTACAAATAGGTGACCAGGGTGGAAACCGCGATAGCCCCAGCACTCTGTCCCCATATGGTAACTCTAATGAGGAAAAAAAGTTTAGGGGTAGATAAGGCCGATGGTTTCTGTTTTCTGAGTAAAAGGGGCAGGAGAGGGCATAAATAAAAAGAAGAAAAATCGGCTAGACCACTAACCTTTTTGGATCTCCTCCAAACGCTTTGATGTTGAGTTTCAGCCACTTCAGACAAGCAATTTGATCCTTCAGCCCCACTTGCAAATCTTCCACTGGGAGATCGTCCGTGTTAAGCTGGAGAACATCGAATGCATTAAATAAGCAGTTCAGAAAACTGCTACTTGAAGGACTACTGTTGTACAATTTTCGTGGACACAACTTTACGCACAAATCCAAAAGAGCCAAGTCGATAGTTCATGGACACAAATATAATAGGCTTGTTTAAATCGTAGCTAGAACTAACGAGGACTGATGAACACTCAGTTTCAATTGTGAAGTTCGTAGTAGAAGAACACATGGAGAAAAAAAAATTGAGACGTTTAAATGTGAATGCCGGTTCAATAAACCTATCAAGAACTGAAAAAAAAAAAAAAAATCTACCAACCAGCGCCGTCCGTGCTAGCACCCGTGCCGTAGGTATAGCCACCTCCGTGTATCCAGACCAGAACAGGTAAGAGTGAGTCCTTATTTGTACTCGAGGGCCGGTAAACATTAAGGTATAAACAATCCTCCGATATATTTACCTCAGGTTCGAGCGGAGGATTAAAGGGCGGCTGCGGACACGCATCTCCGAATTCAGAAGCTACTTTAATTTTTCCATCATCATTTTGGTTGTTGTCAAGAAGGCGTGGGGCACGAAAACGAAGATCATCGATTGGTGGCTTGGCATAACGTATTCCGAGCCATGTATCAACTGAGTGGCGCGATTGGTTTGTGAATCCCAGATATCTTCCCGAAGTTGTGAGTATACTGAGACTATCAAAACCTGATGCTCCCGAGGTAGGATGACTAGTCCAACTCTTTTCGGTGTGGTTGGCTGCGTGCTTCGAGGCCTGATGGACGAAACTGGATGGTGGTGGAAGGGTAGCATCGTGCTTGGAGGAGATCTTAGTTTTTTCTTGAGTTTTTTGGGGTGGTTTAGAAGACAGCTTCGGAGGAATAGGTTTCTTCGGAGGGGGTGGGCTCTTCTGTTTCTGGACACTTTGGTTTTGGCTGTTAAGGGTATTTGAGCTGGTGGAAGATGGGAGTTGGTGATGTGTAAGATCTGGCTCGGTGGGAGAGGATGAAAGACAGAGAAAAATATTCAAGACAAGTATTAGAGTGATAAGTGTGTTTAGATTGAGAACCAGACAAGGAAGCTTCATTGGAGGCGTGCCCCAACCACTGGGTAGCTTGATCGGTTTGTTTTCTGATGGTGGCCGGAGAAGAGGCCGGTGGCCCGTAGGGCGGAAATTCTAGGGAGTCAATATCGGATGTGGGAATCCAAAATCCTGAGGGCTGATGTATGTATGTACAGCGTATCAGCGGGTGGTCTAATCGTTGGATTGTATGCTATTAGAAGCCTGATTTCTTGTGGATACGCTTGAGGACCGCGTGAGGATAGTTTCTTAGGCGCAAGTCGTTCAGAAAGAAGGAGAACGTTCAGGATCAATCTATGTATGTGTAGGATATGAAGTGGTTGAGAAGGTAACAGAGTTGGTTAATGGACCAGACTGCAAGAGAGGCAGGAGCTTATTGATATCAACGCCTTGGTTCCAATTCACTTCTTGGGTCGACAAATGTTTCAATGGGGATTATGAAGAGTGGGCTGCTGCTCTGGCGAAGCCTATGTATTGATAATTTAAGCGTCGACAATCTGTGAGGCTCTGTGAGGGCGAGTGATCTTACATATTTATCTATTGATTTAAATTATTTATGTATCAAAAAACAATATTCTCCCGGTCAGAATACATATTTATTTAGAATAAAATTTCCAATTCACATCATTAATCGCAGTGAGACTGGTGACATCGACCACGGAAATTCTAATATTTCATTGGCAGCCGGTATCCATCAACAGCCAAACTTGAAGGTTATCCGATATTGACGCGCTCTGCGTCTCAAGGGGAGAGAGGTAAGATACATAACCACCGAGTCTCCTAGGAAAGAAAGGAGATGATTTGGATCAGAAAGGGTGCTTATCGAGGGGCGCTTGGGTAAATTCGACAGCTTCCAAGTGATCTGGGTCACTCGAAGGCATGAACCATGTCAATATCGTCGACGTGCAATCTACCACCAACATACTCAAACTCACCCGGAGGAGAATCCTACCGATCGCCTCTAGGTCCTCGCTCTACAACTATGCAGATATCTTGAGCCCGAGGTGGTCAGCTTATGTATAGACTCAGCTTTCAAACAGCAGCAGAACCTCAGAGTAGACGAATGATTGGTTATTCATGGATGAACTCATGATTCACTAGAAATCTTTAGGCTCTATCGGCACATCATCGGTCGGCTAAAAAACGCTTGGTGGAATATTTCCCGAGGTGTGCCCATAGAATCCTAAGGCGGCTGACTGGAATGGCTTGTTCATGAGCAATCAACAAATTCTTACTCTGAGCATTCTGCAAGCCTGCTTCCTTCCAACTGCACAAGCAAGCTGAAGATTGGTTCTTAAATCAACTAAATTAGATCAATATCTTCAAAATCGAAAGAGGAAGATACCTCATGAACTACGTCGGCTCTGCAAAAAAACAATGATGATGACAGGTGACAGGTGTTCTTCTTCACCCTGGTTCGTTCGAAATATCAAGAGACAAGTTTTAACTCTAATATTGAACTTTGTTATGTTTATCGGGAAACGTTGATGAGCTTAAAAGCATCAGGGGGCCGAAACATTTTACGAATTGTGGATGCACGACGCCAAGATGGATAGGAACACACACACACACACACAAGTTCAGATCTACCCTTAGTATTACCATGCCAGGGTTCAACCTACAGTTTTGAAACAAAGATTTAATTAAATGTCTAAATGAACGTTTGACTTGCCGGAAAGGTTATGTATCTCTGGGTGATAATACTGCCCCTATGTGCTTAATCAACAAAGACAAAGAAAGGTCAGACCAGGCTAAGTCTATTATGTACGTCATACAGCCAAGGCGGCGGGCAAGCTTGCCGCACTTCAGACTTCAGCCTCCAAGCCTAGAAAGCTCATGTACATCAGGTTGTGTGCAGGGAGATGATTGGAGGAAAATTTCTACTAACTCCGACTTTGGCCAATCCTGGTGTGGAGATATCTTCCCGTGTCACATCCCACGCAGAAACCTTTCGGGGGCGCCAAGAAGGGCCAAGGCTACATGAAATCTACTGTCTAATATGCAAATACAATGACAATAGTAACAGTAATACATTTACCTAACACAATTTAGCTTCTGAGAAGACAGCGCAGCAAATTTCTACAGGGAATATTTGAAGGTTCAGCCCTAGAGATACCCCAGAGGATCCTAAAGATTGACTTGGCAGTAAAATGCAATAAATATAGTGTATTATTACTACTGTAAATACTAGCATAAACTATAATATTATTGGATAAATCAACTTGTTCAATTAGGCGGGGTACATCACTCAAACCACCACTAAATTCATACTCCTTCTAGTACTGTATCATAAATCAATATTTGCTTTTTATCCAACCCACCTGTATTTACTGGAATAAGTCTTGACTACCCTTAGAATTCCCCATCCTAGGCCTTGATATATTCCTTATAAAGCAGTTGCTGCAAGACTACCACCTCTGGCAGTAGCCAATCAGCTCAAGTGCTTGCCATCTGCTTATTAGCAATTTATATTGCTAAACTTAACCAAAAAGACAAAAGACAGTCAAACATACAAGGTTAGCTTAGTCTTCTCCAAATGACTGGTTTGTATGTCAAGCCTAAACATTATAAGAGCATACACAGTTGTTTTGATAAAATTTAAACAACTGTGGAGCTCTTAGTGAGCTCAACAGTTAAGCTATCAAGACTGTCCCCACTTGCGGCTTGATAACCCAGCTCTATGGGTTATCAAGTTGGTTCCACACTTGTGCTCCTCTGCAACTCAAGTCAATAACTCATGTTGCAGAGGAATACTACAACACCCACATTGAAATTAAAAACACACAACACAAAAAATACAAAAAATACAAAACTTAGCACAAAAAATACATTTCAAATTCCTGTTTCTTTCTTTGTGGGGGCACTGCCAGAATAACTGCCTAGGTTGAGTTCATCCCAGTTAAACTAGGATGCAAACAACCAATTTAAAGTAGGTTGAACTCAACCAATGAAATATAAAACCAAGGGGGGTCCCTTGGATTTATATTTCATCAGTTTATTTCAACCAAGTTTAAATTGGTTGAGTGCATCCCAGTTTAACTGGGATGACTTCATCCTAGGCAGTTATGCTGGCAGTGGGGGACAGTTTAGCGGGGTTTGACTGGAAAAAATAAAAAATAAACAGCTTGTGTTTTTTTTTGTATGAGTTGCACTTTTTTTTTACTTGACTTTTATTTTATTATTATTTATATTTTTGGGGTGGGGAGGACTTTGGGGTAGGGTGAAGTTGGGGATTGAGGGGGGGGGGCATAAATTTATGGACCTCTATTGATAATCCTAGTAAATCAACAGTTATCAAGTGCTATCAAGCGCACAAGTGGGGTGTTGTCTTGATAAAGCTGACTTATCAAGACAACTGTGGATTCTCTAAGGAGTTTAGGTGATCCTCTGTGCATAGTATCAACATTATAGAGAGAGTAATGAAAATTATTACTTTGATAATCTTTCAGCACAATTATAGCGCCTGGAGCTTTATAGACATCAATTCAGATCTTCATACACATGGCTGAAACTTTTCCACTCCACCATTGATGTCCATTATTTTTACAATTTGCTAATGGTATCTTTTACCATATAAAATATATTTTTAGGCCTTTGAAAATATAGTGCAATCTTTACCTTCAGTCTTTGGGAAATTTTCTTTTTTCAATTTTCTTATTTTTTGAGAGGAAAATTCAGGAGTTTTTGAAATGATGAAAATGGCAAAAAATTCAAAACATTGCTGGTTCTTGGTTTCAACTTCCCAAACACCCAAAAAATCCTTACAAGTTTGCAATGCTATGGAACTTAATAACAGTTCCAGAAATATAATTTTGGATCATTCAGGGAGCTGGCCAGCAGTTAGCCCTACATATCAGATTCACCATGAACACCCAATCCATCCATACCCTTATGTATTTGGAAATTACAAAGAGAGTAATCACTTCATTTTTGCATTGAAGAATATTTTTGATTTCTTTACACCAGGAAAAATAAATTTTCACCTGACATGTCATGACATCAATGAATAATGATTGTAGCTTTGTTCTAGCTCTGGTTCCACTCCAACTAAGCTACAATGGCCCCTTTGTGTCCTTCAAGGGGCTGTACATGAGGCCAACTGTACTACTGATGGGTAGCTCATTGAACCTAGGCTGATTTCACCTGTAGTCTAGTGAAAATGTATTTTTCTCAGCAAATTATCTGATCATATTTCCAACAAATTCACTAGAGTAGTCCACTTTAAGAAAAATTTGTCCATCTACCTGCAGATTAAATTTAGCATCCTCCACCCAAGCTGCCATTGTAACTCCACCTGTTTAAACATTGTATTCTTACAAAAGCTTTGAATTGTGGGTAAATTGGGGAGAAACAAGTGATGGAATTGTGGGCTCCACATCAGTTTACAATTATGATTTGAGCTGTGGTTGGATGACAGCCTGAATTGATACCAGGTCATTGGTCAGCAAAAACCCAATCCAAACCCATCAGCCTGTTTCATTAAGCAATGCTGTCTCCAAAAATGGAAACCAACAACACAATGGTCTTTTAATATATATGATGTGTTTTTTCTATTAATTTGAACTCCTTACTCATATTAACAAGAAAAATATTGGTAATGTTGGAATTTTAAGCTCAGTACTATTTAAAAAATCTGGGGAATACAAACATAGAAAATAATAAGGGCTGCTGAAATTATCACCAAGTATCTTTTTTGATTTAATGATAATTAAAGATGTCAAAATGTTGACTTCTGCTGATGTTATTCTGGTTAATGTTAGATAGAAAAATGAGGTAAGCTATATATGATGATACAGTGGATAAAATGTAGGCTTCACAATAGGAAATCTATTAAAAATACACATATTTTTCAAGTTTAGAAACATTCTCTTTTGATTGGAAAATTATGCCATCACTCCATCCCCAACCACACATCTGTTTGTGTGTAATATTTTTTGATTTGAAAAAAACTGGGAGTGTGATGTTGTGTTCTTCAAGAATTGAAAATAATTTATTGTGTTTTTCCATACTTATTTTTAAAAAAAAAATCATGTCATCTTTTATCAAATTTATATCAGGTGTGACAACTGAAGAAATTCCAGATTGGGCCAATGGGCTTTGCTGACAAGAATTGGAACCATGTACAAGATTTTGTCTTTTTGAAGACAACAACTCATGCTTCAATTCAGCTGGTGGAGAATAAAGATTTACTCCACCAACTGATTAAGCCTTTTAATAATTACAGAAATAAATAAATTAAGCAAAAACAACAACACACACAGAATGACAATAAACTCACCAGGGCTTGGTTCCATCTTTGAACTACACTGGTAGTCAAGAGGATGTATTGAGTTGGATCTGTTGGATGTATATGTGGTACTTGGAACTTGGAGGGTGAGCTCTACATATCTGATTCATTTAGAAATTTGTGGATTTTAATTGATCAGCTGTTACAGTTTTGCCAGGGTGATCCAAAGACAGGGAATTTGAGTATGAGGCCTGTTGAGCAGCTTCCACACTGAAAAGATGGTTCTTAACTTCAATGAAAGCCTTTGTATTCTTGGATGCAGTCAAAAAATTGTCCATGTGAATCACCAAAGCGGCCTTTGTAAGATCCATGCCAAGACATAATAAATCCAATGAGTGCAGGTGCGGGTGTTATTTACAGTATACATTTCTGATTTAGCAAACTCTGGTGCAGCTCTAGAACTCATTGAAACTCTCCAGTTGAGATGTGAAGAGCCTCTTCCAATGGCATTGCAAATGAATGCAACAGAGCCTTTGAGATGTTTGTACCATTCTTCAGCCACCAAAACTTGAAACTCTGCCAGAGTAATCAATACCATCAATTTCCGCTTCAACGCTCCAAGTTGAGGAAAGCGGCGCCCATCCCAGCTTGTGTTGATGAATTTTTTATGGTAAATATAGTTTAAAGCTGGTATTGTTGAGCTTGATGATTTGTGGCTAAAATTATTAGAAATCATGACCAAAAGAACTGAAAACGGATCAGGACCAATTTGATAGATGTAAATTGGATTTGGAAATTACTGACTTGCAAATTATTATCATTTTCCTCATAATTTATGTGAATATGAGCAATCCTTAGAGTTTCCACATGTCAACTCCAGGCAATTGAGAAGGATTGTTTTTCAGTGGTAATAGATGTAGATGGGCCCCCACAACTGAGGTCTCACTCAAACTGGGATGTGTGACCTTATTTGAACTTGATTGACTTCAGCCAATCAGATAGGAATCAAGGGTACCTCAACCTTCGGATTCATACTTCATCAGTTGGGATCAAGCCATTGCCAATTGTTTGAGCACATCCAAGTTTCAATGGGATATCCTCAGCCCAGCAAGTCATACTGACAGTGTAAATATTGTGAAGCCAGGTGGTATCTTGGTGAAATTCCAATGTTTATGGGGAACCTTTTCAGATTATTTATGATGCTTGATTAAGACGCAACTAACAGGGCCTTAGTTTGTTACCCATGAGGAGACCCTAAAAATGCAACATGAAGTTTGTTATGAGGGAAAAACAAAAGCGCAACAATCTACGAATATCAGACAGAACGAGAGCGGGAAGATTGGGATTCGGATTACGAAGTTGAGGTTGTAGGTGATTGTTTACAGGACTTCGAATTGTAAGGCAAACGTGGATTATTTTTAATCATCAGAGATTTGCGATGTTTCTTGCTTTTCAGATGGGCCTCCCAATTCACTTCTTCAATCAAGAACGGTTCATGTGATTCAGTTGTACAGCTTTCGCATACTTTCAATTGTAAATCTTTCAACGATCTTGTTTTTCTTCATTTTTTTTTCAAGCAGAAGTTTACATTATGTCAGTCCGCAGTCTTGACTTCGTTTTCGGCTTTCCCTAGGTTATGCTTACCTTGCTTGTGATTCAGAAAGTATGGATTTTGCAATTGAGCAGATTGATCTGGGAGATGGCAAGTTGTCGTAGTTCAAGAAGGCTATGTTATCAATGCAATGGTTGATGAAAATTAGGAATAAAACTTTGGGTGACAAATTAAAATCAACTAAGAATCTTTGTGGGGACAGACGAACCAGATAAGATATCTTGAGCAGGCATCAGGACGTTCCGGTCCCACTCATTTACTTCACTAGCGTCCAATATGTAAGTCATCGCCTGAGAATCCATCCTGTTCGTAGGATCTAAGGCTTCGAAAGAATCTGCGAACTTGTGGTTCAGTTCAGGCAAGAACTTGTTTTTCATCCATTTGACTTGCGATTTGGCATATTGCCGGGTTGCAATCTTAGTCAATTCTATAGCTTCCGCAAGTTGCTTGGATGGCATTTGTTCTGGTCTTGAGCTGGCTTCTGTGGTGCTTACTAGCGACTCGAATTCTCGATATCCTGCACGTTTATGATTATTCGGGGTACATACATAGCTTGTACATTCAGTCAGATGGATAGTGAAAATATGGGCAACATTTGGCCGGCTAACCTATGGCTTGGAAAGGGCCTCGAGAAAAGTCGGTCCGAGTATTGTCTCCTGCTGCCAGGCTCTCCCGCAGTATCTTTAATTCTCGGACCTCATTCACGAGACCGCTCTGCGGATGGAGTACAAGGATAATTCCTTTCAGTGAGCCTTGACTATGTTTTGGCAATTGAAGAAAACGGGTGAGAACGTCGCGACACCACTTACTTCAATCATTTTATCCACCCGAGCATCTAGCCGAGGTAAAAGCTTTTCGGTTTCTGAATACAACCAGAAAACCAATGTCCGGTACCTAACCATGGCAGGTAGTCAATTCGAAAGCCAAAGCTGCTTCTTTTTTATTCTAACGAAATTATGACTCACGGAACCCTGACCTCCTGGGAATGTTTTGCTTGTGTATCAATTTGGTCTTGCTGAGCAACCAAATTACTCATCAGTTTGCCGGTGCACATAGCGACTTCGAGACTCCTTCGGACTTTTCTCAAGTCTCTCCAATGCCATCTTCCGGCCATCACGGGATCGATAGATTGAAGAACCTCATACAGCCCGATACAGAAATCTTCGGCGGTTGCCAGAGGGGGTCGGTATTTCGGAGGTAGAAGCTCGCTGGGAAAGCCCGGTGGAAAATCTTTGGGAGACGAGAAAGGTGGTAGATGGGGTAATAAGAAGATTAATCTTAAATGATCGAGTGATAAGGATTTTAAACTGGTGAGCAAAGTGGGATCGAATCCATTATGTTTACATCGCTTGAGAATTTCTTGCGGATTGTCTAGAATGGATGTGAGGTCGAAATCGGGGGATTTGGTCGCATGGATATCTTTATTTATCAGCTCGGAGAGTCTTGTATCACGGTGCTGAACATCCTTCGTCAGTCGGCCAGGTAAAATCAAATTTTGGATGTAATAACCAGTTCCTCCTACAACGATTGGTAAGCGACCTTTTTGATGGATTGCTGTAATCTAGCAAGCGTAGAGAGCTAAAGTAAGTCAATCAGATAGCATGAGAGTTCCGATTCCAGGGTGGATGTTTCACACCTGACTTTTTTAGTCGCATCGTCTCTAAATCTTTCGACGGTGTAATCCTCATCGAGGTCCAAGAAGCTCATGAGATGATGTGGGGTACCGTTGGTCTCGCAGGATGTGATCTTGTTGGTCAAGATGTCAAGTCCCTTGTAAACTTGCATGGAGTCTCCGTTGATGATTTCAGATGCTCTGCTCGTACTCAGTGCGCCGGCGAGCTCGATGGCCAGCTTGGATTTGCCGGTGCCAGTGGTTCCGAGGATCACGACCAGGTCCGGCCTCGCCATGGCTTTTCTTCCCCTTTGCACGGCGGAGGTGAAGATTGGCCTAGTGTGTCTGATGGCTTCGGCAATCGATCTACCCAGTCGCATCGGTACGGAGGGTGACAACTAACTTGTGCTGTAACACTACAGGGGCGGGAGAACCGGCGCGCGGTTGGCGCCTCGCGAAGCGAACCCTCCGAAAGAGGGGTTTGATAATAATTTTGGTGGTGAGGTCTGGCCGCTTTTCACCGCTACATAGCCACAAAAGTACATGGCCAATGGAACCGTTGAAAAGGCCTTGATCCAGTCCCTACTTCAATGAAAGCTGACCTAGCATGGATCAACCAACCCAATCCCAGTTCAGCTTGAAATTGGTGCTGCCAAACTGCTGGGCCTCTTGAGTATGGGTCACAGTTTTTTTTTTTTTTTTTTGCAGTGATAGTGGCAAAGGATTCTCCCAGATTTGTTTTGGTGTTATTTTTAATTATGATTGCTACATTGAGATGTAGTGTGATTATATTTACGCTAGCAAAAATCTGCTTGGTTATTTGGAAAATGAAACTTGCAGAGCTGAACAAGAGCCAATCCTGGGTAACTCCTCACAAGATAGGCATATTATTTTTAAAGGAAATTTACTCCATGGGAAATTGGGAATCTGCTTTTTGTTTTTTGATAGATAGTAGAGAAGTTGAGACATCTGGGCTCTTTTTGTTTAGATGTGATACTCTTCTTGCACATCAGCCGGCCCAGAGAGTAAGGAGTAAGGTTGTAAGTTCAACTCTCTTGCATTTCAACTAGTGGAAGTAAAAGAAGATTCTCTTGCAGTGAGTGGAGGACTTAACCACACCAGCATGGTGTCAATTCTGTGGCTATACATTTGGCTCAGGGTTTTACTCAGCTCAACCAACAAGATGACATGATGCTTGAGCAGCAATGCCAGCTGGCCCGTCCGAAACCCAGGATTCGACCCGGCCCGACTCTGAGGAGTACTGGGGCAATTTGGCTCTGCTCGCACTGACATCAACATCCTTGTCAGCACCAACAACAAAGTCAAGCAACCATGGACCAGATACTTGCCCAAGCCTCCGACACATCCGACCTCGATCTCCTCCTCGACCTCATGCGTCGTTTGCCCCCAGAAAAAATTGATAGCAACTTGCAGAGCCTCTTGTTCGTCCTGCCCGAGTACACCGATGATTTGCTCACGTCGATCGATCTCCCGCTCAAAATTCAAGTCGACCCTTCCTCCGGTAGAGAATTCTTGAATTGCGACTACAATAGGGACCAGGATTCATACCGGTCCGCCTACTGTCACTGATGCATTTTCTTATATAATCTGTTTCACTTGAATTTTTGAATTTGTGTTTCATTTTCTGATCTACTTCCAATGCTTGCCATCAATCAGGAGTCCATGGTCCAACGAATATGACCCCCCTTTACCAGATGGAACATCTCCTGGACCAAAACTGAGGAAATTAGAAATAATTCTCAACGATGGCTTTGATATCTACCGAGAGATGTATGTTATTCATTTAAGCAACATCAAGATTAGATTTGAAATTCATAGCTATTTTCAAGCTGACCAGTTGGGGTTTTCAGGTACTACGAGGGCGGAGTTTCTTCGGTTTATCTGTGGGATCTTGATGAAGACTTCGCAGGGGTAGTATTACTGAAGAAGAGTACGTGACTGTCGCTCAGTTATTACAATATTGCATTTAATGTTCTGATGCGCTTGTCATATCTGTAAACTTCGATCAGCTATCCAACCAAGCGAGAACTTAAGTGGAACTTGGGATTCTATCCATGTTTTTGAAACCACCGAACGTGGACGGAATGCTCATTACAAGCTCACTTCGACTGTCATGCTACATCTTGTTCAATCTCATCCAGTACTTGGAAAGATCAATTTGGCTGGCAGTATGACTAGACAAGTGAGTAACAGACAGCGCAACCTTTTTTTTTGAAAAAAATAAGTGCTAATTTTGGTATGATAGTCCGAGCAAACTTATCCACTAGTAACACCATCCACATCATCGACCCTTTCGCCGACGCATCTCCCGAATATCGGGAGACTAATCGAAGAGATGGAGTTGAAGATGAGGAACCTCTTGAAGGAGGTTTACTTCAGCAAGACCAGGGACGTTGTTAACGATCTAAGATCGGTCAATAATCTGGGTGAGTTGAGGCAGAGATTAGGCGTCCAAAAGGAGCTGGTCGGCCTGCTCAAAGTCAAGGGTCAATCGATCGTCCCAAAAGAATCTTAATCACTTTGTATCCTTCATATTGTGCTTATCACTGTTATTTATTTATATATTTGAGGGAGACCATTCACAGACTTTGGTTTGTTCATAACACTTTAAAAAACCCCTTCTTTTGTCCCGACTTAGCTAGGGGTTTTCTTAGCTGAGCATTTCCTGTGGCAATATGATTGGCGAGACTGCAAATGTTCAACTTTTCCTTGATGCTTTGACACATCACATTCTACTTTGCATGCGCAATAACTGCTAAAGTGTGTTTCTTGAAGTTGATGTTTACATATAAATTCAGGAAAAAAGGACAGAAACATGAGGGTACAAAGTGATGACAAGTACTGTCAAAGTGACACCGAGGTAGAAAAAGAAGGAAAGGGGCATTACTCTCAAACACAATGATCCACTGCCAGAATAATTGCTTGGGTTGAAGCAATCCAAGTTCAAGATGTGCCCAACCCATTTCAAATAGGTTGAGTGCAGTTTAACTGAAATAGCCTGAACCCAGCCAATTATGCTGATAGTGTCACCTCTCACCACATGTATGTCATGAATGACATATCCAATGAGCACAAAGTTGCACTTTTCTCAAGTTGAATGATTTAGACTGTAATTGTATCTCAATAATAAGAAAAATCTACTAATGATTATGCAATCTGTTGATCATTCTCTTTTTCTTGTATTTGGACAAAAAAGTCTGGAGGGTCAAATGAAACTCAGCTGTTAGAATCCAAACCTGGATCCCATATTTTAGTGAAAAGAGTGCAACCAGCGCCAAAAACTGCTTGCCTATCTATTCTTATTACACTTCAGTCATCTTGCTGTTTCTCCCACCTGGTATAAGAACCAAAAGTGATTGTGAAACCCTTTTTCTGATTGAAAAAGGGGATGATGGAGTGTCAATCTCCACCCTTCTGGCTATCAGATAACAAGACCTGCCAAGTTAATCTGAGCAGGATTTAATTGGGTGATAGCCATGGTTGGCTCAAGACAATTTTGTTCAATTGACAAGGTATAAGATGCTGTTCTTACCATTTTAAGTGGTTGTTACATATGTAAAGGCTGTTATGGGTGTTGTTGGGGTGTATTTAATTGGTGAGTACTCAACTAAGCAGACAAAATTTGAGGGGGGGAGAGGGATGGTGGAAGTGAAAATTGAAAATGAAAAATTCACCATTGTGGCATACCAATCATTTGCTAGTGATTGACTTCGGTGACTTGGTGAACCGAGCCTCACTTCGCCGGTCACTTCGCCGGTCTCAATTCAAGCGGGGTCGGGTTTCTAAGGCAGCCCGAGGGCTACGGCTCACAGGGATCGGGGGCGTCAGGTCCCGCTGTGTATTCGGTTAGCCATCCAACCTCGGCACCAGACCTTCGATGTCCCATAATAACCTCCCATCTCATGACGCTTACCACAATCATCACCAACATGATACCACCCAAGAAACAAGCCCACATTACCATCAATCACCTTCCCACAGCGAACCCCCACTTACACAGGATGATGACATTGAAATCCTCGTCGAGTCGATCTTCAATGGACTGTTGGAAGAGATGATCTGGAAGATATCCGTACTTGAATTTAAACGAGCCAGAAACTTCCGCATCTTTTCTACAGAGCAAGGTTCGCAATTCGATCATCTGCTCTATCTTTTCTTGTTCTTTCTGTTTCCCTACGAAAGATCGGGTGCATCAGTTCATTCTGGAAACTAAAGTCAACCTCTGTAACAGAACTCTACGCGAACGAGAAGAAAAATGGCAATGAAAAGAATCACTCCGACCCTGTTCACGATTGCCCCATTTGTGGTCGCGAGGTGAGTCGGTATTCAATAGTTTGAGAACCTTAGTTTAGAGCCATTAAGTTTGATCTCGAGTTATCAGGTCTCAGCCGCTCGCTTTGCACCACACCTTTCGAAATGTTTGGGCATAGGCGGGCGCGTCCAGGCAATCAAGAAAGGTGTACGACCTGAGTTTAGGTTGGTGGCGAACCTGATTGGATAGCATTCGGCTCTCTAATTCGAGCAAACTAATTTTATCGATCTCCTTCTCCTTCTAGTGAGTCCGAGTCTGTCGCTAAAGGAAGCGGCCATACTCCATTAGATTTCGCTGCAGTCTCGCGCAACAGAACAGGTGGAAATATGAAACGACGTGAGCATATTTGTTTCAATTCATATATATATATAAATATAAATATAAATATGCATATATTGGTCACTGAAGATAAATTAAATGTATTTGGTCATCAGGCGGTCGACCTCCCAAGAAACTACCGGCCGTACCATTGAGCGCAGCTGAAAATGAAGCTTTGCTCTCCAATGCTATCAACAATGCCACACAACGCCTTCATCTTCAAGGAATAGGCATGTCCAAACTTACCCCGCCTGCTCCACACCCACTCTCTCAAAGTCATCTGGCCACTCCAGTGATTACAAAGATTAAAAAGAAAAAGAAAAAGGAGGAGCGGACGCGAAACCGATCAAGAAACTCGTCCCAAGCATCCTCGTCTTCAGACAGTGAAGAGGAGGGTGCTGTGGTAGGCGAGGAAGAGGGTGAGGGACAAGAAGGCGAAGAGGGGGAGGACGACCATCAAATTTTCACACCGGGTGGACGAATCGACGATGATAATGAACCCGGCGGACAACAGAGGGGGATCAGTGAAAACCCGAGCATCTCACCTGCTTCAGCAGCCCCTGTCCCTTCAGCTAATCATACTACAGCATTGCCACGTAAGTTTTTGTTATACCTATGTAATTCTCTCTGGTTTACCCCCTTTCCTATCTTCTTCCATTCCACTAACCTCGAGTGTCCGTTATGCTTAGGTCCAGGACTCAAAAGAAGGTCTAGCTCTCAAGCTGACTCAACCGATGGAAGCGATAGTGATTAAAATTTTTGTCCATACTTTGGATCCTTATTCCGTTCCTGTAACAAAATTCAAATTTCGACAGTAAAACTTATTTTAAGTGTTCTCGTGCTTCTGAGAAGACTTGCTTGCTTGTTATTGTTGTGCAGGTTGTATGAATCTAGATGTTTGTTTGCAAATGCGAGTCTAGGGATGATGGTTCATAGAGAAAGACATATAATAGATAAAGTCGATCTAATAGGTTGGTTCCATATGTGAACTAGAGGACTTCCAATAGGTCTGGGGTGAACTAGCAACATGGATACTGTAAACCTCGCAAATTTAAGAGATTTTTGGCTTGTTATAAATTGAGGTGATAGTGTACTTCTCAAATTCATAGATTGGGGATTGATTACAAATTCGCGGAAACTAAAACAGCTCCTCCCTGATTGTAGACTTGCTCTGTAGCACTGACCTACTAACTTGTCACAATCCCCTTATTTCAGGGGCCGTAAAAGGGCAGGCCCTTGGGTATCTTGCAAAGAAAGCTTCTGGAAGAGAGGCTTGCAGCTAAACTTGGGAAATTGTCTGCCTCTTGTAACTTGCTGTGCCCTATTACGCCATTTGAAAGGTTTGTATCCAGCCCTGGCCACATCCAAAACTGCATGACAATTTCAAAACCTTCCCCATTGTAAGCATGAGTGGAACTTTCATTTTTTTTGACCAGCTAGCTTATATGTACTGGAGGTCTTCCCGTCGATCTGGAAACCCTTCCAGATCCAGATCTACAATTCCAGATCCCAGAATTGTAGATTTTTCTAGATTCCATCTCCCGTCGCTCACCCCCTCCCAAATCTGTATATTTACATAACTTTTTCTTCCTCCGCTTGTTTTCCCTTAGATCACAGCTGATGGACAACTGGATTCAGCTCAATCAACAACGCCGGTCTCAAGTAATCCGGCAACAATTTATCCGGCAATCATCCAATAATCGAGCGGTACAACAACAGCAAGATTTGGAAGAAGCAGCTATTTTGATGATCTCTCTGGCGACTATGGGCGGCCCTCTCCGAAAAATAAAGACGTATCTTACTCGAGCCGACCTTCCTGGTGACCCTCTGGCGGAGAGTGCGTGGGCATACCTGTGGAGCAGCCAAAGCAATCGAGCCTTCATCACAACCATGGGAATCGACGTCGAAACTTTTGGTACCTTGCTGAAAGGTTTTGCACCTCTATGGAACTCAAGAACACTAATACAAAACGATGTTAGTCGTCATGGGGAGCCGCAAGTCTTGAGGCGATCACTCAATGCAGCTGGATGTCTCGGGTTAATCCTCCACTGGTTGAGTTCAACCATGTCAGCTTACTCACTCCAGCAACTTTTTGCTATCACTCCTGCCGTCTGTTCTCGCTATCTGGAGACAGGTCTTCAACATCTCCTGGTGGTTCTGAAATCAATGAACGAAGCTCGAATTCGCTGGCCATCAACCAAGCGTGCAATCAAGCCATACAGCGACGCAATCGAGAAAAAATTCCCCTTACTGCGACGATGTTTTGGATTTGTGGATGGATTGAACCTTCCAGTACTAGTTTCTGAAGATGATGAGTAAGTTGATTTCGTACACGTAATCAATATTTTAACCAAGACTGATTCATTCCTCTGATCAGCATACAGAATGCATATTACAATGGTTGGACTTGTTCCCACTATTGTAGTTGCATTCTTGCATTTGCCCCGGATGGATCACTAATCTACGCTATTCTGAACGCACCTGGATCGTGGCATGATTCTGCCATCGCCGAGCCTTTATACACAGAACTCCTCCACAACACACCACCAGGATACCGAATCCTGAGCGACACGGCCTTCCCACGAAAGTCAGAGCGGCTTCAACAGCGGATTCTTGCCCCAGTCAAGCGAGGCGATCGGCTCCCAGAGACTCCAAGAAGATTTTCTAGGTTGAAGGTACTGAACGACCAGGTTGTTTCAGCAAGGCAGGCTGCGGAATGGGGAATGCATTCCATCCAAGGCTCTTTCTCTCGACTCAAGTTACCCCTCCCTGCAAGCGATCACACTTTTCGATTTAACATCCTCCAAGTAGTCTGCCGATTGCATCAGATTCGAACTCGTATGGTTGGAATTAATCAAACAAAAAGTGTTTACGAGGCGGTTTGGGACCAAGACAAATCATTATGTAATGATTTTCATCACATGCTTTTCTCCACTATTCAAAAACAATGTCACATCAGTCGGTACTATAATGGATGGTTGGTAAGTGCTCCTTGTCTATTACCAATATTCCCACATATGTGCTAACCCATAACCCTTCATAGTAATTTCATTTTTACAAAGCTTGTAATCATTTTCTGGCAATTTTTGTTTTCTTTGGCAATGATGTTGATAATGTTTTAAGCCTCTGACAGTCGTCCGTTTGTCAATCTTGATATATAATCGTCATCGATCTTCTCTTTGATTAGATCAGGTGGCCTTTCTAGTCTGATTCTGATAATGACACCGTTATGGGGGACGCAGCGGGTCAAGCTGATGCAAACTTTGACGAGGAGGATCTACCTCGATTCCCTACTTCTGCAGCAACAGCAGACGAAGAAGAAGACTTTGAAAAAGAGCTGGCAAAGATGATCGCTGAAACTGGTAGTGCCAGCGCCCAGACGGAATCTAACGGCTCCGGTGCCCGAAAAGTAGAGCAAAACCCTATGGCTGGAAGTTTGTTCTCTGACCAAGGCCTACCTATTCTCAAGACTATGATCCAGCCCTCTGCTAAACAAGAACCACTCGCCAATCAGTGTAGATCCAATAACGCGCACAGAGTCAGCTCGCAGAGCAGAGCAGTTAACATTTTATTTCTTTAAACATAAATGAGAAAAGAGATAAACATAAATGAGAAAAGATACACAGTTGAAAATCATTGAACATTGGGGTCATGTGATCCAGATTGAAAGGGAGATGATGCTGGGGGAAAGTGGGGGCCTGGCCCCCCAGATGAAGTGTGGTTGGGATCGGAGTAGTTTGACGGAAAGCCAGGATAGCTCGGAGGGTTTGAAGCGTTTGGTTGGATTGGTACCGACCATCCCAAGCTTACAGGCATGGGCCCACGTTGTTGATGATAAAGCGAGCCCATGTGCATCTCCATGCGGAGCTGCATCATCTCCAGCTTGCTTTTTAAGTTAGAGTTCTCAACTGTTTGTTGAGTGAGCTCGCGTTGTAGTTGAGAATTCTCCTTCTGGGAAAGCGCCACCATATTCTGAAGTCGAGTATTCTCTTCTTGGATGTGCACTAGTTGCAGGTTGATACCGTCACGTAAACGAGAAATCTCCTCCTCCAGCCGCATTATGGTTGAGTGGGCATCTTGTAGCTGTATCCCGTACAGTTGAGCCATTCCTTGGTCGTGGTCTCTCCTGTTACGAGCCTCGGAATCGAAAAATGTGCATAGATTTTCCTGGAGGACATTTGACCGGGCCTTCTTTGATGGGCGGGATGATGGTGAAGAATTTCGACTGCGGCCATGTGAGCGATGATGAGGAATAGAGCTGTTGGAAAAAGAACGAGCTGGGGTTTCGGACTCATGTTGCTGCTCATGAGTTGGTAGAATCTGAGAGCCCCCGGTGGTTTGTTGAGATTGGGCTAGCGGTTCAACTGGGGAGTTCAATCTATCTGCCCCTCTACAATATAAAAACAAAAAATTGAATGTAGTGAGTCGTTGATGACTCAAAATACATCATAAATTGATCATATGACTCACCGCTCGTCATCACTTGCGTCATCCTCTTCATCCCGGTCCACAACAGCATGGTGGACGGCTCGTTGGCGGATGTCGGAATCAACCGCCTTAGCATCACGGATATGAGGGGGACAATAAGCCTCGCCGGTGGGTTTTCGAGCATCGACCAAGCTTTTGAACTTTGTCTTCAAGGGATCGGCTTCGCGAAACGCCCGTTGGTTCTGTGAAGCGTAGGCGTTATAGATATCCTGGACTTTTCTCCACTCTTGACTTCCAAGAGGGAGAATTTGTCTGACCGCTGAAACCAGAGCGCCACAATCCGCATCGGTGTACCCCTGCGAGCCTGGCGCCCGCCCTCCACCTCGCTTTGACGCCAACGGATTTGATCGACGACGGCCTTGTGCCTGAGATGTTGGTATTTCCTGGGAAAGCGGTGGGTTCGATCCATTTGGTGGTTGAGATGGAAATGGCGTCGTTATGTCACTTGTGATTGTTCCGGCCATGTTGCTGGTTGCGTCCTGAGAGTTGGTTTCCAGAGTATATCTTTGGAAACCCTCCTGTAATTCTGGAAAGAGGGTCCCCCGAGGATCCCCCCGAAATCTGGAAAATTTTGTGCCAGATCTGGATCTGGGAGGGGTTTCCAGATCGACGGGAAGACCTCCACTATGTGTTTTAGAAGGGTGTCGAAAGTTGAGCTGGATGTAAATGGTTCAAGGTGAGTTTGGTAAAATTGGCTGATATGCTTATGTCGAGTTCGACCACAAGTCCGAGTTCAGATTAGGGTTTATCACGCTCCTTCTTATCCTAAGTTTTATTTATTTATTTATTCTTCAGACACTACTGCTACCACCCTTTTCGTTTTTTGGTTTTGTTTTCCAGATAAGACCAAAGAAAGAAAGAAAGATGTCAAAACAATCAAAGAAGTCAACTGACAAACAAGCAACCAAGCCAATCAAGCCAACCAAGCCAACCAAGCAGAAAGAGAATCAAACCCAAAATCAAAATCAAGACTTGCAAGACCCAGAGATTGATGAAAGCTACCTAGAGCCAGAAGAAACAGAGGAGCAGGAGGACAAAACCACCAAAAAATCTAAACGGAAAAATCAAAAAGTACAACCAACAACTGACGAACAGGAGACGGCAGTTAAACCACAAGAATTTACACCAGCATCGCTCCATCAAGCCGCCTGCAAGGACCCGGTTGCTGCCATGACTTCCACCGATAAACCTGAACCACATCCGACCGAGTTCAGTTCCTTAGATCTATCGCCCCCAACCGCAAAAGCCATTCAAGACATGGGGTTTACCAAGATGACTGAAGTCCAGGCTCGGACGATCCCGCCCCTGATGACCGGAAGAGACGTTCTCGGTGCCGCCCGGACTGGTAGTGGGAAGACCTTGGCCTTCCTAATCCCAGCCGTCGAAATGCTCAGTAGACTTCAGTTCAAACCTAGGAACGGTTCGTCCCCTGCTTGAATCAATCCGTCCTAGCACTTTCTAACTTAAAAATTCCAACCCCACAGGTACCGGGGCCATCATCGTCTCTCCTACTAGAGAGCTGGCCCTACAAATCTTTGGAGTCGCTCAAGAACTGATGAAGCATCACAGTCAAACCTTCGCCATCGTGATCGGAGGTGCTAATCGAAAAGCCGAAGCTGAAAAATTGGTCAAAGGTGTCAATCTACTGATCAGTACTCCCGGTAGATTGTTGGATCATCTTCAGGTTAATCTCACACTTTACAATTTCATTATTCCAGCAAAAAAAAAGCTGATGATTTTTTTTTCCATAGAATACCAAAGGGTTTGTGTTTTCGAATCTCAAGGCATTGGTCGTTGATGAAGCCGATCGAATTCTAGAGATTGGATTTGAAGACGAGATGCGACAAATTATCTCACTCCTCCCATCAGAGAACCGTCAATCAATGCTATTTTCCGCCACCCAAACTACCAAAGTCCAAGACCTGGCACGGATCTCACTACGGCCCGGGCCACTATACATCAACGTTGATGCCGACAAACAGGAAGCCACCGTCCAGGGCCTCGAACAGGGCTATGTGGTCTGCGATAGCGATAAACGCTTCCTCTTGCTCTTCACCTTCCTGAAGAAGAGCCTCAAGAAAAAGGTCATCGTCTTCTTCTCCAGTTGTAACTCGGTCAAATATCATGCCGAATTACTCAATTATATCGACATCCCTGTCTTGGACCTACATGTAAGCCTCCATCCCCAACATCCCAGTCTCCAAACCCCCTCTGATTCCTACGGGACATGTCCATCCCTTTCTTCTGTAGGGTAAACAAAAACAACAAAAGCGAACCAACACGTTCTTTGAATTCTGTAATGCAACAACTGGGATCTTACTTTGTACCGATGTAGCCGCTCGAGGTTTGGATATCCCCAAGGTAGACTGGATCATTCAATTTGATCCCCCCGATGATCCGCGTGATTATATTCATCGTGTTGGCCGAACCGCTCGGGCGGGTAAATCTGGCAGGAGTCTGTTGTTCCTGTTGCCAAGCGAATTGGGATTCCTCAGGTTCCTCAAAATGGCCAAGGTCCCTTTGAATGAATATAGCTTCCCTATGGATAAATTGGCCAACGTTCAAGGACAAGTTGAGTTTCTTTTATACATACATACATACATACATACATATATATATTATTATACATTTGTGATTTCACATTCAATGATTTTTCTAACCCTCATTGCTCTCGGCTTTGAATCTCACCCCGCCCCAGCTCACGAAGTTGATCTCGAAGAATTACTATCTGCATCAATCAGCTCGTGATGGATTCCGCTCATACATCCAATCATATGCCTCGTACAGTCTGAAGAAGATTTTTGATGTGAACAAGTTAGACTTGAACAAGGTGGGACAAGCGTTTGGATTCAGTGTTCCACCAGCGGTGAACATTCCGATGGGATCGCTCAAAAACACGGACAAGAAGCATAAGCGGGACGAAACGGGCGAGGCAGATGGGATGATGGACAGAGCAAATGGTGAGGATGTGGGAGATAATGAAGACGAAGACCAAGGCCCGTCTCAGAAAAAACTCCTAGTCAGGAGACCTAGTAACACTAACCGTCGCAAGGAACAGCTCGGCAGTAAAGCCCTTACAAAAGATCATTATCGCTCAAACGGCCCGCGGTCTAATCCTTCTGATCGCAAACAATGGTCGCGGTGATTTGATTCATCATGATCCTCTCACTATACCCTGTTCTGCCTTTTTCATCTTTTTTTGGATGGCTGCTCTTTGCATGAAATAATCATTCCTCTTACCTGCTGATCATCCTTCGAGGCTACTGGTCAAGACCTTTTAGAATATAACTGTTCATTTTTTTCTCTTTTAATTTTGCTACTTTTTTGTACTACATACAACTGTTTTCTGATCTATCTCATCCAGTTGGGCAAACAAATATTAACACACGTCACGAGAAAGAGGAATACATGTTGGAATACATAACACAAGGCCATGATTTCCACCATTGATATTAAACAACAAATTGGAAAGATAGGGTTAAGACAAACTAAATGGAGGCAGAGGAAGCTGTTGTGTGGTGCAGTGTTTATTTTTGGAAGGAGGAGAGATCTTTCATCATCAACAGGGAAGTATACAAGATGTCAAGATACACATATACGCATGAGGTGTAAGCTTATCTCCGTCTGAGACTGTCAGAGGTTTGATTTGGGGCCTTTATACCATTTGAAGGCGTGTAGGTAGTACCATGTGCTGGAAAACACAATTACAGTGACGGTGATGATGGAGCTACAGAGATAGAAAGGCCGGAATTCAATTCATTTTTGTATCTTTGTTAAGTTTTATGGGATAGAAGATGGGGATGGGGAGAGTTGAACAAGATTGACAAAGGGAGATACTTACGAATAGTTCATGTTCTCTGTCGTCACCGGCTGGACCATTGGGAAGGCTAGGATGATCGAGATGAATATTACCCATAAGACTGAGATCGAGTTGATCATCCACATGATTATCCCATTTCCCAAACTAAATGGACCTGGTTTGTATTTGACCTGTTTCGCAGCAGGGAGAAAAAGAAAAATAGGCATCAGTGTTTTAGTGTAGATGATTCTATTGTATTCTCGCGATTTTGAAGAAAACATATGAACATTGGTAAGAGGAGACTTACATCTGGATGATTCTTGAAGATCAATTTCATTGCTATCGGAATTGCATACGAGGAATCCAGGGCCTTCAATAGATTTAAAGAACATCAATCAATTAGCTTCCGTTTCACTCGTCTAGCATCATTCCTCCCTATCTCTATCAATTTCGGATGGCCAAGCCAAACTGTAGAAAGAAAGAAAAACTTACAATCGTACATAAACTAAGATCACAAAAAGAGGGGGAAATTCAGAGTAAGAACAATGCATAAGTGATAATTCAAGAAGAATGTGTGCTTTATTCTTCAAATAGATTATTAGAACAAAGGCTTACCTAAACACGGCGTTTACAGCGACGGTGGATACAAAGTCAAGTGAGCCAAAACCAAGGGAGACCAAGATGACCAGCCAAACAGCTCGGAAGGGGATCTTAGTCCGCTCGGATAATTGGCCGAAGAAATGACGATCGGGAAGCCCACCATCTCTACTGAAGGCGAATAAAGTTCTCGAACATGCTTGGAGGACTACATTAACTTGGAAGAATGCATTGATGCAGATTAAGGTCCAGGTGAAGTAGAACAACCCCGGACTGAGATTTTGAGAGAGAATTTTGGCAACCAGTAGGAAATCCGATGAAGATGATGATGATGGGCCCGAAGTGGTGGTAGAAGTTGTGTTGGTAAATGCGCTGGTAATGTCGGTCGAATTGCTCAGAGATCCCACATCGTTGAATTGGTTTGATGATGATGGGATAGTTTGCAAGGATGCTAAGTCTGGTGAATATAATACCAATACTAAATTCAGAAACCAGCCCAAGACTCCGGTGACGCCAATGGCCGTTATGATTGCGAGAGGTGCTGCAACTGCTGGGTTTTTGATTTCTTCCGTAATGTGTGCTGTTGCATCATAGTCACTCAAAGTCTATTGTGGTGTTTTTCCACAATTAAAGAAATATATGTAATAAGATATCACTGTTAATCATTCTATTGAATTCTGGATTTTGGGAGTTATATGGAAGTGTACCCACCCATTCAGAGCTCAGAATCCCCATCATAAAAGCCAAAGGCGTTGAGTCCCAACCAGTCCGATTGACGATCTTGGTGAAGACATATTCAAAACTTTGTTTGGGTGGACCACTCAGACAAAGAGCTAGGATAATCGTAAATGTTCCGCCAAAGTTAAAAAAGATGAATGTTCGTGTTAATTTGGCCATGATGCTGGTGGCCACCGAGTTCATCAAGCCATGAATTATCAGTAAGACTCCAAAGACCCCAACGATTTCTAATTTCGAGCTGTCATTGTTTTGTTTTAGGTTAAGTTAGGATAGTACCATCTCAAATTAGTGGAAATGAGATCCTGGCATCGAAAGGAGAAGGTTCTTACGGCGAATAATTTCCATCTTGTGAGATCGAGTAAGCCGACCAAATCATTTGGCTCAACGCGAACTCAGCACTAGCCACGGCAGCGATCTGTCCCAAGATGCTCAACCAACCAACTAGAAAGCCAACGGGGGCTTTGAATCTCTTGGGGACTAGGAAGGCTGAGGCACTATAGAGTCCCCCGGAAGTTGGCTACATGGTTCCAAAATGTAGGAAGAATTCACAAAAGACCACAATAAGTAATTTGTAAACCTGAATCTTTGATCCATCTTTTTTCTTCCTTCGCTCATTATCAGCTCTAAAGAAGAAATGAAGATATCAAGGCAATCGGACACTCACGAATGCAGATACCAACTCGGCGACGGAGGCTGCGATGGTCATACACATCACTGACCCTGTTGTACGGTCACCATTTGACGGACATAGCACAGAGTGAATTTGATAATCAGTACATGAAGGGAAATAGCTGTCAAGCGATTATTCATGGAGGCGGACTCTTGCGGATGTCGAAGCTTTTACTGACCAATCAACCAACACCATACTACTGCAGCCGGCCCAGCCGAAAGAAAGGGCGTGTTGAACTGGATAACGAGAATAGTTGCTTGGGTAAGTGGTTAAATACATGGATTTTCTCTTCTACTATGGCCGGATTCGAAGAGAAAGGTACTTACAGTGCTTGCGACGCAGGAGCTCAGACCAACGACTGAGAATGCAAAGGACAACGTTCCAAAGTACCCGAACTCACGCTTGACTGCCACGAGGATCGATTTTGTCATTGGTCAAAATTATGAAGAGAAAATGTCTATTAGTATGGCGTCATGGGGTCGGTTCTACCATTGATTTCCTTAACCTGTTTGAAGTTTGGTTTGCAGGACTAACATTCAGATTTATAACCCAGTTTGGCCAAGGCTTGGTCATCTTTACTCATGTGTCGAAGTTTTCTGTCCTCCATGCTTTCCACTTCAGCGGATTCTTCCATCGGCCGGGTTAAAACGATTCGTGTTGGTGTTGGCGGTGGTGGATGAAATGAGGTGGTCATGATTACCTTTACCTAGAGAATAATACAAGTAATTTGTTTGTATTGGGTTGCAAATTGCGTTCAACTTCAACTTCAAGTATGGAATGGTTCTCTCATTATCATCTTGTCCCACTGGGATCGATTATGCACGAAGCTCATCAGCCAAACACACTAAGGGAGGGCAAACATTCGAGAGTGAGCTGGTTGCAGTCTAATCGATAAACTGTCAGAATGCTTGAATGTCCATCAACCGGGATGGATTGCTGATCAGCCAGCGAGCGGTAGATCTCCTGTGCTCCCGTGCTGCTGATCCCAGCCGGGTATCGGTGTGCAAGCCATTCATGATCGCTGCAGTAGATTCCGACATGTAGCGACCCTGAGAAGATGGTATGCTGTATGCCGTTTGACAACAAGAGCTGACTGATCCCCCGGTGTAGCCATAAGCTCGTCCCAGCAGATATGTATGCAGACGTCCCTTCCTTGCAGGCATTGGCAGGAATAATAGCCCCGGGTGTTTGTGTTGGTGAAAGTTTGCACTAGAAATCATCCCAGAGTGTGACCTCGGAGGCGCTTGAGCGTCGGCGCGATTCGCAAATCAACCTCAAGCAATCCTCCGACAACGGGATTTGGCAGAGAACCTTGCGTAGTGAGTGGAAAGCTAAGTTTCGGTTTCTGCTATCTCAGTAATTGAAAACACAAACGCCTGCCTACCTCAGCCCACCATGATTGACAGTTTGGTCTTTTTGTTCCCTAACAGCACAAAACCGCAAAAACATGAATATGTGGAAGCGACAAAAGAAAGGATGCGCCTTGACTCTGGCCGGGCTCGAACCGACGACAACATGCGCACTATCTGGATGGATGTTAAGCATGTGCTCTACCAACTGAGCTACAGTGCCCTGGGACTTCTTGATGTGTGCGGCGCGCAAGGGCATGTGTATATATACCTTCCCCTTAGAGCATCCACCATTGTTTCGCCAACTTTTCCGCAGCTGCGGAGAGGTTAGCAAGCGCAATGGTTACCCTACCGAGAAACCACACCCTTGTGACTCGGTAGGGGGGCTCTGCAGCTGGCTAACCAAGAGTCCCCACCCTCGGGGACTCTTTAAGTTGCTTGGTAAGCGGGGCTGTAGGGGGGATCAAGGATTGACTCGTGGGGGTGGATCTTACCTTACCAAGCTTGTTAAAGGTCTCTGAATTTAGAGACCTCTAACAAGAATCTTAAAGATTCCTCAGTTAAAGAGGCCTAAAGAGGCCACAAGGGTGGTGCGCAGGGGCTTCATCTCTGTAAAGTTGGCTTACCAAGCCACTTTACAGAGACGGTGGTGGATGCTCTTAGCCAATTGTTTGAATTGTGCTGCGGTGTGCGCAATTGAAACCTGTTACCAAAAGACTTGAGGATTGTGTACATGCAAGCAAAGAGCATTAAATTTTTTCTCTCTTCCACCTCAGTTCCAATAAGTGATCCTGGTCATTTGGCCACAGACTGCACCTACTTGCTGAAGAGAAGTACCCCTCAGTCAGTTGGTACAGGCTGTACCAGCTTCCTGAGGAGACTGGTGTTGACTTAAGCAGCCTGCCAGATGTATTTGGTCTCCAGAGCTTCTAAAGGTTTCAGTTGTGGCCGCCCTTGGCACTAATTTTGACAGCTTTGGCTGTGTCAGATCATGTGACATTGAAATATTCAAATTTGAAGAAAAGAAGTGAGGAAGATTTTTGTGAACAGACTCAGGGGGTTACTCAGCATGGGAACTTTCTTACCACACACTAAATTATACCAAAGCAGAGAAAGAAAAAAACCAAGAGAAGAAATACTGAAGAAGAAAGGTAAGAAGAAGAAGAAATGGCTGAGATTGAACCAGTCAATCAAAGATTTAAAAGATTCATTTGGCAACACTTGAAGTGCAAGCCAAGTACTGCAACAAGGGGAGATCAATCAAAGTGCAAATCCTGTTGGATACCAAGGGATGCATGTATTTTTGACCATGGGTTCCCATCCTTGTTCTTGGATGCAATTGCAATTCAAGGACCAGAATCCAACAACAAACCACCACCACCACCACCACCATCACCACCTGCTATTATGAACCCATAAATATCACAATGACATAACCAATATTTTTTGACACCCAAGACACTTAAATAAACAAGTCAATTATAGGATACCAAGGCTGTTAGATACACCAGAATTGGAATATCCAAGGGACTTGTGAGTGTTGGAGAAGTGTTAAAATAAAAGAAAGTGAAAGGAAGGAGTGGTGATTGAGGTTTATTTTATTAGCTTTGTTTGGACCATATCAAATATAAAAAATCAAAACACCACCACCACAAACAACAACAACACCAAAACCACCACCACCACCACCACCACCATCAAAACTGCCAGATCTGTTTGTTTTGGTCAAAAGAAGATCTTGAGGAACAGAAGGTGTTGAAGGAGTGGTTGAAGGAGCTGTTGAAGAAGCTGGGTAGAGTGTCAAAGAAGAGGTTACGGGAGAGGTGGGAGTGCCAAAGAAGAGGTTACGGGAGAGGTGGACGGAAGGGGAATCAAGAAAAGAGTTCAATATGTGGAGGAAAGGATTGAGTAAGTCAAAGAAAGGGTTGAAGAAGAGAGAGAAGAAGAAGAAGGGATGGAGAGAGTAGGAAATCCCACCTGAAGCTATCAATGCTTGAGTGTTGACAGAAAATTTTGAAGAGGGGTGAAGTTTGAGGAAGAGAAAATACAATGAACAGTTGGAAAGGGATTACAGTTAGAGTCTGAAGAAGTTGAGGAAGAGTACTTTGAAGGAGTTTGAAGAAATCTCTTACAGGCATCACATGCTTCAGGTTTGAGTTGTGAAGCAACTGTTGAAATTGATCAATGAAGAAGATAGGGAGGAATTTTTGGATTTGATTAAGGAGATGAAAGAGGTTTGGGAAGAGGTGGAGAAAAATTTTAAAGGTGGATAGAAGTTTCATTATTTTATTGTTTTTATTTTTAGAGTTTTCATAAAAAACAGGAAAGAAACCAATTTTAATTTATATTAAGGGAGTTTTTTGGATAAGCAGTAATTTTTATGAGAAAGAGAAATAAAATACAATGAGTTTAAGAGAGTTAAGAATAAGGTGGTAAAGAGAGTGAGATAAGCTTTAAAATATTTAAGTTTAATATAAGAGAGAGACACAAAGAAAGAGAAGGAAAGGGGAAAGAGAGAAAATAAGGGAGATTCAGTTTCAGGGGGATCAACAAGGTTTTCAAGGATAAGTGGAATGAAAATTCTGAACCAAGTTGGGAGAGTTCCAAGGATGATGTGCTGGCTCCCATGTGGTTTGATCTTTTTCAGACTGGCATCCAGTCCATTCAACAAGATAGTGTAGTTTACCTTTGGTAGCCTCAAATCAGGGATATGGCTGACTTCCCACTCAATTTTATCTTGAGGATTAACTGGTTCAGGAGGGAGGTCATTGCTTCCCAGGAAAAGATCCTTGGCTGGCTTCAGGAGTCATACATGAAAGACTGGGTGGATAGCACTGAAATTCAAAAGAAGTGTAAGCCCTGCTCCTCACAGGCTTGAAAGGATATGTCACAAGATTAAATAAGCTTGTTTCTGTCTTGTATTTAGTCTTACCCTTTCCCTTTACCTAGAAAGAAGATATCTTTCTCTCCTGCCCAGGTAAGTACCCTATCCTCCTACCTTCTTTTAGCATTTTTATTTTCCACCTTCCTTCATGTATAGATAATTATGAGATACCTTTCTCTCCTTTCTAGGCTGCAGTCCAACCCAACTTGGTACTAAAATTTATCATCAGCACCTCAAATCTTATTTTTCCTTCCATAAAGAACTTGTGAAGGTACTCAACACTTACAGGGATTCATAACAGATACTACCTTCTTGTTTCATATAACTTAGGAGAGCTCAGGTTTTAAAGAAAGTAAACACCAGAGATGACTAAATCAACCAATGGTTTCCGTGATTTCTTTTGATCTTAGAAGTTTCCCACCTTTGCAACAGGAAATCTGTACTTTGATAAAAGGAGTATTGGGAGGACCAGAGATTATACATATGGGAATATTCATTGTTGATTTCTTGTAGCAACTATTATGTTCTTATGTACATACCCTTATACTTGAATTAACAGATTGAAAGAAGAAACAAGCTCACAGGATGAAGAGGAAATCAGGGAACCATTGCACTGCTGTTATAGTCAAGATCCAGTTGAGGATACCTGTATAAACAAAACAAGCAAGATCATGGTTTTTCCAGAAGATTAAAATTTGCAAATAGCCAAGGATCACAGAGGAAGCTATTCAATTTTTGGAGAAGAGGTTTAAAATGGAGGCACAACTTTTCCAAGTGAGGTAATATTTCTTGGGCAAATGGTGGAAAACGGGAATGCTGATGCAAAAATGGGCAGACCAACAAATAAAACATGTGTGTTAGCTGTTAAGATTGTAAGATTTATGTGCTTAATTTCTAGTATGTATGTCTGTTGAGCGAGGCTACCAGACATGGTAAATGTGTATATACAATAAGGATGATGATAATAAGATGATGATGATAGAATGAGATAATGAAATACAACAAGGTCTACTGCTCCTATTTATACTCTTTCCTCCTCTTGTGAATGTGCCTGACTATCATCCAGGGATGACCAAGTACAAAGCAGGACAGAAAATGTCTGCTGCTTTTACTACTTACTTTCTTTATCTTTCTCACGGCGTGCTGTTCTGCAGCACGTCTTCTCTTTTGGAAATTTAGCCTTATCACTTCTCTTACTTGGTCTTCAATAGCTCTTGCATTTGCATCTATGAGCTCAGCAAGCTCCTTACTTGAGCTTTTCCCCCATTGGGCTGCTTTCCTGCTGCCATACTGCTTTTGACAATGACTAAGGGCCATTCTGACATGCTCCGCATGTTCTAAGGACTGTAGTTCCGGTAGTCGGGGATCATTGATGTCGAGTTCAGATGCCCGGGTGTTGCTTAACTCTTGTGATAGATCCAGTGAAAGCTCTTGCAATGGCCGAGCCAAGAGTATACATAAGTTTGCACATGCCTTTTGCTCAACATTAGCAAGGTAAGAAAATAAAAGAAAGGTTACTCACTGGCTGTGTACAATGTGGGGGCAGCCAAGCAATTGTTTGAGCTATCACCTCCTTATTCATACTCCACATCAACCAATTAGCTGCCTATGGTGACACTTGTGGAAATCATCCAAGCTTTATAGAAAGAAGTTAATGGTAGTGGTACTCCCAAGTGTTGTGTAGAAATTGTTGGGTTTCACATTATGTTTTGTATTCTCCACACCTTTAGTTCGCAGTTCACCATGTCACTAGTTTTTTAGCATACCTGGGTCAGCAGTCTTGTTGTGGAAGAACTCGTTTCTTTATCCTTCCACAACATTCATCATTTGCTACTGATGTCACAGGTATGATATTTTCATAACATTTCATTCTTGTTTTGTTCTTTTGCTCTTTCCTTCAGTCTCATCTCATTACTAAAGCAATGATACTGAACCTTTCAAAAATTTCATCATTGCCTGCTGCTGTCCCAGCCACTTTCCATCTCAACAGAAATCACAGACATGTCACATAGCCCCAAAATGTATTTCTCTCTCTCTTCCTTTCAACATCCAGAAAACTTGCAACCTTCTTGACCAGAATGTCAACCTAATAAACTATCAACTCAAGTATTTGATCTCAGAACTCAATTACATCATCATCATCAACTCAAAATTGACTCACAACTTCCACTCTCAACTGATTTCTTCATTCATCCCACGTTGTGAGAACTCCTTTGGGACGGATGGCAGTTCTGTGAGGGGGGAATAAAAATAGGATATTCCAACTAAGCAATACTACTGTTACAGGTGGTTTGAAAGACCTGCCCCTCTATTATACTACACAGAATTCTTACAACAAAATTTATTTATTGTTGTGGCGTAAACTTATGACAGAAAAAACTATAAGTAGCAATCCCTTATCAGACTTAGATAAGATATTTGTTAGCAAAGCAACGATATGTTTGTTCTGGGGTGGATGATGAATCAATTTGAACTATTCAAATTGTCTTGCCTTCTTTCTTAACCTTCAGCTAAGCGAGCAATTTGATGATACCACTTTGCTTTTAAGAGCACAAAAAAAGGGGCAACACTACTTCTTTTACCTGTTATTCTTCTCTGAGGTATGAAAGGTATTCTCAAAGGGAAAACTTGATTGAGATCACTAATGGCTTCTATTTGTGTTTTGGTGTTGTGCAACTATGAATAGAATTCCTCTCCAAAAACTGGCTACAAACTGGCATCCAACTTGAATGCTTTTCTTTCTGGGAGGGAACAACCTCCCCTTTATATAGTAAAATATGAGGCATTTTAGCTGGTGAGTCCTAGAAAAAGTGTGTGATGAATCATGTGACTATAAAATATGAGGCATTTTAGCTGGTGAGTCCTAGAACAAGCATGTGATGAATCATGTGACTATACATGTGTCTCTACATGTGACTATACATTAAGATCTACTATGTACTTATACTTTTAACAAAACTGATTTTATTCTGAAAAAGGCTTTGTCTAAGTGCAGCTGGCCCTGTGGTTTCAGAGAGTGATTATGGGTTAAATAACCGGTAGAATCCAATTTGTCCATGAAAAAACTAGTAACATCACTCCTTCTTGATATAAAACTATGCTTTTATGTATTTTTGATACTTGAACACATTTACACACCACAACATCCTTCTTATCTCCATTTCTTCCTCTTCATATATTCTTACTCAATTGTTTCTGTCTGCCTGGTGATATTTTTCCAACACTATTTCTATCTTCTAACCTCAAAACTAACCCTATCTTCCATCAGTCTCTATCTTTCTGCACTATCAATCTTTTCTTCTTTCTTTATTTAATTCAAGCCTCTTGTCTCCAAACTTTTAGTTCTTTATCTTCTTTTATTCTTTTATTTCTTTCTTCTTCTCTTTGTTCTAATTGTTTCTCCATTTTGTTTTGCTAGCTCCTTTTAGGTAATAAATAATTGATTCAAAATCCTTTATTTTTTACCCCTGGAATGAAAGCCCCAGATAATCTTGATGGAATTTGTTTTCCTGAAACTCAGAGTTTTCTTACAATCTTGAAAGATACTTGACCTTTCTTTTTCCTTTAATCAAGAATTGAACAGCTTAACTGAAACTATTATTCAGTTAGATGATACTTTTCCGCCAGGAAACTTCAAATATCCTGCCTCTTCCTCTTCCATTTCCTAAAACAATCACAGAGCAATTGCTTATTTCTCTAAATTATCCTTCCAGTCCTTCAAGAATTCATTTATTAAAATGTAGAAAAAGGTTTCCTTCAACCAAGAAAGTCAAAAATAGGTTCTAATTGACTTTTTGTCCCCAAGAAGGATGGTTCACTTTGACTCTGTGTTGAGTGTAGGAAGTTGAATAATTTCACTTTAAAGAATGCTTACCCATTGCCTCCTATGTATCACCTTCTTACTCTTTTTCATTGAGCTACACATTTCTCAAATTTTGATTGTCAAGGAGCCTATAATTTGGTTTGAATTGCCATAGGTCATCAAGACTGCAATGAGAGCTTGATTTGGCAGCTTCAAGTTCAAGTATACTGTAGTGTCTTTAGGTTTGGAAATTCCCCCTCAAATTTTCAAAACATTTTCAAAAATATCTTTGATGAAATTGTCAAAATATATGTCAGCCACTGAGTACATATCACAGTACCTGACATGTACCACGTAACCAACGGTGGGCCCACTACGCTAACAATAGCTGTAGCGTAGCGTAATGTTGACTTTTATTGCTATGCTAACACAAAGTTACTGTTAGCGGTTTTTTTTTTTCAGCTAACGCTACAAAATTTTTGTCAAAAAAAAAAATAGCTGTAGCGTAGCGTTAGCGACTTCAAAAAAAAAAAGTTAACGCTACAGGCATTACCTGTTAGCTGACTTGTAGCGGTGTTAGCTGGAACAAACGCTACGCTAACTGTTAGCATAGCGCTCTTGTCAGCTACGCTAACTGTTAGTGTAGCGCTCTTTTCAGCTACACTACATGTTAGCGTAGCGCCCTGCTCAGCTATACCACTCACCCATAGTGAACCAGAAGAGGCTCTCATAAATCAATATTAAGGAGTAAAAAAAAAAAAAAAAAAAAAAAAAAACTAGGGAATAAGGATAATAATAATATGAAGGCGGTCAGATAGCAATTATTGTGCAAACTATTTGTATATACAATTTTTTTTTTTTTTTTTTCATTAATCCATGAAACAAGGAAGAAATATTGAGACCAATGAACAAGAGCAATAAGAGTTTTATTTATTTTCATTATTTTTTTGGGAAAAATTTGTATAGTTGTTAACGATGCCTTGAGATTTTGCAAACTTTCCAGCCACCTGTATACCGTCTTTCAACCACATGTGACTACTAACACACCTCTCAATTGTCCGTGGGTTCAAGCTTCCTCGGCCACTTGAGCAAACATTGGCAGCAGAAGAAAATGTACGCTCTGCAGCACAAGATGATGCTGAGCTGGCCAAGTAGTCCCTGGCTAATGATGAAAGAACTGGATATGTTGATGAATGAACCTGAAAAGTTTAAGTAGCATTGTTAAAATCAATATGAGCTAACAAACGCAAGTGGACAAAGCTGAGAACAAATAGAAGCTATACCTTCCACCACCTCAAAATACTATTGGGATCCTGTCCATCTGGACCGGTTAAGCAATCCATGTTCTTGACATATACTTCTAGCTCTTTGCTTTCATCCGATGTTTTAGGAGTGTTGAACAAATCAAATATATTATCCTTTTCAACATTTGAAGTATTCTTGTCCAAGATGTTAATGTTTGATTTTTTCTTCTTGTTCAACAAATCCCTTTGTTTAGCAAAAAGGCGGTCCAGAGTTTCTTCGGCTTCCTCTGCTTTTTCAGGCCAGCAATGAGAGAACATTTTGATGTGAAACGTTGGGTGAAGAACGGTGGCCATTACAAGTGTTTCACATTCAAGCGCCTCTTCTTGGTAGACCTCAAGCTTTTGTATCATTTTCACATACATTGGATGTAATGGATGCCCTCAATTGTATCCTGCCTCTTTCTTATTTAAATCAGAGATGGTTTGATAGTAGTTTGGCAATACAAAAGCACCTGTAGGACCACTTCCCTCCATCTCCTTGGTCAAATGGTTAAACGGCTATCAAAAAAAATAAGCATTATGTATGAAATATATAAGTGGATCTGTGGAATGAATATATCTTACTTCTAACTCCTGATTCAATTCATTGATCATTATCCATTCCTTGCTGGTAAACAGAATTTCTTTGAAGTAGCCAAACTTTTTGCAATTTTCTTTGCGGCTGGACCGAACAATTTGATCTTGGAATTTACTATACTCATCACGGAGCATTGCATCAATAACCTGAGTTTAACAATATGTCTATCAGTACCATCACATTATTTGGAGGTGAAGCTTAATGAAATACCTCTCTTGCCCTGTAGGCCCGCTCTCGGCTTTGATATTTGATGTTCCAGCGGATTCCATAACCAGCAATCAGACCATTCACTTTTGTTCCCCCTTTTTGCTTCTGGTAATCCTCCGCACGGCGGTCAAATTCAGCTCTCCATGCACTCGATGAGGTAATCTTTCATACTACAAAGTCCAGCTATATATCAAAAAAATAAGAAGGAAAGATTCAGTAATTGATTGCTAGTAAAATAAATAAATAAAAAATATCCAACTGACCGCTTTGGTTAACTCATTCAAATCATTAGAATAATTTCTGATTATTTTTATTCTTTGAGGTGATTTGATCACAGTCTTTGTATCCAGATTCAGTCCCCTCATCATTGTAGTCATTGTCAGTTTCAAGATCTGGCTCATCCTCATCAACATCCGTCTCATCTTCCACCCTGTCTTCAACCGATAATTCTACAGATTGCTCTTCTTTGTCCTCTTCAATTATTGGGTCCATTGTGTTGGAAAAAGGGAAAATTCCGAGGAATGACTTTTTGAGCTTTGGTGGAGGAGGAGCTTCAAGGCCCAATTCTTTCAATCCAGCATTGACAACGAGCGCCATTTTATGACAAAAGCACTTGATATGCATTGTCTTGTAGTTCCAATCCAAATCCGTGGTTTGGGGCAGGGCAACGAGTTTGGAGTGCATTGTTTCGGCCATTGTGTTGTTATTTGATCCTGAATCAGTTGTCTGGCAAAGAATGTATTTATAGGACAAAAAATAAATAAGTTTTTGGCAGATTACCAGTGATGAATCAAAGGGTACTTATCTTATTATGTAAATCATGTTTCTTCAATACGTTCACAACAGGTTCAGCCAGCATGCTTCCCTTATGGTGCCAGGAAACTAGCTTGAGAGTCAGATGCAGCACTAGATAGTTCCAATCCTTATCAATAAAAGAGACAGAAGCTCCAATAAATCCAAAGCAATTTCCTTTTGTTGTCCAAACATTGTGTATCAAGTTAAACTTGCTCTCAGAATCCTGTTGAAATGTTGTTTAAAGGGAAATAAGTATATTTTTTTACATGTAATTGAACGCAAAGGTATCACTCACCTTCAACTGGCATATCATAGCCTCTTGTAAATCCAAGTATACCACTCGTCCAGAAGTTGCAGCCCACTTTTGTTTAAAAAAATTTGCTCCTGCTTGACAATAGGAGAAGGCAGCTTGGAGATAGGGGTCTTCAACACGGTTCCAAGGTAATGATTGCCGTAACAGACATAGAGTTATTATTTGATTGAAAACCTGATTTTCAAACTTTTCAACAGGGGCAAAATGTTTGGTGAGCAATCCAGATTGGGTAGTCTGTTTGATTCTTTCCTCTTCAAGTGCTGTTGGTGGAAGCTTGGCGCCAGAAGAGATTGCTTGATGACGATTGGGGCATCCAACAGAAATCCTTCCTTTTTGACAGGAACCATCACAATGAGTTTGAAGATTTGAAAAGCTGCTTAAAGAAACCCTGACATCCTTCTTGCACCACAAGCAGGCATATGTTGATGGCACTTCATTTAAAGGCTTTTTTAAACAGTTATATTAGTATACATTCATTTCAAACACTTAGCTATCAAGAATTACACACATCACCTGGACGTCTAGTTGGTTTGGAAAAAAAATCCTTTGCATCATCAAATTCAGGGTTTTTCTTTCTACGTTTGGGTTTTGCCTTTGTGTTTTTGTCATCGGAGTCTTGAGCAAGATCAATCACCTGTGAGCTTGGAACTTCGGAGGTCGATAAGGGCTGACTCAGATTATTGTTGTTCTGTTTCTTTCCAGGGAGTGGAGGGCTTCGTTCTTCAATTGAAGATTCTGATGTAGGACCTTTTCGTTTGTTTGATTGGGAATTTGATACAGATTCTGATGCGGGGCCTTGTTGTTTGTTTGATTGGGAATTTGATACCAATGATGCTGATGAAATGTGACTTCTTTGTGATAAAAATGATGGCACAATTGACCGGCGTGAATCTGGCGAGGGATGAATCATTCCGGATTGCCTTATTGGTGTGGTTACTCGTGAAGATCTGCGGGTATGGCCACCTGATGAATCAGACATATTTCCATCTTGATTGGGCATTGTTGCTGGTTGACTAGATTGAGATACGTTTGGTTTAACAACAAGAAATTAATTGGAGAGTTGACTCTGAAGTTCGGATTTGAAAAAAGGCTCCTGTTGAAGTTGAGCTCCACATCAGATGTTTGTTGCAAATAGAAACAGTGTATCATCTTCAATTCCCCCTGTTGACAGAAAACTAATCTACACACTGCAATTATTTATTCAAGGCCCATTCCATTTGGTAATTGTTGGTTACCGGTTTTAATTCTTAAAATCAATTCCCAAGCTTATTAATTCCAGGACTCTTTTTCCCTGCTTGAATATTTATTCGAGGCACATTCCATTTGGTAATTTTTTATTACCTGTTTTAATTCTTAAAATCAATTCCCAAGCGTACTATTACTAATACCATGGCTCTGTTCCCCTTCTTGAATTGATTTTTATCATGATTAACTGGTTAGATATAAAAGAATAAACCACAAAATAACACATTCAATATTTAATGGTAAAAGCCTTGGAGATTAAGAGTTTAGAAGTCAGAAACAAAAAGAGGAAAAAATAGTAAATAAAAACAAGATTGTAAGTGAACTAGCTGTTAATTTGCTTCTAGCCATACTACAAAACATATAATAAAAATGATCAGCAAAGTAATGAGCGGAATCTTGATAAAAACCCTTCAAATATTTACCACAAGTATTAGCAAGAATAAAATTGATTTGAATAGATAAACCAAGACGAGTGAAAGAAGAGCTTGTGGAATGAGGCATAGTACAATGAGTATACTTATTAGCTTGCCAAATCATTTTAACAATACCACGCTGATGATCAAAATCAATACCAATACAGTGATCAGGAAAAATGAATGGACCAGATGTGATATCATAGTTAGAAGAGTCTACCAGGGTATAATCAGAAGTGCGAGTGGGGAGAAATAAAACAAAGGCAAATTGGGATATATCTTCAGTATTGGTGTGTGGGGGATTGAAGAAACCATTTGTAGTAAAAGTAATGTGAGGAGTGCAAGTGCTGTCTTCAGGAAGTTAAAGGAAGGGATATTATATTTCTTCATAAGATCTTGATTCTGTTGAAAGGGAGTATGAGCAAGATCTTTGAAGAGATTACCAATAATATTTCCAACTCGAGAAGATTTAATAAAGTGATCATCGTATGCTTTCATCTCAGTTTCATCAAATGCCTTGATATAACGGCCAACTATTTGATGCTCATCATAAGACTTTCTCCAACCAATGGCCCACATGAGCCCACTCCAAATTTGAGCACAGGATGAGACAGAGTTCAGGAAACGTTTAGACTGGTGGAGGAAAGTGGAAATATAGTTGAGATCGTCCAATTGAGAAGGGGTGAGGTCTTTATAAGGAGTGAATTCTACAATAGCAATCACCTCAGTCTTTTCAAGAGGATCAACAATAATATTCATCCCAGACTTCATAAAGTGATAGGTGTTGATTTCATCGTATGCTAAGCTGATTTCTGATGGAGTTGGGTGGCGAGTTGGTTTGTTATTCTTCATAGGGATGGTTGGATAGAGATTGTGAGGAGTGTATTTGACGGTGTGCCATGATATGGGTGCATCCTTGATTCCTAAAGCCTCTCTACATAACAAACGCTTTTCCCTTTTACGCTTCATCTTGTTTTGATGCTTGGTTGCCTTAATACTCTTATTGTTATGGCTTTGATGATTCAATAAGGATTCCAGAACAATATTGTCCCGAGATCCATCATTTAACATTAAAACCAATCCAATAAGGGTAGTTAAGGCATTCAGGGATCAAAACAAAAAGAAAACAATGATCAGTATTGATATCACAATTAATATAATTAAATACATACAGTTATCTTTTCCCCATGGCAGATATGAGACGTGGTAGGGTAGGCCGGGCTGGGCAGGGTAGGCTGGGCTGGGCAGGGCAGGGTAGGCTGGGCAGGGCAGGGTAGGCTGGGCAGGGCAGGGTAGGCTGGGCAGGGCAGGGTAGGCTGGGTAGGGCAGGGTAGGGTAGGCTAGGGTAGGCTGGGCAGGGCAGGGTAGGCTGGGCAGGTAGCAGGTGTTAGTATAGTGTTTGAACAGTCATTTGATTGTTCAAACGTTGAACGATCAACGTTTGAACAATCAAACGTTGATTGTTCAACGTTTGAACGATCAAACGTTGAGCGATCAACGTTTGAACAATCAAACCTTGAGAAATCAACGTTTGATCGTTCAAACGTTGAACAATCAACGTTTGAACAATCAAACGTTGAACGATCAACGTTTGAACGTTCAAACGTTGATCGTTCAACGTTTGAACGATCAAACGTTGAGCGATCAATGTTTGATCGTTCAAACGTTGAACAATCAACGTTTGATCGTTCAAACGTTGAACGATCAACGTGAGGGAGGGGGGTAGAGAAAGAAGGGACTTACCAGGTGAGTGCCCCATGGTAGCAAACACGGTAGGGTAGCGTGGGTGGTGGCTGGTATCTGTTGGTAGGTAACAGATATCAGGTTAGCAAACAGGATAGCAGGGTGGGGGGGACTTACAAGGCAGGTGGCCCCAGGGTAGCAGTGGTTGTGGGTAGCTGGGCAGATAGTGGCAGGGTAGGGTAGCAAGGTGGTAAGTAATGGTGGGTGGAGGAGAAGGGGAGGGGACTTACCATTTGATCGTTCAAACGTTGAACGATCAACGTGAGGGAGGGGGGTAGAGAAAGAAGGGACTTACCAGGTGAGTGCCCCATGGTAGCAAACACGGTAGGGTAGCGTGGGTGGTGGCTGGTATCTGTTGGTAGGTAACAGATATCAGGTTAGCAAACAGGATAGCAGGGTGGGGGGGACTTACAAGGCAGGTGGCCCCAGGGTAGCAGTGGTTGTGGGTAGCTGGGCAGATAGTGGCAGGGTAGGGTAGCAAGGTGGTAAGTAATGGTGGGTGGAGGAGAAGGGGAGGGGACTTACCAAGAGGGAAGGGGGTGATCCTGAGAGCTGGTGGGAGGGATTTGGGATGTTGAACTTGAAGCAATTGGAGGAGCTGAGTGAGAGTGCCGGTTGAGAATGAAGAACTTATCTCACAAAAAAAAATCTCAAAAAATAAATAAATATTGACGATTGAGGAAGTTATCACCGAAGAAAACAAAATTGAAAAAAAAAATTCAGGTGACAAATTTTCAAAGGAGACTGGAACTGATAATAAAATGAGAATTCAACCAGGATTTGAAAAAAAAAAAAAAAAATGGAACCTGAGCTGCATGGACGGGATGTACTCCCACCAATCCCTCCAACTCTCAGGGTAGCCGTGGTGTAGTGGTCAAGATTGACCACTACGCCATGGCTAACCTCCCTCTTCCTTTTGAGCACGGGATCAATTTTCACAAGAGATATAATTTGAATTACACAGCTAACAGTTGTCTTGTTAGCTGTCCAAAATCAGTGTTAGCGTGTAATCCAAAAAGCTAATTAGCGGAAAAAATATCAGCTAACAGCTAACATTTAGCGTAGCGTAGCGATGATGCCGCTACGCTACTGAGAACTTCAAAATCTGTTAGTGCCAGAAAAGTTACGCTACTTGTTAGCGTAGCGGTGAATTTTCCCCGCTAACGCTACAAAAAAATGGACAAAAAAATTTGTCGCTACGCTAACTGTTAGTGTAGCGGAGTGAAATTTCAGCTAACGCTACAAATATTCTGGGAAAAAAAAAAAACGCTACGCTAACACATAGCGGTCAAATAGCGTAGCGTAGCATAGCATAGCGGCCCACCGTTGACGTAACTGCAAATATTATTAATTATTATTATCTCTAATAATAATTACTATCCTTATTAATTATTATTACTATTTATTATCATTATTTATTCTAAATAACTCCATGTAATATTAATTATTATTACCTTTAATAATAATTACTATTCTGTAGTTATTATTATTATATATTTATTATTATTATTATTACATTACTATTTATTATTATTAAAGTACATTAATTACAATAATTAATATAAATACTTAATAATAGGGGGTATCAAATATGACCAAATCCACCATTAAAACCCGTTGATTAGAAATTGCCAAATCCACAATTTCTAATTGACGGGTTTCCAAAAAGGGGTAGCCCAAAACCAAACGGGTTTTGAAAACATGGAAAACACAAAAACCCACATATATCATCCAAACCCATCACTTCCAAATCCGTCATTCCTGCAGCCCTGCTGGTCACCAATACACCCCTCATCACACCTGGTATGAACAAATCGATCATCACCTCACCCCAACAAAACACTCATCAACCTGAAAACAACAAACGAATCAAGTTTGGGATTTGTGTGTTGATGTTCAAATGCTTCTCTTTTCAGCCAATGCTATCTTGAATACTGAAGCTGTGTCCATGACATCAAATGGACGCCCCGACTCAATGACAGGAAAGCCGACCAAAACTATTGGGACTCCCACTTCCGAATCATCAATTGAGAACGCCAAAGCCTTGAGGTCTATCGCAGCTTTGATTTCCCAATCACTCAATCCATTCTTCTCAGGTAAGCATTCCGCACAGTCTATGCATATGCGTGAATATGATGGTAATGTTTATCCCTTCTCAGCCATCATCAAGCTATTATCCTCTTGGCGAGTCACAGACGAGACATTGAAAAAACAGGCCCTTTATACGGCGACTTTACTTGCACAAGTTCTGTCAGGTCCCTTCGCGCCTCAAGAAAGCAACCGAACCGCCGACGTGGCTAACAGATCAGATCGCCGGACGAACCTTTGGCCGGTGCAGATGAGATGGTGGCCACGCCTTCCTTGATTTATCGCCTCACCCCACCGCCAATGCCATCTGCTGGTGGGGAAGTAACATCCGAAACCCATGATGTTTCGATGGGCGAGGCCTCGGCCGAAGACTCAGGGACCGCGGACCCCCAAGCGAGCACTAGCGTTTCTGGCGCGCATGGGGGCTGTTTATCTAGACGGGGATCAACCTGGGAGGCTGTCTAAACCGGATCTTGGCCTTTGTATTCAAGTCGATCTACCGACTCCTATCCCACATGACGCCCTACCAAAGCCTGGTCAATCTTGAACAGACCTGCCCGTTCTTCTTTGCCAAACCGCTTCCCGTTACCTGGGTGTTCGGAACATGCACACCTCATCCCAGACTCCTCCGACTCAGCCGATTCATCGGCGTGTTCGCAGTCTCTGCAATCCTCCACGAAGCCGGTCAGTCCACTCAACTCCATCTCTCTCTATCTTTCTACCTTTCTGTCAAATTACAAGTCAACATGCTGATATCATCATACAATCTTGTAACACGAGAGTGCGGACAGCAGGTCCATTCGATTGACTTCTCTGTTTTTCATCCAGGCTCAAACGGCGACCGATTGAGCCTGGATTTTTTTTTTTCCGCTGCGATCAATTGACAAGGTCACCTGAGCCCCTACCACCTCTCAAGGTAAGTAGGGGCTCTTGTTTGTCATTTTTTTTTTTTTCTTTTTCTTTTTCATTTTTCCCTTCTTCCTTGCTCAATCGGCAAGCCAATTGAGCAAGGAAGATGTCTGACAGCTCTCTGTTTTGCATCCAGGCTCAAACAGCGACCAATCGATCCTGGATATTTTTTCCGCTGCGATTGATTGAAAAGGGCACCTGAGCCCCTACCACCCCTCAAGGTAAGTAGGGGCTCTTGTTTTTTTTTTTTTTTTTCTCCTTCTTCCTAGCTCAATCGGCTTTCCAATTGAGCAAGGAAGACAACTAAAGCTGGTTTTTCTTGTCCAGGCTCGAACAGCGACTGATCAAGCCAGTTTCCAATTTTTTTTGGCTGCAATCGAAAAACCGCCTCCTTAAGAGCCCCTACCACCTCTCAAGGTTAGTAGGGACTCTGTATTGTTGTTTTTGAATCTTTCCGTCTTCCTCGCTTGATCGGGTCACCAATCAAGCAAGGAAGACGACTAACACCTGTTTTTCTTGTCCAGGCGACTGATCCAGCCTGTTTGCATGCTTCTTTTTGCTGTGATTGAAGGACCGCCTCCTCAGGAGCCCCTACCACCTCTGAAGGTAAGTAGCGGCTCTCATTATTGAACTGTTTTGCTGTTGCCATATTCCTTGCTTGATTGGGTCACCAATCAAGCAAGGAAGACGACTAACACTTTTTTTCCTCATCCAGGCTCAAACAGCAACCAATCAAGCAAGTTGGGGTTTTTTTTTGCTGCAATCAAAGGACCACCCCCTCAATTTTTTTTTGCGCTACAATCAAAGGACCAGCCCCTCAAGAGCCCCTATGACCTCTTAAGGTAAGTAGGGGCTGTCATGATATTTTTATAATTGATTCATTTAGAACTGACTGGGACCAGGCCTCATTTTTTTTCCTGGACTCTCAGCATCCCTCACTGCCAGAAAACGTCTCAAGCTTTGCCAAACCTGAGCAAGAAACCATGGCTTGCAACATGCACTTGGTTGGAATGACAGGAATATTTGGCCTCTGAAACCAACTAACTTCAGGACCCCATCCCCTCCCCAATCCAATCTAATGTGCCAGTGACTGGTCAACGATCAAGTGAGAACTGTAACATCCATTGGCAATGTGCTATTCCTCTTGATTTAGAACAGTCACAGCACATTAGTGAGGAGGAAGGAGGGGAGCAATATTTGGCCTCTGAACCCATCCGAACTCAAGACCTGCTGCCCATCCCCTCCCCAATCCAAGCTGATGTGCCGCTGACTGTTCAAAGATCAAGTACAAACTGTAACATCCATTGGCAATGTGCTATTCCTCTTGATCTAGAACAGTCACAGCACATTAGTGAGGAGCAAGGAGGGGATGATTCTCGCCACCAGGAGCCGCCGTCACCTGCCTTTTTGACATACAATTTGGATTCAGATAGCACCTTCTCAGACGCTGGCTCTACCAACAATGATTCAGAATCATCCAATTTCTCCTTAAAGAAAGTCAAACTCAGCCGTCCACCTCACCCACCTACATGCAAGCAAAGCCCCTGGACTAGCTCCCCAATATTCAGCCCACCGCAAAGGATTCACCTCACACCTGTCGTTTACCCTTGGCCAGTTTGCAAACACGCCACACAAAGACACCAATTCTTCACCCTTCAGCTTTGTCCTATGGATTCCCATTGAGAAACACACTGGGAAGCTAGTTGAGAATAATCTTCAAGTCACTGGAGGTGAATTTGTCTTTGCAGACGATTCTTGTGGCATAAACTTTGCATGATTTGATGGTATAGTTGAGTGTGCATGCAAAGCCACTGCTTATTCTCACCTGACTCTTCCCTCATAAACTGCTCCCAACTCTTCACATACACAAATGGGGTTATTTTGCCAACTGCACAAGAAAACCCAAAAAGCCATTCAGCTTATCAGAGATGGTCACTATATTAATCATGCAAATCCTGCAAAAATAAAAGCAACTGGACTATTAGAGATATGGATGCTATTTTAGATAACTCTTTAAAATATGATCGACAGTTTACTTTTTTTATTTTCTTTCTAATGTGTAACATGCAATGTTGCAAATGAATTGTTGGGTGTGAACAAAGCCAAAAAAGGAGGACTATTTGAATAAATTTGCCAAGCGTTCAATCTCTTCTGTACTCTTCCCATGAGCCACACACTGAGTCACCAGGTCATACTTCTTACCAATGTGCTCCTGACAAGCCAAACGTTCCATCTTGGCCATCTCAAACCTTCACGGATTGTCACAAACACTTGCAGGTCCAACTCTTTCCTAAATTATTTAGTGGAAAGGTCAATGGTTTGAAGAAGAAATTGCATAAGTGATAAAAAGAAATTCAAACACACCTCTTCACCGTCCCTGCCTCCTTCAGACCTATTCTCATTTGTTTCTAAAGGTTCCAAGATTGCTGACTAATTCATCATGTATAAACAATATTGAACATATTAGCAATTATCAAAAAAGACAATCAAACAACTGATTGATCTTACAACTGGAGCCCTAGAGTTATTGGAATCCACTGATACATTATCTGAGTCATCTTTCTCAACATTTTTGTCCAAGTTGTTGTCCTTGGGACCAGAAGAGTCAGAGCCCTCATCACCGTTTTGAGCATCAACTTTGTACAAGGGCGTCACAAACGGTTTCTTCCCCATCAGCTGATGCATAGCATGGAAATGTGGACAAATTTTGTTGAGCTTCTTGTCAATGGTGATAATTCCTGCCAATCGGTCTTCATTGGTGATTCCAAAGCCAGTGGAGAGGGATTGGGTATGTGTTTTCTTGTACTTGTCCTTGTAGCTGTTAAAACAATCTTTCATCTGCCTGGGGGTTAGATTGATTTGTGAAGGGGATTGATTTCTCAGATTGATTTCCATAAGCTTGAATCCATTAATCTTCCCTTTGGCTGGCCTTCCAACCGCCGGTGCCTTACCAGTTCCAAAGCACAAATCATAATTCTTTTGGATTTTGAGCCAGTCGATGATTATGAGGAAGTCGTCCTTCTTTAGGTGAGAAGAAGTTTTTCCAGTTGTATCATCGTCAGAGACATGTTGTGCTTGCTTTTTAATGGGTTTCTTCCTGCTTGCTGACTTCTTTGGTATCACTTTTCCTTTTCCGGTGATGAATTTATTCGGTTTTTGATAGGCATTGTTCTGGGATCAGGGAATGATCAATTAATGTTTTTTCTGCAAGCAAGTTTATAATTGACTAAACTTACCAAATTTTGAGGAAAACTGAAGAACAAGTTTGGGTTTGTGACTGGGTGGAGTTGTATTGGCAACGATGTATTGTTGGTTGGGGTTGAATCGTGGAGGATTATTGATTGTATTGGGGTTGTATATTGCAAGTTTGGATCCTGAGTTGTGATTGGTTGAAATGTGGAGGATCGTGGTTTTTGTAATTATATTGGGGTTTTTGTTGTTGATACTTGACACGTCTAGTGCAAATAATGGCATTATTTGGAATTTTTATCCACTGGTTTCATAATTGTTGATTTGGTGAAACCCGTTGATTAGATAATTGTGGTTTTGGTCATATTTGATACCCCCTAATATATTCATTAATAACTCATGAATAATTCTGTTTAAGCTATGTACTCCTGTTATACAAGATACATAACTTGTAGGCCCTTTGCCCTCATGTCACATGAAATATCCAGAGTAACAGATATCACTCTTTACCCTCTGATTACGCCCACATTCCTTAACATTGGAATATTTCACGTATAAGATAGGTACTTTAATATCTTATTAATAAGATAACTTATTAATATTATAATAATTAATACCTATACAATGTGCCAATAATAAAATGACATCATTATAAGTTAATATCTTTAATAATATTAATAACAGATCATCAAATACAAATGTCATGATGTGATCCACTCACACTAAGGATTACTGATCAAAGATGTGTCCCATAACACAGCCCTAGTAGAAATCACATCATAAAACATTAACAGATCCTCCCAAAAGGATCTGTCTTGTCCCTGAAGTTCCACAGTACCTCCCAGGTCCTGGAAGCGCTCACAGTTCCCCCCTGAGGAGCTCTTACAATATATAAACAGACTGTAAACAGTTGTTTATCCCCAAGAGAATATTTAGAACACATTAGCACAGTACATACCTTAGATTTATTTACCTTGCTTAGTTTCCCATTCTCCACCAATACCCCAATTCTGGATAATATATGAGGAGTCTATTACTGTTATTACCTCAAGAATTGGCCACAACCTACCTTCAATAAGGTAGAAAACACGAACCCAAGTTGAGTCTCTCCTTGGATGCCTATTAATACTTTGTATTGATTTGGATGCACCTAATTAGAGAAATTAGAGCAAGCCTCTCAGACAAGACTTACTGATTGAGGAAGTTCCTTTTTTACAGGACTTTACCATTACCCAAACCACTTCAAACCATCAACCTACCTTAGTTACAACCTATAACCACGGTTAGTTCCACACCCAGGCTGACAATATACACAGTTGTATAAATCAATGATATTTTGGTTTATTTGAGGCACCTCAAAGATCACACTACCCATATCAAGGAAGTGCTTTGACATCTTCAAAAAAATCACCTTTTTGCCAAGTTATCAAAATGCAAATTTCATAAATCTTCTCTCCATTTCCTTGGGCTTATAATCTCCAAAGATATCAGCATGGACCCAGAAAAATTTCAAAAGGTCCTTGACTGGCCCAAGAATTTGAGTGTCAAGACAATTCAAGGCTTGCTTGGCTTTGCTAATTTTTATCACAAATTTAGAAAGAATTATTCAAAGACCATTGTGAACCTTGCTAATCTTCTTCAAAATGATATAGCTTTCATTTTTACAGTCAAAGCAGAAAAAGATTTGGAAAATATTAAGAAATATTTTGCTACCACACCTATTCTGGCTCACTTAAGTGAGATGTGTAAAACTATTGTTGAAACTAAAGTGACTATGCAATTTCAGGTTTTATCTCTCAATTTTCTTCTCCTTCAAAGTATCTTCACCCTCACCAGGAAAAAAAATGATCACTTAATGGCAAGTGACATTTGGACAACTTCACTCATCTGTCCTCCATCTATCCACTGCTACTCCTTGAATTGATTTAAAAAACAATTGGATATTTATTCTTCTACCTTGAACAACCAGAGGCTGTGCCTGATCATAACAGCTCTTTCTGCCTTCTGTGCATATAATTTTTGTGTAGCTGCTCAGTGCTGCTCAGCTTTGATTAAAATAGGTACATAGCTCAGTGGAAACTTCATTCCCACCCTCATTGATGTGCCTTCCTTCTGACCAACAGTCATTTCTGAGCTGTGCCAGGTTGACCACTGAAATTTACCAAACTGAACACTGAGCTACACTAGGGTTAATACTGAGCTACCAGTGTGAAAACTGAGCTTGCTCAGGGGAAATATTGAGCTATGCTGGAGTGAACACTTATAATCTGTGCCAGACTGAACACTCATCTGTGCCAGAGTTTGTACTTAGCTTTGCTATAGTAACTCCTGAGCTCAGCCAGGGAAAACTGATGAGCAACAGAAAAAAAAAATAAACCAGTGAAAACTGAGCAGAATCAGTGAAACTGAGCAGAATTAGTGAAAAATGAGCAGAATTAGTGAAACTGAGCAGAATCAGTGAAAAATGAGCAGAATCAGTAAAAAAAAGAGCAGAATTAGTTACAAATGAGCAGGATGTGGAAAATGCACAGAATCAGTCAAAACTGAGCAGAATCAGTGGAAACTGAGCAGAATAAGTGTAAACTGAGCAGAATAAGTGGATGCTGAGCGGAATCAGCGGAAGCTGAGCGGAATCAGTGGAAACTGAGCAGAATCAGTGTAAACTGAGCTGAATCAGTGAAGTGTGATCTGATCCAGTGGAAAAGGAGCTATTAAATTAAACCACCAGTGAGAATCAAATATACAGGAAGAGTAGGATTGGAGCAGCTTTGGAGCTGCAACCAAAGTTGCAGAATGTCACTTTGCATCAAGTGAGAATTTTTTTTTCCCTGGTGCCTGTAGCCTTCAAATCATGGAAGCTACAATCCACTGAAATCAATTATGAGATTCATGATAAGGAACTTCTTGCAATTTCCCACTGCTTGAATAAATGGTGCTCTTATTTAATCAGTCTCCTTGAAACTTTCAAGATTTTTACTGACCATAACACTGCAAAGTATTTTAGAAGCACTAAAGTTCTTACCCGTGGGCAAGCTTGTTGGTCTGAACTCCTTTCCAAATACAACTTCACAATAAATTATTGACCTGGAAAACTTGCAGTAGTCCTTGATTCTTTGTCACATCAAGAAGAAGTTTATCCTTTGGAGGCCTTTGCTGCTAATAACCCTGACAATTTCCAAACTAGTTTTTCTGATACTCCCTGTACAACTCTTAATTCAATTCAGTTTGGTCAACTCAGCAAACAATTCTTCAAGATGGGTCAATCTCAGAAGGAAGACCCTATTTTTCAACAACTTCAAAGTATTATTTGATTTATCACAACAATACACTGTTGTATAAACATATGATAGTTGTTCCTAAAAATCCTTGGATCAAATTGGATATCTTCAAATAAAGGCATGACTCACTACAAGAAAAACTATAGAAACTCCCAGCAGTGGACATGCAGAAGCTCAAAGCAAGTTTGTGTTGATACTCAATCCTTTATCAAAGGTTTTTTCAATCAAGACCAAGCTTCAATGCACAGTCACTGTGCACATTGCACAGTGACTGTGCATGAAACGGTTCAATGTAATCACATGTTACAATTTAAGCTGCACTACATTATGCTGCATGTCAACTGCTGGAATTTTCTAGAGTTTTTCTTGGAGTGACACTGTTAGAATTAACAAAGCATTTTTCAGACATTTAGCAGAACATGATTGACTTGGGCAGGATTTGAACCAGCAACCTTAGCAGAAGCTAAGACACTATACTATAAGTGCTGCCTTTACCAACTAGGCTACCAATTCCATATAATGTGCTGCTAAGAGAACACTGTGGATTACAGCATTTCAACACACCTCCTTAATCCACAGTAGAATAGGAGACCCATAAGCCAATCAATCCTAGCTAGTCTTGTACAATGAGAATGCATATTGCTGAAGTGGATTTTGCATATTGCATAATAGCATTTTGCATATTCCAAGGATAATATCCCAAAGCTGCATATTGAATAAGTGGATTTTTGCATATTGCTTATTCCATAGGAGAGATATCCCAAAGTATTGTATATGAGATTATACATTATGTACTTATGCAATATGCAATTATGGACTTTGTTTCCAAATGCACCACAATTTATTATGTACTTTGTTTCCAACTTTGGAATATGCAAAATGCTATTATGAAACATGCAATATCTACCTATTATGCAATATGTATAATCTCAATGTATAGACTAGCTTGAAATTGGTTGACTTTGGGATCTCTTGTTCTCACACTGTGGGTCAGGGGGTGTGTTGAATATTGTGATCCACAGTGTTCCAGACCACAGTGTTCCAGATATCAGCATATTGGATAATAACTTGGTAGCCTAGTTGGTAAAGGTAGCACTTCCAGTATAGTGTCTCAGCTTCTGCTAAGGTTTCTGCTTCAAACCCTGCCCAAGTCAATCATTTTCTTCTAAATGTCTGAAAAATGCTTTGTTAATTCTAACAGACACTGCATTAGCTGGTCACTTTGGTCAATATAAAACACAGCTAGCCTTGTGGTTTCAGAGAGTGACTATGGGCTATATAACCTGTAGAATCCAATTGTTCCATGAAACAACTAATAAAATTTCTCCTGCTTGATATAAGACTATGCCTTTATGTACTTTTGTCATTTGATACTTTAACACATTTATAACACCACAAAAATAATAGAAACCTGTGGTCAAACATGCACTGTACCTGTGTTATCCAACAGGCTTTGTACTTAGATTAATTGCCACATGACACAGTAACAGGCTTGCATTTCAATTACTGCAAAATACATCTTTGAAATCCTTGGTTTACTACTTCAATTTCAGCCATTTCTCTTTCTTCTTCTGTTTCAGGATTTTTTTCTCTGTTTCTTCTTTGGTATAATTAGGTAGTGAGTGGTGGGAATTCTTATCCTCAACCTTTGCAGGAGCTTGGCTTTTATACCCAGGCATCTGTCACACTATGACTCATAGGCTCAGCTCACATTGACCCAACCTTACCATATCTGTTGAAGTTCAAATAATCCTCAGTTCTACTCAAAATTTCACTTTCTTTTTGCATGACACCTAACCAAGGGGGCATTGATAAATGCACGCCCATCGGCGCACGCCCACGCCCACGCACGCCCTTAAAAAAAAGGTGTGCAACCCGCACGCCTTTTTTTTATTGGCGTGAGGGCTGCACGCCCATCCTTGGGCGTGGGCACGCCTGTAGATGGGCGTGCAGTTCGCACGCCCATCCTTGGGCGTGGGCACGCCTGTAGATGGGCGTGCAGTTCGCAAGCCTGCCGGGGAGGACTGCAAGCCCCTCGACCGGGAGGGATCCCTCCCGGTCAAGGAGGTTGTACAACCTCCCTGTCAAGGAGGGTATACAGCCTCCTCGACCGGGAGGGATCCCTCCTGGTCAAGGAGGCTGTATTCCTTGACCGGAGCTGATGTCATGCGTACATTCTTGTGTACGCATGACATCAGCATGTATATAGGCAGGGGCGTGCCCCTACCTATATACATAGAATCAGTGTGCAAGCCCGCACGCCGATTCTATGTATATAGGTAGGGGCACGCCCCTGCCTATATACATAGGAAGGGCGTGCGGTTCGCACACCCTTTTCTGAACGGGCAGGGTGTGCGAACACACGCCTGAAGTGTTGCACGCCAATGGGCGTGCAGCCCGCACGCCAATAAAAAAAAGGCGTGCGGGCAACACACCTTTTTTTTTATTGGCGTGCAATGGGCGTGGGCGTGCGCCCATTGGCGTGCGTTTATCAACGCCCTAACCAAGGTACCAAGGTGGACACTCAACCTCATCTTGGATAATTACTCAAATCATCCAAGCCAACACTATGGACTACCATTCCTGGCAATTCAACTCAGCTTTGATGCTTATCCAATAACCCTTTCCCGGAACAGCTTGAATGCTCTACTCAACTCAATTTCTAAGCTTGGCACTGACCCATTTCCTTATCCTTGCATTTCAATCAAACATTCTGTCTTAGGCATTTCACCTTTGACTCAAAGACATTCACTTGATGACTCATCCTCAACTATCATGTCCTTTTCATTTCACTAGTTCATCTTCAAACATCATGTACTCTTCTTTTTTACTGATCTTCTTCAAACATCATTGTATCTCTCACCTTGAGTGCTGTTTGAATTTTAAAATAAAGAAATGGGGAGAAGAGATTTGAACAGACTCAAGGGGACTCAATAATGGGGACCAGGTTGATTATGAGGAGAACTGATATTTTTTGTTATTGCTCATACTAGGCTATGTATTTATAGTCTAGATAAAAGAGTGTCAAGTTGTGGTAGTGAATAATGAATAAAAAATAAAAAATAATAATGAATAAAGAAGTTTTTTGAATAAAATTTGAGAGACATAAGAAAAAAGTTCTTTTAATATAATTGACTACAATGACATCTCAGTCTCTTTTAGTCAGGCAGTACAAATTAATCAATATAAAGTATTTCTTATATGTCACAGATAACATGAGGTGCTAGTTCACACTAATCAAATTTTAGTATCAGAAATTGAGTCAAAAAAGAGAATAAACAAACAGTTAGAACTAAGAGTTTGAAGATACAATAAAACTTAGTATAAAATTGCTGTATTCTAGTTTGAGTCAGGTTGATAGAAGAAACAGAAAGGTAAGGAGTGAATTTTGAGGAGGAGGAACAGACAAAAAACTCAACAAGTACATATTCAATAATTTGTCTTTGACACACATTCTACATATCTTTGATGCCTGCAGCCTTTTCTTTTATTATAAATTCTCTTGTATTTTTTCATCAATCTCTCTTTCCTCAGTTAATTAATATAACTTTTTTTACACTTACAACTGAACTATTCAGATTTTCATCATCCTGGCTGAGTATTAAGTGACTCCATCCCCTCTCAGTTCATACATCTTCATCTTTGAAGTGATCCTCAAACTTCAAATTCTCAAACTTATATTTGACACTTCTTCAACCCTATTTTCAATATGTTGCTTCTTCTCCATCTTGTGCTTACAGCAAGCTAAATCCCCTCTTAGTATTCTGGGTTGGTTACATGACACCAACCCACCTTATCTGCTGGAATGATTAACAAGTAAATCTAGAACCTCCCCATCTTAGACCTTGAAACATTCCTTATAAAGCAGTTGCTGCAAGACTACCACATCTGACAGTACCCAATCAGCTTCAGTGATTGAAAGCTGTTCAGTAACAATTTATATTGTTACATATTTCATAAACAGACAAAAGATAGCCAAACCTATATAGTTATCTGTTAGTCTTCTCCTGATCAACTAATTTGTAGATCAAATCTAAAAACAATGTAAGGATTTTAGGTTATCCTCTGTGCATGGTTTGGATACTATAGAGAGAGTAATAATAATTATTACTCTGATAAAATTTCAGCACAGTGAAAGCAACTGGCTTGTTTATAGACATTAAGCTGGTTTTTCACACAAATAGCTGACAGAACCAGCTCCTCAGATCATCCAACACATGTCAATGGCTGGAAACTGCAGATTAAGAGTATGCCTGTGAAACCCCCATCCAGTGGTTTCACAAACATCAAGCCTCAAGATTACATAATCACCCTAACACTTAATTCCCAGATTTCCCGCTCCCCTTCTAGCTTAGTAGAGACCAACCTGACATTCATCACTCTACTGAGCTAGCTGTAATTAACTTGGGCTCTAGATCTTGGTCTCCAAAGCTCATTGCTTTTTAGAGCACATAACTGGACTGTAGTGAAGAGTATATAAGGTACTCTTACAAAAACTCACTCCTCAGAATGCAGACTTGGAAACTTGTTCCCCACCCTTCCAAGCCAAAAATCATAAAATCCAGGGTGTTTAAGATCAAACACCAACTGGATCAATCCATCCAGAAGCTCAAAGCCCATCTGGTGGCAATGGGCTACTATCAATTCCATGGGCTCAACTATGAAAAAGTGTTCCCACCTACACTTTGCCTTGAAGCACTCCGCTTAATCTTTAGTCTCCTAGGCAGTTGAAACTGGAAAGGCAGGCAGGTTGACTTTAAACCTGCTTTCTTAAATGGACACCCAGATACTCCTGTCTCAATGTAACAGCCACCTGGATTCAAAGACCCCTAACATCCAGACTGGGTATGTGAGGTCAATCAATCTCTGTGCAGCCTGACACAATCCCCGTGTCAGTGGAATATATGGAGCTCCACAAATTGTTTTTGGATCTTGGCATCAAGAACTCAGCCTACCACCCTACCCTTTACTTCCAAATTCAATGTGTCCAGATCATTGGAGCACTCACACCCTTGAGATACTCCACTTCTGCAGCAATGCATAACTTGAATTCAGCCCAGTCAGATAAATAAAAAGGCCAAAGAAACCAAAGAAACCAAGATGAAATGGAGCTGATTGATGGACTTGCTGTAAGTCTGTAAGGCCCTGCTAGATTAAGATTTGGAATTGTTAGATGAATGGGCCCATGATGTGATTGGTTATACATAAATGTCATGAGGTCATGGGGAAATAGAAAATACTGTGCCCAATTTAATACAATTCCCATTGCATCATAGTGCATTTGAATTGCAATACATTAGAGCAGAACTCACAACAACATTCTAGAATCTTCCCCTGAAGTCCTCCAGAATATAAAAGGAGGCCATTTCCTGTCCTAGGATTGGATACTCAGCATATTCACCCAGTCCCACATTATTAAGTACCCTAAATATTCTCCTCCTACTTTTAGAGTAGTGTTATCCCTGTAAAAACCAACCCACCTTATCTACTGGAATAGTTATCAGATTGCCTTGGAAACTCCCCATCTTAGAAATTGCAATATTCCTCATAAAGCAGTTGCTGCAAGACTACCACCTCTGAAATTAGCCAACCAGCTTCAGTGCTTTCCAGCTTCTTAATAAATATTTATGTTGTTACATGTATCTTAAAAATACAGAAAGATAGCCAAACCTATATTAATACAGTCAGCTCTTAGTCTTTTTCTGATTGACTAATTTTTAAAGCAAATCTGACAATTATAAGGAGTTTAGGTTATCCTCTGTGCATAGTTTGGACACAATAGAGAGAATAATAGCAATTATTATTCAGATACCCTTTCATCACAGTGATAGTACCTGGTGTTTTTTTATAGACATTAATCCAGTGTTTCATACACATAGCTTACAAGTAGTGATAAAATTACACTTCTGATGTGGATGGCTTCAGATCAACTCATGTTGTAATTGTGTAAGCCCTAGGATCTATAAGTCTCCAACAAAGATAGGTAGACTAGCTAACAGGTCGGTAGACAGGCTAATTGGTCTCAGACTTGCTATGGTATTTGGCTTCAAGAAACGGGTATAACAAGTAACAAGTCTAAAGACTTATTAAGTGAATGGGTTTTAAGGGTTTTTAAAAGTTGTTTGGATTTTGAGGCAATGGTTGTAAAAGACAATTATACAAAGATTTTTCCTCAAGAGAAAAACTCTTGAGGCTACAGCAACACTCTTAAATAATGAACAAGTCTCAAAGGAAAATTCTAGAAGCCAGAATCTAAGTTTATAGATTCTAAAAGAGTTGTCGCTTAAATCTAAAAGAGTCATTGCTTACATACTCATGACAACATCCTGATCATTCTAGAACTATAAACTTACTTACCTTTAGTCTAACTTAGTTAGAATTTTCTCTTATTTGTTACAAATTGCTGTTGATATCAATATGTTTTCCTCATGGATAATGACATATATCAACATTTTTGCAGGTTTTGTTTCATGTTGACTCTCCAAATAGATCCCAACAAGTTCTAGGAATAATATGATCTATGGCACCTGACAGCAGGTGCCAGAAATTTTCCCCTGGTGCATGGAACCAATATTCCCTGGCATGCTTTGCACTTTGATTGATCACCTCTTGTTGCAGTACTTTTTTCACAAGTCAAGTGTTGCTGAATACATCCATTGTATTTTTTTTCTTCCTCTTCAGTATGTTTCTTCTTGTTTTTTTCTTCTTTGGTGTAATTAGTTTGGTGGGAATATTTTTAAATAATGTGGGAAATTGTATCCTTGACCTTTTCAGGAGCTTGGATTTTATACCCAGGAATCTTTTTCCCTGCAACTAAAGGGCTCAGCCAACCATGGCACAGTCATTACTATACCCATCAAACTTCAAATGTACCTCAGCTTTGAAACATTTAAATTACCATTTGCATTACACCTCACCAAGGTGAAAATTTGAACCTCATCTTTTAAAATTACTTGAATCAGTAAGCCAACACTATGGACTACCATCCCCAGCAATTTGACTCAGCTTCAAATCTATCCAACAACCCTTTCCTGGACCAGCTCAAGTGTACTCTTGAATTTCAGCTTGGTGCTCATGCTTTTCCAACAGCCTTTCACTTAACACTATCATCTGGGAATCTCACCTTTGAATCAAAGACATTCACTGGAGGGCTCATCCTTGACTATCATGTGCTTTAAGTTGCATAGTCTATCTTCAAACATCATGTAATTTTCATTTACTTATCATCTTTGAACATCTTTGTAACCCTCACCTTGAGTAAATACTCTGTCATTAGTCTTCAACACATCTTTCTACCTATCTTCAATAAAAGTAGCTTTCTCTTCATTATAAATGCTCTCTTACTTTCTTCATCTGTTTCTCTCTTTCTTCAGTTAATTAATATAACGTTGATTTATTTTTACTACTGAAGAATTCAGCTGGCCATCATCCACCAAGTCATCCCTAGAGTCTACACAGCTTTGTCTTTGAAGTTATCCTTGAACTCCTTCAACTCAAACTTATCCTCAACACATATTTGAAGATGAGACCTCACCTCCTCTTCCTCACATGCTTGAGCCAACTCAATCCCCTTTTGTATTTTGGGTTGTTTGCATGACATGTATATACATAGTCTCACTGGGTTTTCCAAAGTTACTAAACGTAACTGCACAAAATTGTTTTTGGCAGGGACCTGCTACATAAACCCAGCCATAAATTCTTCAGGGTTTTATGTTTATAAAGTAATGAAATTAACCAACTTTGTACACCATTTATAAACCATGGTGATATAAAATGTTGCAAACTTGGAACATCTACTAATAGCCTTGTTCACACTGGGGTCATTTTATGTTCACAACTAAATTCATGTTTTTTCAAATGGCCGTGGGAATCTTATTCTAATCCAAAATCATATTGAATGCATCTGATTGACATTCAATTCCAATAGTTGAGGTCCAACATGAACTGGGTTAATACTCTTGAAGTCAATATGTATGTAAAAACACATGATAGCAATAAAGATGTAGAAAACCTCAACCTAACCCCACTCAAATGATCTTCATTTTTGGTTGTATGAATACATACACATACACAAAAGAACCTGAGTACACAAGGGTACCTGTGTACCTCTTGGCATTACTTGTAGACCAGTGACAAGATTTTTCCTGGTTTTTTTATGCACAGAACAAGAAGGCATAAATTAAAATTATTTTTCCCTGCACATGTAGAGCCCTAATTTCTTTATCCCACAGACAATTAAAAACAACAAAGAAAAACAAGACCACAACCAAAAAAAAAAAAAAAAAAAGAAAGGAGCAAACAAAAATCCAAATGGACCAAGACCTGAGAAAAGCAAGAATGGGCTTGATGGTGAGGAGGGTAGAGAATTGTGATTAGATTATATGAGACAAATGAATTTGGATAGCTTTTAATCTTGAATATATATGAGTTAGAGAGAAAGGAGGTGCTAAATGGTCATGTTCATATGTATATTTACATGTGTGTATGTATATAGATATGGATAAATAAGATTTTGAATTCAGAAATTCAACATGACAAAATGTTTAAACACATTTCTTGTCAGAGAAAAAAGCTCAATACTTCATATTTTTGTTTTGTGATAGGAAGGCACGAAGTGGGTTAGAGAGGGTCAGGATTGTAGCAATCTTGTAATTAATATTTTTGGCATAAAAAAAAAATAAGAGAAAGAGAGGGGTGGAGACGGGGAGGAAGATGAAGAGAGATGGAGAGGAAATGAAGAGAAAGAGGGAGAAGAGGAGCAAGATGATAAGATAAGAGGTTGGCAGAGACAGAAGATCAACTTATTTGATAATGGTGGAGTGGGCATTGCATGACTGGTGAGGCTAAGTGATATATATGTGCATGTATATATATTTGAGCATGTTCGGTTAGTTAGCTCTTTCGTCGCCCGGATCCTCTAACCTTTTTGAAGAAATACTACACAAAGAAAGAGGAAGAAAAGCAAGACGAGTTAAATCAGTATATCAAACCAAGAATATTCTTGCTCAATTGAACATAAGGGGAGATGGGCAGAGGGAAATAATATGTACCTGTTTTGAAGTAGTTTGAGTGTGACGTACGTGCCTAACATAAGGCTGTAAGTTCAACCTTCGTTCATCATCCGAGTCATGTTGAGGTTGATAATACCAAAGAGCTTCGAGAGGTTCACCGGAAGCGTCCTTGAATTTGATATAACAGGACGGGTAGTTGGTATAGGAAAAGTGTTAAGGAGAGGTAGCGGATATTTTTGGGAGACTGACCTTAAGACCTTCATTAGTCACACAGCCAAACATGCCCGATCCATCGGCCCTCCAATGTGAACGAAGAGTTTCGAGGATGACAGGACGACAGGCGTTGACGATCCGATCAGTTTTGAGATCCGAGGGCGAATTAAAGTCGAGAGCGGGGGAGCTAGTAGGGCCGGCTTCACTAGCCGTGTAACGATGATGAGTCGGTAGTTTGAAGTCGTTAGAGATGGCGAAGGGTTTGGTATCTGAGGATGGGTCGTCGTGGGTAGGATGAGGTGAAGGCAGTGGAGCAGAGAGACACTCGCGTTCCTTCTTGAGACCAATTTCAAATTCGTCTGAGGCTCGATGGCTTGGTCTGGGTGAAGAGCGGGAGGAGCTCGGTGAGGGTAGAACGGCGAGGACTGCTTCGGCAAGAGTGGGCTGAGTGTCAAGGACGGCCCTGATGAGCTCGGTTGTGCTGACGGTGGCCCGGGAGGAGAAGACGACGGCGGAGGCAATGAGACCAAGAAGATCCAAGCCCATTGACTCCATCACACTCCGCACTCGATCGCCTGCCGGTAGATTGTGAATATGTGGGTCGTATAGTGGCGATGGGATCGGGGAGAGACACAGTTTCTTGGCCGGGGGTGGGCTGATTGTTCGATCAGGGGGCGGGGCTGCAGATAGGTCGGAGGAGAGTCTTCTGGGTGATAGCTTGGATGAGCCAGCCGGGCTTTCGAAGGGCGCATTGGTGGTGGGGGATGATAGATCCAGTTTAGAGGAGGCGTGATTGGACTGTTTTTGTTGCTGCTGCTGCTGTTTGAGTTTGGAAGCAGCGACAGTCGACCTGGTCGAGTTCGCTCCACCGGGAAGCTTCCTTTTTCCGCCTCGGGTGCTAGTGGGGTGAGTTGTGTCTAGAGCTGTTGTTGTCGTACCGCTATTACTACCGTTGGACTGGCCATGAGCGTTGGGCCGTGCACGTACGCGCTGGATGGTGTGGTCATCTATCTTGACGTAGCACTCCACCTTTTTACCACCGTAGAAGCCCAGTTCGATCTGTTCGCCATCGCGCCTTTCGAGTTCGACCCCGGCACTCGATCCTTCTTCGAATCGTTCGCCATCGACCATCAGTCCGTTCTGCCCCTTGACGACGATTCGAATATTGAGGCCGCCTAGAGGGGGGGCGATGAGCGTACAGAGACAGTGGGTTCTGGAGGCGTGAGTGAAGGATTTAGGGAGGGTGATGGGTAGCATGATAGATTTAGGGGTGATCTCGTTAGAGAGTGAGGAGATGTCTGGTTTACGACCAAAGACGAGACAGTGGCCGGGTTCGATTGGGATACGAATGGGAGGGGAGGGAGGACGTTTTGATCTGAGTGGTTTGGAGGCATGGATGGGAGGGGAGATGGTTTTTTTTGAGTTGTTGAGGGTGTTGATGATGGGAGATGAGTGGTTGATGGTAGATGGACTTAGTAGTTGGGTTGCAGGAGATGAAGGGTTGAGTAGTTTGAGGTTGAGGGTATGGTTTGAGTGATCCAGTCGATCGAGAGATTTGAGCATGCGGTCAGATTGAGAGAGAGAGGGGAGTGTGTGTGAGTGGGTAGGTGGGGTATTGGTGTATGGATGGATGTGGTTGTGTGTGGATAGATGGATAGATGGTTGGTTGGTTGGTTGGGTTGGTTGGGTTTTGAGGATGAAGATGGATGAAGGAGATGGAGATTGTAGTGGTTGATGGTAGGTTTAATGTAGGCAATGGTCAACTGAGAACAGGGGTCTGTCCCCGAACAGCAGACTCTCGACCGTTCCTCGTCGTCGTCCAGACGCCTCGCTGGGGAGTTTGGGCATGTTTTGCAGGAGGCCGGGGGGCCTAGGCATAGATAGCATGGGGTCTAGCTGAAGGTTTGATGACATCTGGCAGGCCTTAAACACTGGCCATATAATTTATGTCCATACATACTCCCATCAATTTATGGATGAAGCAGACTCTAAAATGAGACACATGTTACTAAATAAATAAATATGTAATATTTATAAGGTTTTAGTGCGAACTGAAACAAGCTGTGGTTCTTTGCAATAATACGTGTGTTTCATGGACAAAGTACGGGCGACTCGCGAGCTATGCGGCTTTCCAAAGCAGTTTTTTTTTCCCAAGGCCATTGCTCTTGCCGGTGAACCGCATGAACGGCCTGGATGGCCTCGTAGTAACCATCACCGAACCTAGGTGGCCGGCCACCCGGCCACGCTGACTAGCAACAGGTTGCCGGACTCCCCTCAATATCCACGGCTTTTGCCTAGAGCTCTCTCTTAAGCACTCATAATGAGCAGGAGGTGCTTCTCCTCCTTAGCTGAAGTTTAGAAACCACAGTATCAATATTTAATTGACTTGAAGCATGCAAAGATCAAACACATCAATTTTAATACTTAACTTACATCACAACTGTAAGCATCACTCTGATTAACAAACAAGTTCTCTCCAACGCATGTCTATATTTCCAATTTCTTTGGTCATATACTCGATGGGGTTCGCTTAGATATCCCACTCCCTCCTTTCCAATAATCTTACCTGTTGACCCACCAAATCAAGACAATTCAAACAGCTACTTTTTTTTAGGTTAATTCGAAGCAACTAAACCACAGTTTTTTCAGTGATTCTGCTTTTATGTTACACTGTGCCAGGCCAAGCCAAAGGTCTCGTACATCTAGTGTTTTCTACAATCACAAATTCAGTTCAAAATGATAAACCAAGTGACCAAACTTGCATGGTGTCACTTACTTAGTAGACCAAGCAACTTCTTAGTAGTTCCTGTTGATCAATTATAGCTAGATTACTCCCATCATTTACATTTTCATCAAAACATTTGAATCCCAGCTTACCACTGCAGTACTGATATTTCTTGGGATGATTATCATCATCCACATCAGAAACATAAACATACTTTCTATAGTTGGTCACAGGGTTGGTAGCTTGATTGGTGACTTATGGCTCCTTTTTGTTTATTTTTCTGATTAATGGTATGCCTGTGACGTAGTTATGGAGCTTGTCCATAGGATCATCATCTCTACAGAGAATCATGAGGTAGCTGTTTCCCATGTTGGCACCACCTTGAACAAAAGAAGTCACCAGAAGATTGAGCTGAGGCAGAAGTTATCATACCTTGAATGCTGTGGCATGAAGCTATATGTTCATCTGTGGAGTATTTGTTAGTAGGCAAAGACAATTAAATTTCTTACACTTCCAAAAAAAACTTGCTCAACTGCCTGCAGTTGACATGTAGAAACACTAAGAAAGCTGATGGTGTTAATTTATCCTCCATCAAACAGTGACTCAACCAACCTTCAATGCACAATGACCATTCCAAAATGGCTTCACATTTAAACAGGTGAAGTTACAATGTCAGCTTGGTAAGAGCATGGTGCATCTCAACTGCAATTAGTTGAGCCAGTTTCTCTTGTGGTGTATCAATGATATTTGTTTATTGATGTCCAGATGTGACAGTTACACAACAGGACATTAATCACCCATTGTCTTGATCCCAAAATCCATTTGCTCTCAACCTAAGCCACCCTAACCTTGACCCACTGCAAAGAGATACTCTATCCCCCAGAAAATGGTACGGATGATATTTGGGGGCAGGGAAATTAGTAGTAAAATATGAACACTCTGCTAGATTTTACTTGCTCAAGCAAGACAGCCAGCATGAAGGTTACCAGTTTTCTTACATTAGCAGAGAATCCTTTTTGGTCAAATTTGTCAGCTAATCTTGAAAATAAGAAATTCATGAACTGACCTATCAGTATGTATGTAAACCACAGCAAGAAAAAGTCACTCAACTGCCACCAGGGTACATGGAGGAAACTCCAGCCAAGCTCCCATCTTCACTACATATGATTACATAATATATGTTGATACACAGTCACTGTGCATTGTGCACAGTGATTGTAAATTGAAGCTTGCTTGAACAAAACTTGGAGAAAGGTTGCAGTAAGACCACAAGCTTAGGTTGCAATAAAACCACAGGCTTAGATTACAATAGCACCACAAGCTTAGGTTGCAGGAACATTGCAAGCCTTCTTGGTGTTTCTGCATGTCAACAGCTTGCAGTTGAGCAAGTCTTTCTTGCAGTGAACCTCTCTCCAAGGCTTTGTACACAGGTGGGGAGCTAAACTTGTACCACAGCTAAACTTGGAACACAGTGAATCATTATATGTAACACAAGTGGGATCAGGTAGTACTCAAATGGTCTATCAAGACACCAAAAAATGTGTTATTGGGAGATGAGCTTGGATGGATGGGTATTCAAAGGGTAGTTATTTTGTCTTATTGGTGGTGATACAATTGGGTGGGAAGAAAAACTACTTCTTCTTGGTGGCCTGTTCTCGTTCTTCTTCTTCGAGTCGTTTCCGCAACAGCTTTGCGCCGACCTGGAGACCATAAGAACGAGGGAGATAAATTTTACCGAAGGGACCACGTCATAGAGGGATAGGAGTATGGTCAGCTCACGTTGCGGATGTTTTGCTCGGCTCGCTGGACGCCCAGTTGACGAGCGCGGGTGTACTCAGCGAGTGCATCGGCGAGATGGTCGTCTGATTAGGATCGGAAGGAGAGAGGCAGGGAGCAAGGTAGTTTAATATGAAGCCTCCAGAGATCACATGAGGGGGCTACTCAACTAGCTTCATTAACCGCACCGAGGTTGAAGCAAATCTCGCCGTCGGTCGGGTCGAGTGCGACGGCCTTTTTGAGGTGTTCGAGTGCTTTGAATGGCTCCGGCGGCTTGGAGAGGATGTATGCCGAGGCTAGGTTGGTGTGCACATCGGCTGATGGGCCATCTGCTAGGGACTTCTTCCAGGCCTCGATTGCCTCCGGGATCCGTTTCAATTGGTAGAGTGCTATTCCTAGGTTATAGTATCCCGTCGAGCTGGGCACCATCGCAATACTCCTAGATTGGCGTCGTCAGCAGTTGGTAATCTCAGTTTCTCTCTTCATATCACATCCTAGCTCGTTGGATGCCCTCACTCTTCGTATTTTTGCAAGGCTCCTTCCAAATCTCCTTTCTCCAATAAGCGAGAGCCTTCCTCGATCAGGTTCCGACTTTGGTGTCCTAATGGCTCGATCGAACTAGCTGGGGCCTTTGTCGGATTTGCATAATCTATAATCGATTTGATGCAAAGAATGACTTTAATCGTCAGCGGTAGATAGAGGGGGGATGTAGTATCAATCCGCAAGGACGAAGAAATCTCACTGACTACGGGCTGATGATGATAAACACCTTGGGTTAGCTTGTTGACGATGCTGTTGAGAATGGAAGGGTGGGCATTGATCGAAGCAGGGCAAGAGTCGAATTACGGATATCTGCAAGGAATTTCTAATCCGGAAAGCGGCCCCGTTCTTGGCTGAGCAGGTGATCCTGTTGAGGGACGGGCGAGACAAAATCGTCATATAGTCGACACTTCGATTTGGAAAGTTGGGGGTCTCCTACATCCGACCCATCGACCGGGGTATGTTACATAAGTGAAAAGGTGAACGGAGGATCCGGGGAAACCCTCGCTGAGCTCTTTACGTAGCAAGCCCTTACTCCAGCAGCCTGATGATGCATGGCTGGCTTTTTTCACTAGATGTGCTATTAACGGACACGAGGTGGATCTGACTTTTTTTGAGATAAAAGTATCCTGATTATCTACTTATAATCTCGTTTGAATCTTTCTAATAAAAACAGGGGGCAGGGAAATACAACTCCCAAAATTTCCAGACATCCAGAAAACCACTTCTCAATAGTCTCTTGGCCCTCCTGGACTCTTTGGCTGGTTTGACACCAGGAAGAATAAGTGAGCAATTGTCTAAAAGGGAAGAAGCAAAGTATAAAGGGCCCTTTGTACTTTTTGATGTCACTTGTAGGCAAGTGATCATTGTTTCTTTCCTGATGTTCTATTGCCAATTTCCCATCTGGGTTTAATATTTTTTAGCCCATTTTCATAGCATTTTTGGATCCCTATCAAACCAAGAGATGCACTCGGAAAGAAAATGTAGCCTTCTGAGTAGTTTGCGCTGGGGAAGTTTGAAAATGAAGGTAAAATGTGATGCTCCTCGAATATTGGGAGTACAACACAATATGCAAAAAACTCAAGAAACTGCAGGCAGTTGACATGCAAAAACTTACAAAGTTACCTTTGTACTTTTTCATGTCAACTGCATGCAGTTTCTTGAGCTTTTTGAATAGTGAGGTATCATGCAAGGTAGTCATGATTTTGTGGAATTTTAAAGGCCACAGGGAGTTGTGACCCTGTCAGCATGTTGGCTGGGTTGAGGTTATCAAAACAAAACTAGGATGCACACTACACCCATTTACAATGAGTTGATCTCAACTGATGAAATTTAAATCTATCAAGGGAGGTAACAAGTATTTGATCTTTATCCAATCCCTAGATCTGGAGACAGCCCAAGAATGAAATCAGTAAGAATATATAGCAAAATTATTCATGTCATGTAATCAAGTTGAATGGTCCGTATTACTTAACAAATCCACAGTAAATTTACCTCTGCCTGTGGATACAATGTCATTTTAGGGTTTCAGGGCCATGTAACCTGATTACATAAGATATTTTTTTCAACAGTGTAAAACATGGATGCCAATGGCAGGCTAGAGATGATCCCTGAGTATGGGTTGCTGATTAGGTGATGGCAAACCAATTACATCATCACAATGAAGTTACACTCTAGATTACCAAACCTCAAATCTGATTTCAGGGTAACATACCCTGAATTTGGTGGATAGGAACCTTTCAAGCTGAACCAAAGGAAACTCGCACTGCATACTATTGATCACATCATCTGATCCAAGTAAAACTGAACAATATGGTTTCTTAATGGAGGTAGCTGACCTTCCTGCTAAACCAAGGTGACTGCAACTGAAAATTTAAGCGAAACAAACTCAGTGCTTTTGTACCACAAGCCTCCTGAGAATGTCTAAATTTCCACTGCTAAGAGCTTAGGGACTCTTTTATACAGCATGTCATATGATTCCCTATGACCTCATGGCAAATCATTTGGAATATCTGAACATAGGATAGTAATGTATATGTATGAGGTTATGGATCTATAATAATTGAGAAATATTATGGAAAAGCAACCAGTTCATTTTTTTTTTTTTTTTTGGGGGGGGGGGGGGGGGGGGGGGGGGGGGGGGGAGGGGACCATTTAAGGGAGTAATTGAAATCCTTGTTTTATAGGAATTAATAATTTCATAACATCAAAGCCATCATGATCAACTTTCTCAAATCTAAAGCCTACAATTTGGGCTTGGCTGTTAATTCACACTCATTGCATGCTAGATTTAGTCGAATTAAACAGGAACAAGCGATTAAGCAAAGTGACAGAGTGTTCAGACATTGAACTTCAGGTGAATAAATAAAAAGGAATGATCAGGACTTACCGATGCTGAATAAAAGTTCTTCATCACATTGATATGTTTGACCAGTCCCTGCGTTCTTACAGTCTTGATAAGTGAAACAAGCCGGAAAGGACAATCATCAGTCCTCTGGATTTAATTCCGAGTGATACAAGAATAGCTAGTCTTTGAAGGGAAAAGAAGACGACTAACCTGAGTGGTCATCCTTTTTCACATATTCCTGGCAAAGGAGGGCGCCTACATTTGTGTTGTCTGTCGCACCCCGTAGGCTAGTCTGATTCAGATATCGGTAGCAATTACCAGCCCCACCGTACGGTACTGCGTTAACCGGATTTTTTTTTTAAGTTCCAAAACCAGGAGGTTTTCACATGAATAAACTAGTCGATGAATTGTAAAAAATAATGACCGCTTACCCGGAGTATCACAAGTCTTACATGAGTAGATTGTGTTAGGATTCGTCATGCACTCTAGTTTTTTTTTTTTTTTTTGAAATGACCCTACACATCAACCAAATGCAGTTTCTTCCAGCTATAAGTTAATCGAGCTTACGAAATGATTTTGGGATACCTTGATTGCTCCTCCAGCTTTGGGTGCAATATTGCGTGTTTGGAGGTTCAATCGGCGCCTCCTTTCCGACAGCCAAATGCAGGATGCAGGGGAAGAGAAGGAATGATAGTATCTTTTGCATTTTTTTTACAGATTCTTAGATAGCTTGATTAGTTTCTTGCTGGTGATTGAGTAAAGAAAGACAACAATTCCGCGTTGGGGCTGGCAATGAGGGAGTGAAGACCAACTTATTAAAATAGAGGTTTAGACATCCTCATGCGCGTTTTTAATCCGAGTTGCAGCTGGATTGTGAGACCGAGGAGGAGTACGATTGCAGGTGGATTGTACTGTTGTAAGACCTCCAGATGTTCCGAAACCATTTCTATGGAGGCGGTGAATGTCTGGCAAAGGGACCGCACTTGCCTCGATGGATCAACCAAGAGGTCGTACAATTCTTCTTGGCCACCGGCACCATCGAGAGCTGCTGCGATTAATGCTGCTCCATCGAGTCTCAGACTCGACCACTGCTTCAAAACCATGCTGTCGCTACCACTCTTCCCACACGACTGGCGCGAGGCTAGAGCGATCCCCGGTATTTATGATCATGGAAAGACTGTTCTTATTGATAAGGTTCCCCTGGTGACACTTGTTTTCGCTTCGTACTATTATACATACTTGGCTTTCATCATTCTTTCCGATCAAAATGTTTCAGCATCTATCACTCTCATCGTGCCTGCGAGAGTCCGATCACCTATGAGGGGCCAAGGATGCCTTGCAGGAACTGCTATCAAGAATGAATGTGTATCTACTATAGAACTAAAAGAATAGGCACCTGGAGCCAAACAAAACCTGTACCGAGTGTACAGGTTCAATTGATGCAACCTAACGGGTCAACGTCGGCCCGTTAGGTTGCATGACACGGATCACGGATCTCGGCGTCGATCCGTGTCTTTCTACAAGTCCCTCCCCCCAAAATTGGGGGCTATGTACTTGTTGTTTATGAAAATCTGGCCTTGTCGGTATAAGGTGTAAACTATGGTTTATTGCTAGAATGCATAAGTCAATCCCCTTTCTCCAGGTCCGGTACTTACACCGGGACTGGAGAAGTGGGTGGCGCTGCGGCGAGTCTAAGATGTGTGACATACATGTCACAACACCCCCCCTCTCGCCGCAGACCCTGTACTACATACACAAGTAAGAGAAAGAAAAAATAGATAAAGATAAAGAATAAAGAATTAACAGAGTAAAAAAAATAAAGAAGAATGTTAACAAGATTAGATCTCCCCAAGGATTACAGATCTCAGACGTTCAAAAATATCGGGAGTCAGGCATTTAGTGAAAATGTCTGCAGCTTGATCCTTTGTACTTACCCATTCAATGGTAGTCTTCTTTTGGAACAGTGACTCGTTAGTAATGTAAAAGTCGCAATCAGTGTGCCTTGTCCTCTTATTGGACGCGTCGTTGGTAGACACTTTTATAGCAGATTGGTTGTCACAATGTAGATGGCCTATAAAATGCTCACCTGTGACGTCTTTTAACAGGTGTCTCACCCACAAAGTCTGTCTCGTGGCTACCCCTAGTGCCATGTATTCAGCATGGCACGTAGAGGACGCTACTGACTGCTGACGTCGGGATACCCAAAGTATAGGACAGTTGAGGTAAGTGATCAAAACGCCGTAAGCTGATCTGGAGAATTCTCCTCCCCATGATGCGTCGCAGAAGGTCTTCAGCGGCTTATAATCTAACTTGGGAAAAATGCACAACTTCTTGTTAGTAGTATTGGCAACGTAGTTCACCAGATGCGTTAGTCCCTTCCAGTGTTCACGCCCACGTTTTGCTGCAAAACGCGCCCACAGATTTACTGCATGACAGATATCGGGCCTAGTCCCAACGGCCAAGTAGCTTAGGGTGCCAATGATTGAAAGATACTTCCCAGATTTACCAGAATCTCCTTCCGGATCCGTTACTGCATTAAAATTTGTCAGTAGTGGAGTCCTTGCCAGGGTTAACCCATCCCATTCTGCTTCTAGTAGTGAATTGGTAAGCGCACGCTGCTGCAAAGTAAAACCATTAGCTGATCTCTCGACATCTAGTCCCACGATGGCATCCAACTTATGTTCCCATTTAATCTTAAGAATATTTTTTAGATCAGTCTCCAGGCGTTTTAGTAAGTCAACAGACAACGCCGTCACCACCCCATTGTCCACATGCAACCATATTACCCCATGTTCCGTTGCATGTCGTAGGATATACAAACTGTTATCGTATTGCAAAGGTGAATAACCCAGACCGTCAAGAATGCCTTTCAGGTGTAGCCACCAGCACCGAGCGGCTTGTCTCGTCCCGTACAACGCTTTCTTCAACATGAGTGCATGGCCTGGTGGTACCGACATCCCTTCTGGCGCCTTAACCCAAACTTCCTCAGTGATAGGTGAATTCAGATAAGCCGCTACAAAATCGAAACTGTGCACGGGCCACTGATTTTGAGCAGCAACGGTCAGCAAAAGTCGCAAAGCAACAAAAGTTGCTGTCGGGGCAAAAGTTTCATTAAAGTCCGTCCCGGCGACTTGAGTGAAACCTTTTGCTACAAAGCGTGCTTTAAAACGCACTCCTGACCCATCAGTACCAGATTTTGTGGTAAAAACCCACCTACCGTCTAGAGCTCGTTTGTCTTTAGGTTGTAATCGAATCTGCCAAACTCTCATTTGTTCCAAATTGTTGAGTTCAGTCGCAATTGCCCGTGACCACTCTTCTTTTTCCGGCGAAGCCATTGCCTTCTTGAAAGTGCTAGGCACCGAAATTGCATAGAATTGACACAGTTCAATGATTTTGTTGACGATCAACTCTTGGTCGTGGAATTCGATTTCCTTCGCGAAATTACCTAGTTCTAGTAAATTCATAACGTAGTTCAGCGATAATTTGTTGGGTTTTGACGGTGCATTAGTCAATGACTGCCCGTCTGCCGCAGTAGCAGGTCCAACATTCCAATCACTTTTATCCTTTTCTCCTTGTTCAAAAAATGTCAGGTTGTCGTCCACAAAACGCACCATCGCCGAAACTACAAAACGGTTTTCAGTAGGGATCCAGAAAAGCCATCCTTTGCTGGCTTCCAAATGACCAACAACTCGGCCTTGAATAGCCCTAGGATCTAGTTTTTGCCTTTTTTCCGGAGGAATATGTATATATGCCAAACTACCAAAAGCTCGAAAACGATCAAAAGTCGGCTTACTTCCAAACAATGCCTCATACGGCGTCGTTTTTCCACTTGCTCGATTTGGTATCCTATTCAGAACATGTCCTGCCCACAGGAAAGCGTAGTTCCAGAAACTTTTAGGGAGGGAACTGTCAATAAGAACTGTACGTCCCATATCCTGAATAGTACAATTGAATCGTTCAACCATACCATTTTGATAATGATGATACGGCAGGGACTTTTTGCTGAGTATACCTTTAGCCTTCATGAAATCGTTTAGCGCTTTGTTTGCAAATTCTCCGCCATTGTCACTGCGGAGGATCTTTACTGTGAGACCTGTCACCCTCTCCAAACGTGTAATCAGTTCTATTATAGCATTGTTAGCTTCTGACTTAGCCTTCAGAACTTTCACAAAAGAATATCCCGTAGCCGCGTCTTGCATAGTGAGGAGATAATTTCCTCCATCGACCGCCGTCACCTGGAAAGGGCCTATGAGATCGGCTGCCCAGATTTCCATCTTTGATACTGGTCTGTTGCTCGGACCGATGGGATTGAGCTTTGTGCTCTTCGAGATTTTGCATATCGGGCAGTGGATGTTCCTGGGCGGAAGTGATTTCGGTAAACCAATACCTAGATTTTCTTTTATAAGTCGTCGGATATGTCTCAAACCTGCATGACCAAAAACCCTATGCCAAAATAATAAAACTTTTTCATTCTTTGTCAGTGTTTCTGCCTTCCAGGCAGGACTCTCAAATTTTGTGATTGGCTCGAGGAATATATTCCCGTGATTCATGTCAATTTTAAGAGGTAAATTTGGCATTGCAACGGCAGACGAGGCACAAGCTGTAGAAGTGGAATGATCAACGGTATTGCCGGTCGACATAACAGTGTTTGAAGGATGAAAAGGAGAGAAAGAACAATTCGAAAGGGGGTAATTGCCGTTAGGCTTAACGCTCGTTGTTGATTCAACTGCAATGAGGGAGTTGGGAAGACACCATCGGTTACGCTTTTTGTCTAGCACACAGCTGAAGATCATGTTTCCGTTCTTGTCATTAACATTAAAGACGTCACTGTCGTTATCGTATGAAACAGCTGCATCAGCCTTCCTGAGAGCAGCCATGGATATCAAAGTGGATCTAGCCTGCTCACAGAACAGGACTCCTTTGAGTATAACTATTTTTCCACCTGTTGTCCTGAAATGGAGGTTTCCGACTCCAGTGATATGGGATCCGTCGGTGGCGGTAGCTACCGACAATGGTAATGGCTTTGATAATACACGGAAATCATGGAGATACGAAAGCTGCCCAGAGAAATGATGGGTTGCGCCAGTGTCAAAAATGATAGGGGAACTCACCATATCTTCGCCCAGGGACATATTCTTGACATCGAGATCATCTAGATCATCCGGTAGGTCGCCAATTTCCAAGAATTGAGCCACCGGCCCCCCAGATGTTGATGATGACTGTTGGGACTGATTGTCACTAGGACGTTGTCGGGTCGTTGCTTGAGCATATCGAGGGCGATACATTTCGGCCATTCGTTTGGCTTGCACTTGGGAATGTACTGGGGGGGCGGTGGATCGGTGAACCAATGCGATGTTTGGGGAATTTGCTGGCTGAGTGTACAGAGAACCGACAAAGGTCGCTTGGGTTCTTGTCGACGGTTGCTGAAAAGCCATCGCTCCTGGACCTCGCACCCGTCTGTCGATTTGATTTGACTTCACTCGTTGGGGACAGTCTCTCAGGTAATGGTCTGCCGCACCACATTGCCAACATCGGTGCGCCGTCATTGCATAAAAATCGAGGGCCTCCGGCCAATTTTCTTCAGGCACATCCGTCAAAAAATCATCGAAGTTGAAGTTTCCATCTTTTGCATCTGTCATCAATACCGAAGGACTTTGCATTGTATCAACGTTAGGCAATTGTGATGCCGTGCTGTCCGCATGTTGACGTTTACATATGTCAAAATTGTTCACCAGTAGATCGACCTTTGGCAGCGTTTTGGTCGGATCGTTCTGCATCAAATTTTCGATTCGTAGCTCATAATCCTTTTTGAATGGCACTGAGGAGTTCATAACAGCACGTTGGAAAACAAAACCGAAAAACGCATCGGATTTGATCCTGACGTTCACGTTATTCCAGTCTGTATACAGATTCCTCATCGCAGACGACAGACCGGCGCTATCGGTGTCATCTACTGAAAAATTGAGAAATCAATTGAAGATATTCATTTGGGCTGCCCTAGAGATTACCGGGAACTTCCTTCGAAGGAAAGCCACAATTTCTAGAGCAGATGAGATTCGTTGGATATCTGGCGACAAAGAAGAGTGTACTCCCGCCAATACGACCATCCTTGCTATCTTCTCGAAAGTGGAGTTCTGGATATTCTTGAAGAAGAAGTCACCATTGGACATGTGGGTTGCTCCCGCCTCCTGAAGCTCCCTCAACCATTGCGCCAGGTTGTTGCCATCCGCCGCTAGTCGATTGGAGTCATTCCACCTGTTGTTTATCGATGTAGCGGTCTGGCTTACCAGCTTCGCTTGTTCTAGCTGAAGTTTTGCCGCTAGGAAATCTCTCTGATCTGACGTTAGATCGGTATCGGCGGGTAACGGGATCTGTTGTCCTTGATGCGGTGCAGGTCCTCTACCACCTTGAATCGGTCCACCTAGCTACCGCCGACGAAGTTGAAGCCAACGCTCGTATGGTCTTGTCTCCCAAACGGGAACGGGTCCCAGTCGCCGCTGCTGCATCGTAAAGGTTGCCCCTCCGACGCCCTGCCTACCGGAATTTCAGTACCATCGACGTCACTTTCAGAGTCCTCTTCGGCCGAGTTGAACGACGTTTGGCGAGACATTGGAGAAGATAAAAAATTATACGACGAAAGATCACAGATGTAGTAGTGAGAATCAAACGAAAACGATAAAAAATACGCTACTCACCGCAACGAAGTCGAGTAGCTTGAATTAATGAGAAGAGAGAGAAAAAATGGTAGAGGGAGTAGAAACAATGTTTCACAACTTTGCTTTTCTGCACCAAACAGAGGTACCACCACTGATGTAATCGGCGAGTGGTTAGTTTCGCTTAGCTTATTTGGCTTAGAAGTTTACACAGGTTCAAGGTTCAGCTACTCTAAGCGTTGCGACGAAGCAACACAGTTCCTCTCGAGTCCGGGCAATTACGCTCTAAATATGAATAGAAGTCGAGTTGAAGGTTGTAGACTTGGTTTGAGTATCAGAGGTAAATAAGAGTGTTTTTAAAGAGAAAAATGAATAACCTATAAGGTGTAAACTATGGTTTACTAGAATCTCAATCCCCTTTCTCCAGGTCCGGTACTTTACCGGGCGAAGTGGGTGGCGCTGCGGCGAGTCTAAGATGTGTGAACATACATGTCACAACAGTCGGATCAGTTGCGACGCAAGCTTCAAGCAATGTATGAGAAATGATATCGGGCTTGAAAAACACATGGAGGACTTGCCGTCGAAACCTATATACATATCCTGCAGAACCATATCTGCAGCCTGCGTGATCATAATGTCCCGCAAGATTTTAGATTGTTTAGACCCTGAATCCACGTCTGCAGGAGCTGCAGATTGGATGGGGAGTGATCCACCCATTCCTTAAGATTTGGCCCTTGGATATTTAGAATATTTCCATGTTTGATTGGGGAACTAGAAGTGTTTAGTCTAGGGGGTGAGATCCTTGGCTTAACTTGCTGACAAAGACCAAATCTGTAAGTTGGTTAGTCGCCTTGCCAGGTTTTGCTTGAAAGACAATCCTGAAGATCAACCCCTGGAGGAGAGAGCAGGAATACAAACCCTCGGGAGTGTCACTTTGGATCCGAAGGATATTGTTGATCTCGGCCCGGCTGTTGCGCATCAAGCGGCAGGAGCGGATAATTTTAAATGTTTATGTATTTAAATAGATATTATGCTAGTATTTCGTGTCGATAGCCGAGACCCCCGAGGCGGGGTATTGATGTACCCGAAGCTGTCCTGACTGTAAAAGATGTTGTACATATTCCAGGAGTCGGGGACCAGGGTATCAGGACGGTCAACAGCAACAACCATAACATCAACGACCAACTCAGGAAAAACCTACCAACTACACAAACTAAACCATGTCTCGTTATCCAACACCACCTCACAGTCAGACGGACTCACAATCGATCGGACTCTCATCCTATCAACAACGATCCGAACACAGAACTCAGAACCAACAACCACGAACAGGACTACCACTACCCTCCCAGCAGAACTTACAAAAACCATCTCAGCCATCCTCCTCCCCCTCCTCCTCACCCGCCTCAAACGAGCAACTGGATGCCCAGATCAAACGAACCGCAAGGACTCACTACGACCTACTCAACTCATGGCTTCATAACCCATCCGACCAATCTAATAAATGTTCAGTCCTACCCCTTCACACCCTCATCCTTCACATCCAAACAAACATCACTCACACTGCGTTCACCCCTCCTTCCTAGCTCCTCCAAACCGAACCAACCCCCGCGATAAACTCACCCGGCTGACTCGACAACAGTTCCAAGAACTCAGTACGGATGTCTATGATGAACTATGCAGAAGGATAGCCGACTCGGAAGAACCCCCAAAACCACAAAATGGTTCCGGTGAGCATCTTCATCAGCCCTGAACTCCTCGTAATATTCAACTCATCCATCTCTTGAACTCTTTAAATAGCTCCCTTTCTAGCATCAAGAGACGACTTCCATCCCAAACGAAATCAAGCCCGTCAGAAATTAGCCTCCCTGCCTCGCTCCCGGTTCAAAGATCTGGCCAGTGATGTGTTCTACGAACTTGAACGACGATACCCAGAATTCCTACAACCCGATGTGAATTGAAGGTCCACTATTTTGCAAAAAAAAAAAAAAAAACTTCCTATTCCGCTGACTTTGCTTTTTTTTCTCTCAACGTCCTTCACAGCACTCCACTCCATCCAAACAAAATTATACCACACCTGTCAGGAACAAGTTAAACCAATTTAATCCCGATTTTCAAAGACCCCCACCCTCTCTTCCATCAAACCCTGGCCGACCGCATTATCCCCCCATGAATGCCGCCACGGGACTTGTCACCACAGATATGGTCGTACCCGACAAGTCTACCCTAGTGATCGAAAATAATGATGATGCTTACGATGGCCAGATCTCAGATGACAACAAACTTCAACCACCACTACGAACCGCCTCGATTGAACAGCCTAATCCTCGCGATATCCTTAAGGCTCCTGCTCCGCATGAACATCGCTCTCGATCAGGCAGTCTTTCGTCTATCAAATATATCTCTCATAAACGAAATGATTCCGATTCCCACTTGGCGTACAATCGAATCAACAGCAATGGATCTAAAGCCTCAATCAGTGAACACGATGGCCAGATTTCCACACTGCAAGCAAAGATCACCAGCCTTGAAAAAGAACTTCATGAAACGCGACTTAACAGCAACAGATCAACCTCAAACTCTGCCCGGCTCGAAGAATGTGAGGAGGAGATTCAGCATTGGAAACATGTAGGCCCATTTTTTCACCAATTGTTTTGTTCTTGTGTTGGAAACATTCACAAATCTAAACCTACGCGTTTTCCCACAACTAGCAATGTGAAGAGCAGAAGCATCAAATCAAGACACTCCAAACAAGCCTACAGGACGAGAAGAAATTCAAATCCAAAGAAGTGCAATCTGCCGAGCAAGAGATTCATCAGCTAAAACGGCAGATCTCTGATCTCAACCAACAGTTAGACTCACGTCAATCTGGACCCACATCGGATAGCAACGGTAGATCGAACGACTCAGTCGTCGAAAGGCTGAAGGCCGAAGTAGGGGAGCTTATAGACGAGTTGAGACAGATGCACAGCCGACAGGATCTACTGCTGGCTGAGCAAGATCGCTTTCAGGAGGCTATTCGAGACTTGGAAAATACTGTCGACCTTCACAAGAGACGGTATGAAGCCGCTAAGACTGAGCTACGCGACCTAAAACGCGAGTCTCCCCTCCACTGTTTTCTCATCCGAATCCAGTTACATGCATCCAACCGATTTACAAGTTATGAACTCTTCAGACGCAAATAGCTAACGTCTGTAATTTTTTGAAATTTGCGCGATCAGGTTCATCAACTATCTATGCACCCAAGGAATTCTTGCCAAGCGAAAAGTTACCACTCACTCAAAATGGTGCCATTGTCGACATCCACTTCACATCCTTTACAGGCTCGATAGACGATTTACTGCGGACTGGACGATCGAATGTGCCCAACGAGTTGATCTCATTCATGAGGAGGGTCATCGACACAGTCTCGACGATTGATGAAGACATTCAACAATTCGAACTTAACCCAAGCATGTCTGGGAGACTTAGACTTGAGGAACATGAGTCCCTAGATTCGATGAAGGCGCGAATCAACGCCACACTCAGTAACTTGATCACTGCATCCAAGAACCATGTCGCCTCCCTTGGCTTATCGCCGATTAGTCTCCTGGATGCAGCTGCTAGTCATCTCTGCTTTAGCATGGTCGAACTCGTCCAGCTAGTCGGCATGCGTCGAGCCACAGAAGCAGAGATCGAAATGAGTGAAAACTTCGACGCCAACCGCTCCAAGTATGATGACGATGATTCACACCAGGATGGTGGGGCACGAATCACGACCTCAAAGCTCCATCCAGCCAACAACCGGCTCTCTCCTCCTAACCATACCGCTGGGATCGGCTCGTTGGGACGTCGGAATGATGAGTCGCCAGCCCCGTTGAGGATCAACAAAGATAGAGATCGCGATTTTCCTCGGAAACAAGGCTCGGGCGCGTCTTCAAGAGCTGAACCATATGAGCAACCCGGTAAATTGAACGGATTTCTTGGCCGGAACCGAGGGCCAGGAGCTTCAGCGACCAACCAACCGACTTTGAATGGCCGGAATCCGAATGAGAAAAGCCCAGGAGGACCGCCGGGTAATCGGACCCAACAGATGGCCAGCAAGTTTGAAGAGCTTCGATCGCCGAGTGGCTTCGATGGCAGTAACGCCTCCGATATCAGAGACTCTGTATCCGGCTCGTCGTCAACTAACCCAGATAAAGTCTTTGACTCTCCTCCAAGGGCTGGCATGCTCAACCGCGCCTTTCGCAACGTGTCTTCTATCCCGATTCGTCATGATTTAGACGGTCTAACTACGCGTGAGCGTTCCGACTCTAGATCCGTTCGTACGGAGACTGCCAAATCTGGAGAACGATCAGTCGAAATCACTGCTCAATCCGATGAAGATGTTGAGAAATTAAAGGTAAGTTTTTTCTTGACTCTACTACTACTGTTACCAGCCGAACCCAACATTAACAACACGCGTTTGATTTCTTTCGTTCGATTCATTTAGGTTTATCTTGAGACGCAAACCGAGTCGATAGTTGGCTCAATCCAATCGCTTCTCTCGACGATCCGAGGAACGGCCCAAGTGTCGGCGGCAGCGACGGAGGAGATGGACGGGAACCTGAGTCAGATCATCAAGATTGTCTCAGCCATCGTCGACCGGTGTTCCAACTCCAGCTCCTCTGCCCGACCCACGGACGCCACGACGCAGAAGATCCTCGCCGAACTAACCGAGAATTGTCAGAAGTTGAGTCAGATGCAGGAAGTCGGTTTCCACAACCCTAATCAGGGCCAACATGGATTTTCGAAACATGTCAAACAAGCTATGGCTGCAGCTAGCTTTGGAGTTGCCAAAGCTCTCAAAGAATTGTTCGTCCTTTCCTTTCTCATCCCCCTTCACCCTCTGCTTCTCAACATTAACGGGTTGACTTTTCTTTGTTCTAGGAATTCTCATGTCTCTGGAGCTGGTGAAGAATCGTTACTGTAAATCCAACCAATCATTTCCCTCACTTTGCTGTCTATGGTGTAGTTAGTTGTATGTACGCATAATGTGCATGTATGGTGTAAAACATGGTGAGCAGTCAAAGAGCTGTCAAACACATCAACACACAGTAACCTTCTTATCTCTATTTATTTACATATTTCATTTCAGCCAACTTATCATGATTCCTAACAACACACTTCTTTGAGCTTCACTCTTTCATAGTTACCGATACCTATCCATTTTCCCCTCCCTCTCCCCACAAAAAAGAGCCATCTTCGTCGTTAAAGCATGATAAATAGTTAGATCGATAGTAGAATAAGCTATGTTATTTATAGGCAATTGCTTGTGTTTCTTGTCTTTGGTTTGGTTTCCGGTTGATGTCTCTGTCCACTGCAACCTAGACTAGACTAGCTGTCAATTTTGTGTGAGCTCATTCTTAGTAGACTTTCAGACGATTGAAGGTTGCTGTTGATGTACAAATAAATATGTAAACTGGGTTGTGGGATTATACATAAATCGGCAGCTTTCTCCCTAATTGCTAGTGTACCACTTCTCCCAAGAACCAATTACAAGTTCTTAAGGAAGCCTTCAACATGAAAGTTCCAGTACACCAAGACCAACACACCCCAGTTAATCTGGCACATCTACCAGCGATCACCCAAGCGACCAGTGCAGCTATCGGCTCGGTGATTTCCAATGCAATCGTCTATCCTCTTGACCTGGTAGGTTCTCCACATCTCTCTGTATGGTCCTTCAAAAGAAAAAAAATTGGGGAAATTAAGTATAGCCTTATCCAACTTATTTCATCTTCACCGCTTTCCTCTCCAGGTCACCACTAGGATGCAAACGAGGCGGCTGAGAAGGATTTCGAAGAATAAAAGGCCTGGCTTCAATCGAATGTCTTCCTTAGCATCAGAGTTCTCTACCACCTCCAATGGCACAACCATTAAGCGGTCCAGGGATTACGAGACATTGATAGGATCATTCCGGACCATCATCCAATCAGAAGACCGCTCGCCTAACTTGATCCTCAAGTTCTATGACGGTATCCTCGTCGATTCGGTCGCCGCATTGATCAATAGCTTTATCTACTTCTACATCTATACGAACTTGAATAAATTGAATATCAAATATAAGAAACAGACTCAGAGAAAGATCGGCTGGTTCGAATCAATCCTCGAGGAGATCCTCATGGGCTCGCTGACTGGGATCGTCTCCAAATTATTTACCTGCCCCTTGAATAACATCACCATCAGATTACAAACTTGCTCGCCTTCTAAACTATCTCGTTTAAGATCCTCGCTCCACTCCAGAATCTCTTCTTCCCAACATGACGATCACCAACATCCAGATGGAAAGACGTCGAATGAGAAGAGACCATCGTACAACGTCAAGCCTCCCAACGATGAATCAAGCTCCAGTGAAGAAGATGAAGACGACGATTTGGAAGAAGGAGGAAAATCGACATACTTTTCTTATCTTATGGATACGATCAAATCGATCTACGACGATCGGGGTTACCGAGGCTTTTGGTCAGGCTTCGGAAAGAATTGCATCCTGACCTTGAACCCGTCATTGACACTCTACTTGACCAAGCTGATGAAACATTTGACGATCAGTAAGGGAGGACAAGGATCGGAGGGTTTGGTGATCACTTTTTTGAATTCGGCAATCGCTTCGAGTCTTTCGACGATGATCACTTATCCATTAATGCTCTCCAAGACCTTAATTCAAACCTCTCAACCATCATCCACTCATCTACTCTCTCACCAACGACAACTTACCCTACTCACTCGCTATCGCCATTTCGGTCTTGCCTCTCTTTACACGGGTTTGCAGGCTAAACTCCTCAAGGTATTCATCGGTCAGGGTATCACTATGTCCATCAAAAGTCAAATCGAAACCCTTTTCGTCTCACTTTGGATCTTGCTTCAGCACCACCGTCGTCGTCGTCATCATCAGCCCCTATAAAACTCCTTCAAGCAGTCTCACGAGATCAATTATGTCAATAAATATAATCTGCCAATTCTGTTTCCTTCTCTTTTGTTTTGTTAACTGACATTTTCAATCTATCTTGCCTCATCCCATCTCTAAATTCTTCTGTATCGTTTGTACATAACATCGATTTTTATTAACCAGAATTGTAGCAAACCCTAGCACATTTACAAATATTTAATTTGTTATAGTTGTACATTTTATGTGCATAGCACATGTTCTTCTGTTTTTATTCATTAGGTTTTTCAAAGTTATGCCACATAGAATCATAATAGCTGACGTCATGAAAAACATTAAACCTTCTTTGTAGCAAGTGTCAATTCACTGCCAGCATAATTGGTTGGGTTGAGGTTCCCCAGTTTGACTGGGATGGCCTTAACCAAGTAATTTATCATCGTATTTGAAATCATAGAGTTGTAAAAAACTTTGGGTGATGATAATGGGGGTAGACATAACAGTAACAATTTGTAGAAAATAAAAATTTGAATAAGAAAATGCTTATCACAGCTCTGAAGTGCAATTATCAAGAAAGAGTACCAGACTAGTCAGGATAGGATATTAAAACAACTGAAATGGAATAAGATGTAGAAGAGAGCTAGTTGAAAAATAAATGAAGGGGGTTGTAAAACATACCTGGTTTTTGAACAGTGGTCATAATAACCTGAGATATAAGGGATAACAGAAAAACTGGTGACAGGGGTGTCAGCTTGCTACTATGACAGAGCAACCTGTCACAAGTTTCCTACAAAAATTATTATAAAAAATATATAGTATCAAATGATAGTTAGAATATTATTTGATATTCTGAATCTACACTAAAATTAACCTAGGGTACCTCACTCACACGTACCCCTAATTCTCACTCCTTCACTATGTAAATTAGCATACAAGAATTAGCAAGTACCTTTAATAAAAGGCACTTGCATCCATTAATGCTTATATATGAAAATACATATGCTTAAACCCCATTTCCAGTCACGGAAATGAGGTGTTGTGTAAATTAGGGGAGATAGTGTAAATACACCGTGTTTTACTCAAACCCCGCGTACCGCAGTCCGCAGAACTTGAAGTTCAACCTGCGTGACTGAAAGGCCGCGCCAAAGTTGGGATATAAGCCCCCGCGCAAGCATTAAGCCCCTTACAGGCTCTCAGCTGGCACGCGGACTCCACAGTCACTCAGGTACACCCAAATCAGTAAAAACACGCCCCAGTGACCTCATTACATATGTTACATATGTAATAAAGGTTACTGGGGATAAAATAATTAATTAGATTGTATTATTATTTATACATATAAATAAAAATATACTGACTGAACAAACAGTACAAACAATACTGTGGCTTATTATAAAATACAAATAAGCCACTAGTATTAAATCTATAACAACCAGTACTGATGTACTACAGACTGTAAGACAATATAAATATGTAAATAATAATAAAGTACATTAATAAAATCAATTGGTGACGTTTATTCAAAGCAGGGGCTGCTGAAGCGTCACCAAGAAAGCAAAAAATGGCCAAAATGTGGTCCAAAGGTCCTACAAGTTGGCCAATAATACCTACAGGGTCCCCAGGGGGAACTCAAGACTATTTAAGGAGCTCTTCAACCGCCCAAAGAAGGCTCCTCATGCTTCCCAATACCCACTAACAACCTTACCCACTGCTTATTAGATATATACATCTTTATAACACAGTCTGGTAAGCTTCTTAGTAGTTATTCTTTAGCCCTGTCTTCCCCAACAACTTCACAGTGCCCATCCAGCTCCACCATCCATCCATCCAAGCGCTTCAAACTGTCCAGTTTCACCCAGAATATCCCCAAGATCCCTCAAGGTTTATTACTAGTAAGTAATAACCCTTTTCTTGAAGATATTCCCCACTTTCCTTTCCTGGGATTAAACCAACCCTGAGTTATCAGGCCCCAGTGTTCCAGGTACCTAAATCCTCTGCAATTTATTTGCAAGATACCTTAGAGGGATCTAAACCACCCCTGATTTATCAGGCCCCTCTGGTTTTAATTATATTAAATTTATTTAATATAATTATTAACCTATTTTTTCTCAATTTTGATGTCACAATTCCCCCATATCTTTTGGGAATTGTAACTGTGTACCTTACCCAGAGTTTATATACTCTTTCCATCTATCCTTGCACCACCTGTAGCTAGAAGGACTAGTCCTTGGCAGCAGGGAGGCTGACAAGGGGACTGAGACAGGTACTGGGGACAGGAAAAGGAACAGTTACTGGGGACAGGACCAGGAACAGGAAACAGATGACAAGGCCACTTGGCCAGACAGGACAGGACAGGAAACAAGGCTAATTGGCCATACAGGAATGGCCACATGGCCTTACAAGATAAAAAGGACAGGGGCCACTTGGCCTGACAGGAAGAAGGTGAGCAGAAGGTGAAGCCATAATTCTAACACTGATGACACTCCATGGTTCAAAACTTGAGGGAAAACATATTATGTAAAATTAAAGAATTCCTGAAGTTTTTGCACTCTTTGGGCTGGTAAAAAGAAGTTATACGGCTACCAATTGTCTCCCTATTCAGTCCCCCACACAACACTTGTATTTTATTTTCTGTTGAAGCACTATTTCTTCAAATTACATGGTTCACAATATGCACATTTCTTTGTGCCCTGAAATTTTTGTACTTATAATTTAGGGCATCAATCAAAAAACCAGGGTTTTCCGTGTTTACACCCGGTTTTACGCAGCGGCAACGTCAAAACTGCTGTGCAGTACACCCGGCTTTCCGTGTTTACACCTGGTTTTTTTTAATTAATTTTTTGAGGGCAGATTTGCATTTTTTTTTCAGGTTTTTAAATTTTGTTTATTACACTTTCAGGGGTGTAGAACTTTATGGTAATTTTTATTTTGCAAAAAAACCATGCCTTCTAACTTTTGTTGCCAATCCACCCGGTTTTTTTAAAAAAAAACCCACAGCTTAATTTTCAGGATTTCTCAACATTTTAGATTTTTTTGAAACACTTGAAGGAGGGTAGAATTTAATGGGACTAATTCTTTTTTTTAAAAAAATCATTGGTTGGATTTTTATGATTTTTGGACACAATTTATTTCCAAACACCTTCACATCTGTCTTTCAAGATATTCAGGGAGTTTTTGAATGGTTTCCTACACTTTAGCGGGTGAAGAATTCATTGGAATCAAATACTGATTATAAAAGTGACTCATTATCTCATTTCATGACAAAGAAATGGAAATATAAGGCACAAGGTAAGGAAGATAGTTAAATAACTGTTCAACATCAACAATCTTATTAATCCTGGAAAGCTCCTTAAATAGTCTTGAGATCCCTCTGGGGACCCTATGGGTGTTAAAGTCCAACTTGTGGGCACTTTAGCTAAGTATTGGCCTTCCTGGTGACGCTACAGAGGCTTATGCCTTGGGTATGTGTCACCAGGTTCCACATAACACTGCCTGCATAATTGCCTAGGTTGAGTTCATCCCAGTTAAACTAGGATGCAAACAACCAATTCAAATTAGGTTGAACTCAGCCAATGAAATATAGAACCAAGGGGGGTCCCTTTGATTTCTATTTCATCAGTTGATTTCAACCAAGTTTAAATTGGTTGAGTGCATCCCAGCTTAACTGGGATGACTTCATCCTAGGCAATTATGCTGGCAGTGTAAATTGTTTTTTATATGTTTTATTTACTTTAGTATATTTAATTTATTAATTAAAGCCTTGTAGTACATTCACACTGGTTCTTATGATTAGTATTTGTGGCTTATTTGTATTTTTATAATAAGCCACAGTACTTGTTTTGCACTTTTGTTCAATACTTATTGTACTTTTGTTAATGCATAAAATAATATTGATATTTTTTCTAGTTCCTAGTAATCTTTATTACATATGTATAATATGTAATGAAGATACTAGGGCGCTTTTGTTGCCTTTTGTTTTGTTTTGCTGGCTCTGGAATCTGTGTGCCACGTGGGGGTGCATTACTGGTTTTAAGGGGAGGCTGCGCGCATCAAATGCCGCACTCCATATGCATATTGAATAAAAATTAAAAAAAAAAACAGGTGCGCACACCAAAAACCAGGTTCACTGCGCAGCCGCAATTGCACAGAAAACCTGGTGTAAACACGGAAAAACTGGGTTTTTTTTATTAATGCCCATCATTTATACACAAACATTTGTTTTTCTTTGTGTATCACATATTTCCACCAAGCTGTAGAAATGTGTCAAAATACTGTCAAAATGAGCCACAGACACAGAGGCCCAAAGTTGATGAAAGGTTTATTTCAGGAAAAAAAGAATTGGGAATCAATTAGAAATTCCAAAAAAAAAAAAAAAATGAAAAAACTGGGTATGCAAATTTATTAAACATGAAATTTATTTTTTTGCAGCTTTTGTCCACTGATAAGTAATGTTCTAATCAGGGGGTATCAAATATGACCAAATACAAAATTATCAAATCAACTGGTTTTGACAATCCACCATTTTTAAAAACCATGGATATCAATATAAAATGGTTCAGAATTTTCAAAAGTGGAATTTTGTGGAAAAACCTGATTCACTAGTTTTAATTGTGGATTTGGTCACATTTTATACTCCCTAACCAACTGGTTTTGAATATTCACCATTGTTTGAAAACAATTCTTATCAATAGGGGGCATCAAATATGACCAAATCCATAATTAAAACCAGTGAATTAGGATTTTCCAAAAAAGATCACTTTTGCAAATTCTGGACCATTTTACAATAATATCCATGGTTTTTGAAAATGGTAGTTTTTCAAAACCAGTTGATTAGATAATGGTCAATTTGGTCATATTAGGGGGTATCAAATATGACCAAATCCACGATTATCTAATCAACGGGTTTCACGAAATCCACGATTATGAAACCAGTGGATAAAAATTCCAAATAATGCCATTATTTGCACTAGACGTGTCAAGTATCAACAACAAAAACCCCAATATAATTACAAAAACCACAATCCCCCAAATTTCAACCAATCACAACTCAGGATACAAACTTGCAATATACAACCCCAATACAATCAATAATCCTCCACGTTTCAACCCCAACCAAAAATAAATCGTTGCCAATAAAACTCCCAATACAATCAATAATCCTCCACGATTCAACCCCCACCAACAGTAAATCGTTGCCAATACAACTCCACCCAGTCAAAAACCCAAACTTGTTCTTCAGTTTTCCTCAAAATTTGGTAAGTTTAGTCAATTATAAACTTGATTGCAGAAAAAACATTAATCGATCATTCCCTGATCCCAGAACAATGCCTATCAAAAAAACGAATAAATTCATCACTGGAAAAGGAAAAGTGATACCAAAGACGTCAGCAAGCAGGAAGAAACCCATCAAGAAGCGAGCACAACATGTCTCTGACGATGATACAACCGGAAAAACTTCTTCTCACCTAAAGAAGGACGACTTCCTCATAATCATCAACTGGCTCAAAATCCAAAAGAATTACGATTTGTGCTTTGGAACTGGTAAGGCACCGGCGGTTGGAAGGCCAGCCAAAGGGAAGATTAATGGATTCGAGCTCATGGCAATCAATCTGAGAAATCAATACCTTTCACAAATCAAACTAACGGTGTGGTGATCCATTCCACTTCATTACCATATTTTAATAACTATTATTTACTTATAAAACTCAAATACTTACATATATACACATATAAATCCCAAACCTTATATATATTCATCATTATTATTACATTATCAGATTCTACACCCCATTTTAACCCTAGTCACTCACTACAACTACCCTCAATTTCCTCATGGTTCAAGAGTTACAGGCAAACTCAGAATAATACAGCAAGTTACAGTATAAAGCAAGGTATAGAATACAGTACATATTATAATTAGATATATTTCACAACCAAGATACATAATACATATAATATATACTACATAACATATTACATATATACATAAACTCTACCTTTCCACTACTCATCTGTCACTGTCAAAACCATTTCATATGTGTCACTTTCTTTTCTACTCATCTGTCATATTTTCCTTTCCCACCAGCTACATGTCATAGCCTTGTTTGTTTCCTTTCTCCAGCCTGATGGCTCATCTTCTTTCCCACATATATAAGGACTCATGTTCCTCCCTTTTGTTCCCTTATGGACTCCCAGACTTACTAAGTTACCCCCTACATATACCAACATTACAGATCCCATAAATTAGTATACATACCTAGTAGAGTTACCATCACCCTTATAAAATATATCAATATAAATATCAGTTTAGATTCAATATAAGAAGATTGCCCCTCTCTCTTTCTTGACCCACCTTGACTCCAAAGCTACAAACCCTTATATTACATATACTTTATACAACTCATCCCCCCTTCATCCATTCCTCTCACCTGGTGTGTGTAGTAAACAAGCACATTAGTATTAGTCTTCTAAGAGTAGATATAAACTAGCCACACCTTTTATTTTATTCTTAGTGTTACACTCATCCCCTTAAGCATTAGTCAGGAAGGCAGCTCTTATATCAGCACCTTTGTCATAACCTACATTAGTACTAGTGTAGTTATACATATCCCTTCCAAGCTCTATTCTGTCCCTTGAGTAGTTCCACAACGGCCAGGCAGATGAAAGATTGTTTTAACAGCTACAAGGACAAGTACAAGAAAACACATACCCAATCCCTCTCCACTGGCTTTGGACTCACCGATGAAGACCGCTCGGCAGGAATTGTCACCATTGACGAGAAGCTTGAAAAAATGTGTCCACATTTCCATTCTATGCATCAGCTGATGGGTAAGAAACCGTTTGTGACGCCCTTGTACAAAGTTGATGCCCAAAACGGTGATGAGAGCTCTGACTCTTCTGGTCCTGAGGCCATCAACTTGGACGAAAATGTTGATAAAGATGACTCAGATAATGTATCTGTGGATTCCAATAACTCTAGGGCTCCAGTTGTAAGATCGATCAGTTGTTTCATTGTCTTTTTTGATAATTGCTAATATATTCAATATTGTTTATACGTGATGACTCAGTCAGCAATATTGGAACCTTTAGAAACTGGTGAGAATAGGTCTGAAGGAGGCAGGGACGGTGAAGAGGTGTGTTTGAATTTCTTTTTATCACTTATGCCATTTCTTCTTCAAACGATTGACCTTGCCACTAAATAATTTAGGAAAGAGTTGGACCAGCCAGTGTTTGTGACAATCCGTCAGATGAAAATGAAGCGGCAATCCTGGTTTGTTATTGGATCAATTAATCACTGTTGTTTGATTGATTAGCTAAAGCCCCATTTCTTCCCATGTTTGACATTAGCAAGGACAGGAAGCAAGTATTCGTCCTAGTGGAATGGTTAAATCATCTAAGCGCTATCGAAGGGCTGTGGATTCCCTCACTGCCCAAGAAAGGGCCCTTGACACAAGTGATTCAGAGGATTACTGTCCATCTGATGCTCGAGAAGATACTCAGTCACCCTGCAAGAAGAAGAAAAACAAATCATGCACCACTTTGACACCTAACGACGCTGCATTGGATTCTCCTGCAAATTCAAGTAAACCGTTGCCAACTCAAACACCCAAGGACAAGCGAAGGGCATCCAACAGTGCCAATATCAATACTAAGAGCCGATCAACCTCAGGGCCCAGCACACCCAATCCTTTTTCTCAATATGAAGAGTATGCGTTGAAGAGGGATGAAGGCCAGTTGGAGATGTAATCCTTGTTCCAATTTTATTAACTGACATGCTTCTTCAACTTATTCTTTATTAGGAAAGTCACAAGTGGCTCGAGACACCCTCAGTTTTGAGATGTTGAAGTTTGAACGACAGGTCAACAACAATAATAAGGGGGTCGAGTTGGAGGAAAGGAAATTCAACCACTCAATTGAACTTGAGGAGAAGAAGTGGGAACATGGAGTTAAATTAGAGGAAAAGAAGTGGGATCAAGGAATAAAATTAGACGAGAGGAAATTAGACTGGGAAAGGGAGGAGAAGGATAAGGACAGAAGGTTTGAGATGGGCAAGATGGAACGTTTGGCTTGTCAGGAGCACATCGGTAAGAAGTATGACCTGGTGACTCAGTGTGTAGCTCATGGGAAGAGTACAGAAGAGATTGAACACTTGGCAAATTTATTCAAATAGTCCACCTTTTTTGGCTTTGTTCGCACCCAACAAATCATTTGAAACATTGCATGTTACACGTTAGAAAGAAAATAAAAACAAGCAAACTATCGATTATATTTCAAAGAGTTATCTAAAATAGCATCCATATCTCTAATAGTCCAGTTGCTTTTATTTGGATTATTAATATAGTGACCATCTCTAATAAGCTGAATGGCTTTTTGGGTTTTCTTGGGCAGTTGGCAAGATAACCCCATTCGTGTATGTGAAGAGTTGGGAGCAGTTTTTGAGGGAAGAGTCAGGTGAGAATAAGAAGTGGCTTTCCATGCACACTCAACTATACCATCAAATCCTGCAAAGTTGATGCCACAAGAATCGTCTGGAAACACAAATTCACCTCCAGTGACTTGAAGATTATTCTCAACTAGCTTCCCAGTGTGTTTCTCAATGGGAATCCATAGGACAAAGCTGAAGGGTGAAGAATCGGTGTCTTGGTGTGGCGTGTTTGCAAACTGGCCAAGGGTAAACGACAGGTGTGAGGTGAATCCTTTGCGGTGGGCTGAATATTGGGGAGCTAGTCCAGGGGCTTTGAGTCAAATGTGTTGTTTCTGGACCTCACGGAATAGGGGTTTGGATACAGATTGGAAGCACCGGCCAAGAAACTTATCTATTTGTGGAACATCCTTTTGAAGCGCTTCATAACCATGTCGATCTGTAGCAACTTTGGAAGAAATGCCTGTTATACCAATTTGGGATTGTGCCTCGTAACCTTTTCGCCATCCCAGACTGTACATTTCACCTGAGTATGCTGGTCCGTTGGATTTATTGGAATTTTGGAATTTGGCCTGCTGGATGAGATGTTGGCTGAGATTTTGGTATTGTTCTTTGAGTTTTGCATCCATGGTTGAGAATGGTCGGAACTTTACCACAGCAATAACGTTCTTACGAGCTCCATCGGCCCAGCATATAAAGGACTTGTTGAAGAATTGGATGTTGGCATTTGGATTGGGGTTGGAGATGTGGACTGGAATATGGGACTGGCCAGCAAGATGTACATTGGCCCTTTGACGGCGATGAGATCGAGTGGCGGCTTTGTACTTTTTCCGCTTCCTTTGATTTTTACTGAGATGTGATTGCGGAGCCAGACAAGAACCTTCTGCTTCATTGAACCCTTTGCTTCCACCTATATCTTGTTCTCGATAGTGATCACATCGGCGATAGATTTGACAAATTACGCAACACTTGGATTCCATCTGAGACATGTTAGGAGGCACGTTGGGATTGGGATTGGAGTGTTCGTTGCATGTAGGTGGGCGAGGTTGACGGCTGAGTTTGACTTTCTTCAAGGAGTTGGATGATTCTGAGTCCTGGTCACTACTTTCATTTTTGGTAGAGCCAGCGTCTGAGGAGGGGCTGTCTGAATCCAAATTGTACGTTGAAACAGAAAGTGACGGCGGGTCCTCGTGGTGAGAATCATCCCCTCCTTGCTCCTCACTAATGTGCTGTGACTGTTCTAGATCAAGAGGAATAGCACACCACCAATGGACGTTACAGTTCGTGCTTGATCTTTGAACAGTCAGCGGCACATCAGCTTGGATTGGGGAGGGGCTGGGCAAGGGTACTTGTGGTTGGTTGGGTTCAGCGGCCAAAGATTCCTGGTGTTTGATCCAATTAATGGTTGTGAGGCGTGGTTTCTTGCTGAGGTTTGGCAAATCTTGTGACATTTTGGGGAGGTAAGGGCTAATAAAAATTGGATGAGTCCAAGTCAGTTCAAAAATGATTACTCATACAATTACCATGACAGCCCCTACTTACCTTGAGAGGTTGTAGGGGCTCAGGATGAGGGATTGTTTGATCGCAGCGCAAGGAAGCGTCCAGGCTCCGTCGGTTTCGAGCCTGGATGAAAAAAAACATGTCAGTTGTCTTCCTTGCTTGATCGGCGACCCGATCAAGCAAGGAAGACAGACCCCATCAAAACAACAAAAACACAGAGCCCCTACTTACCTTGAGAGGTTGTAGGGGCTCAGGAGGAGCGATTGTTTGATTGCAGCGCTGGATAGCGTCCAGGCTCCGTCGGTCTCAAGCCTGGATGAAAAAAAAATGTCAGTTGTCTTCCTTGCTTGATCGGCGACCCAATCAAGCAAGGAAGACAGACCCCATCAAAACAACGAAAACACAGAGCCCCTACTTACCTTGAGAGGTTATAGGGGCTCAGGAGGAGCGATCGTTTGATCGCAGCGCTGGATAGCGTCCAGGCTCCGTCGGTTTCGAGCCTGGATGAAAAAAAACATGTCAGTTGTCTTCCTTGCTTGATCGGCAACCCGATCAAGCAAGGAAGACAGACCCCATCAAAAAAACAAAAACACAGAGCCCCTACTTACCTTGAGAGGTTGTAGGGGCTCAGGAGGAGCGATTGTTTGATCGCAGCGCTGGATAGCGTCCAGGCTCCGTCGGTCTCGAGCCTGGATGAAAAAAAAACATTTCAGAAGTCTTCCTTGCTTGATCGGCGACCCAATCAAGCAAGGAAGACAGACCCCATCAAAACAACGAAAACACAGAGCCCCTACTTACCTTGAGAGGTTGTAGGGGCTCAGGAGGAGCAAAACAAGCGAGTGATTGATCTAGGGGTTGAGGGATGTTACTGTGAAGAGGTGGGATCATGAAAGAAATTTTGCAGATTGAATGTATGTTAGCATTCAATTCATGGGACAATCAGGAGGAGGAAGAGGCATCAAACCGGAGCCAAGTTAGAGACTACCCACATTTGTTTCAAGCGGGCCGGGGCAGCCAAGCCAAGAGCAGGGCAGGAGTTTTTGAAACCAACCAGGTTGAGAGGCACACGAGGTCCGGAAATAGATAAGGGGTGCCACTCAGATGGGCTAGTGCAGTATGAGATGTATCAGGTGCCAAGGGTGGATCTTGGCACCTGATACATAAGCCTCGTTCTGGTTCAGGGGTTCATTGGCAAAAAAATTCATCATGTTTGTATTCTGCAATGTTGATGAGTTGAAAGTTGTCCATGGTGCCACAATCAAAGCCCTCACAATGGTTGGCACGTTTGATATCGTCCTGACAAGGGGTGATTTCAGCTAGCTCAGGTACCTTGGCCTGATGAACCAACTTGGTCCATAGGCTGGCCATCAGTTCGTCGACAGCAGTCAGAAATTTTTAGAGCCTTGGTTTACACCCAAACAAATCCAAAGCAAGCCTGGAATATGTATGGTTGGGTCCTAGAAGCAAAGGACCTGGTCAGTTTTAGTTTGGTTTGAGTATTGTAAAGATACTACTTTACCTGATAAGATTACCTGATGAGATGGTGGGGGTTCTTAAGGTACTTCAGAGAAAACTTCCCATCTGTAGAGATGTTTGCCCTTACGTGTGCAAGAAAAAAGCAAGCTCAAACGTATTTTGATCCAACACCATTTGCCAAAAAGGCACTGATGAGTGTAAAAAGGTTATTGATTTGAATGGCATTCAAGAAGAGAAGAGAACAAAGATCTGTAATGAAGCAGAGAAATCAAGAAAAATTGGCACTGCAAGGAAACCAAATCAAAAGCAAGAGTCAGAAAGCTGGAAGTGTATTGTTCTGCAAGTCAATGTTGAATTTGATTCACCTTAGTTGAAGAGTGCAAGCGTTATGGGGCGTAACAGTCCTCGTAATCCATCGTTACTAGATTCAACGTTTTCCAACAAGGCCGGGGCTGCTTCTGGTTCCTCCTCATTGTAAAGTTCATGCCACTGATCCTTGAGGTCAGCTAGAAGATTATGCAGAACAATGCAGGTGATGATCCACTTGACCGTTGCCTTCATCTCACGAGGGTTCCTGATTTGTGATCGAATTTCTTGCAAACTGGCAAATCGACCCTTTAGAATACCAATGGCATGTTCAATCCGTACTCTTGATTGGGCTAGATGGTAATTGAAATCCACATTCTCAGGTATAAGTAAGTCAGAACCTTTGTAGGCTGGAACAGTATGTTGATCACTTGAATAAGCAGAGTCGGCCAGGAGGAATTGGTGTTGGTCAAAGAATTGTTCTGGATCTTGAGCAAGCTTCATATTAGAGAAGACGTAACAATTGTGACAGGATCCTGGGTAGCCTGCAAGGTACGATATGAACTTTTTGTTTATGTCACAAACAAGAGTGACCGAAATAGAGTAACTGTTTTGAAAGCAAACAACACATCAGCTCAGAATTGGTAAGATAGTGGAACCAATGCAAACGATCCAACCGTTTTTTTCAATCCCAGTAGTGGTTACCGTCCACCGGAGGCTTTTGACTCAGTGGAATGGTTGTTCCATCAACAAAGCCAACACATCCAGGGAAGCCTTCATCTTGCATGACCTGAGATGAATCCATACGTTCTTCTTGAGTCGGCCATGATACCAAGTGCGAGCGCATTTGATAAAGAATCTTGATCACCCGACATGTGTAAAGGTTGATTGTTCCATAGCCAACTTGGAAGAGATTCTTGAGTCTGAAAACCGCAGCACCGTTTCCGTTTGATCCAAGACGGCACATAGCAATAGCAAGTTGGACTGATGGGTCTCGTTGAGGATTCTGAGAGGAGTTGTGAAAGATTGGATTTGACTCAATCAGTTGAAGAAGATTGAGGAAACATGGGAACGACATTCGAAAAAGCTGGAGGAAGCATGATTGAGGAAGTTCCTGAATGATTGAAAGGTCATATCGAGGATGGAATTGTGTAGTGGTGCCTCTGGCATTGAGGTATCGTTTCTGGAGTTTTGATTGACAATAACGGTAGAAATCTTCAAGACCTGAGTCTTCGTTATCTGAGTCAAAAATCAATACTGTTGCAGCAGAGTTGGCCGCTTGAAATAGTTGCTTGTGTTGAGAGGGTGCTTGTCGCATGATTGGTTGAGGTGAGGTGTGATGTTTGCTTGGTTTGACAAGAGGAAATGGATTGAACGGTGCAGCGTGAGCTGATGAGAGATGTGATTTAATTGGGTTATTTTGGAAATGAAGGATTTGGATGGAAAACCAGGGTTTTTCATTTTCAAAATCCGTTTGGTTTTTAGCTACCCCTTTTTGAAAACCCGTTGATTAGAAATTGTGGATTTGGCAATTTCTAATCAACGGGTTTTAATGGTGGATTTCGTCATATTTGATACCCCCTATTAGGGGGTATCAAATATGACCAAATCCACCATTATCTAATCAACTGGTTTTGAAAATCCACCATTTTTAAAAACCATGGATATCTATATGAAATGGATCAGAATTCTCAAAAGTGAAATTTTGTGGAAAAACCTAATTGACTGGTTTCAATTGTGGATTTGGTCATATTTGATACCCCCTATTATTTAAATGAATTCAAAATCCTCAAAAGTGAAATTTTGATGAAAAACCTAATTCACTGGTGTTGATGGTGGATTTGGCCGTATTTGATACCCCCTATTATCTAATCAACTGGTTTTGAAAATTCACCATATTTAAAAAACATGGATATCTATATAAAATAGCTCATAATTCTCAAAAGTGAAATTTTGTGGAAAAACCTAATTCACTGGTTATAGTTGTCATATTTGATACCCCCTATTATGAATTATCTGGTTTTTTGGATAATGTTAATGTCAGATTGTTAAAACAGAAGTAGGGATATTACAAAGACTCAAGGAACTGCATGCAGTTGGCATGCAAAAGTGGAAAGATTTATTTGTACTTGTGAATGTCAACTGCCTGTAGTTTCTTGTTTTTTTTACATAGTCTAGAAATCAGGAAAATAACCCAACCCACTACTCTAGCTAATTGAAGAGTGAACTCATGTGAATTTCAATAGCATTCCAAAAATCTTAAATTAAGAATAATTTAAAATCAGAAAACAAAGAAGAACAAGAACTGGGGAAAAATGTAACACATTGATTGTGAGAAGCCAAAATTACTTGGGGGACGGGGAAAGATCTGTGTGTAAAACTTATAAAGGGAATTGAAATTCAAATCATGAAGAATTCCATACAGAAAACTGACTTTAGATCACACAGATTATTAAGTAGATTTACTTTGCCAGTGTATGGAAGGGGGGATGGGTTACTGGAATCATTAGTTTATCTGTGGCTTTAACCAGTCTTGCACACAGATAAATGGTTCAGCCATCTGTGGTTCAAGCTGGCTGTGGAATGAACTCATAACCTTTTCACCAACCAAAAAAGCTGAATGTGATGAAACGGAGCTGATTGGTGCCATGAGAATTTTTTTGACCATCTGAGAGAGAGTTGGAAATTTGATGGAGTTTGACTTCCACCACAGCAAGAAATTGAATTCTTCATCTCCAATCAATACAGGATCTTTCAGATAAAGATCTAACTCTGAATATAACAATTCAATCTTTCTCCTTTTTGCAATAAATCTGCTGAATTGAGTTTGTGGGTCATCTGGCTCAATCCAGTGAGTTTGAGCTTCTTTTGTCTGCCCACCTTGACTGTTTGATTCTGATATTCCAGTCACTGGTGAAAAATTGGAGTAGTATTCATACAATGACTTCTTGATGGATTCAATTTTATTTACATTGTTCTCTCCAGTATTTTTATCTGTTTGAAGGGAAAAATTCAAAAATTCAATTTTATATTGTGGGTCCAATATCAAACCAATGGTTGTAAAAGACTCCATTTTCTTCCAGTAATTGTTGAATCTATTCCTCATGATTTCATTCATCAGAGGGATATGTGTGGTTGCAAAAATCCTGGTCTTGATCCTTGTCATTACCATGAAAAGTGTTGATGAAGTTAGATTCTTTGTTTCTACTACATTCAAAATAGCTACAAAAATGAAGGGAGATAATATTAAATAAATCAGTGTATTTATAAGGAGTCAAAATTCATAAATATAGACTCACACTTTTTGAACACCCTCAGAATATCACACATTTCTTCAAGCTGAAGCCATTCATTGTTGTTTGGAAAGTTGGAAAATATGTGGGGATTTTGTTTTAAATACTCAAATGCTGACTTGAAGGGCAAGGCTGAATCAATCATGAGATATGTTGAGTTCCAGTCACTCAAATCATCAGTTTTAGGCTTATTATTTGACAAAAGGTTTTGCCTTTTGATGGCCGTTTCAAACAATTTTTTGCCTTCTGGATTTGATTCAACATAATTGATAGTATCTTGAAGTTTTTTAACAGTGTTTCTGATTGCATTGAGTCCATCTTGGGCCATCATGTTTATAGCATGAGCTGCACACTGAAGATGAAAATATGCCCCTCCAGAATCCAAAGGTTTTTTGCGCTGTTTGCTTATCTCTTCTTGTAGGTGCCTGATATTAATATCATGCAAGGGATTGCTCTCAGCTGTGATAGATTCACATTTTTCTAGACATCCCCAATTTTTTAGTGTCAGAGATAGTATTTTGGAAATTTGATGCTGATCATGATTGAATGAGAGTGGCTTGACTGCTAAAATACGCCTGACAGGGGACCAAGAGTTGTCTAGATAATGGACATTGACAACCAAATATTTCTGCTGTCCAATTGATGTCCAGATATTTGAACTTAATGAGATTTGGCTAGTTCTTGAGATCTCAGCTACCACATCTGCTTTCATTTTAGAATACAAAAACATAGAATCCCTTAGTAGGGCCTTTTCATCTTCAATTTTGAATTGTGGTTGGATGAAAGAAATGAATTGCTTAAAGAGGGGATTGTTGATCATCTGAAAGGGAAATTCATGGAAAACAAACATTTTTGTAAAGATTTCTCTTGCAGTTTGATGGTCCAACTGAAATTGAGCTCCATGGGAATATTGTTGATCCAAATTGGATTGTGTTTTCAGATTTTCATGAGAAGTTTGATGATCCAAATTTAACCTTGGCTGCTGATTTCCATGACAAGTACGATGATCCAAATTGAAGGAGGGTTCTTGATTTTTACATTTCACAATACTCTGTGACCACAACGCTTCCCTGACCGGATCAATTCTAAGTCCCCGCTTCACAGTAGCGCATTTCCTAAGATGTACAACGAGATCTGCTATCCCACATCTTCGTTCTTGCCCCAATGTGAGCCGACAGATCTGGCACCGCGCTCTGCGGAGGTTACGACCTGGATTTTTGTGATAGAAATACGGAGTTCAATTATATTGGCACACTAAGACAAACCAAGTATGGAAAATCTTACGATTTGAGGAAAGATAGTAATACTCCCGAACATGTTTGAATATTTGAACAAGTAGGGTGTCCTCAATAGAATGCACCCATGATTTCCAATCCATTCCGTCTAATTTGCTGTTCATATTTAATATCTCTCCCACATCTTTATCTGAAAGCCCAAGTCTTTTCAAGCACAGTTGAACATGTTCAATGAGGCTAATGGCCTCCCTGCTTCTGTACTCCATGCTTTCGTACTCCCTTCGCCTGGGTAGTTTGTCTCCACACAGCATGCACTGTTGCTCGTGCTTGAATATACCTAGGATTTACAATTTTATAGGAAGGAGTTTTAATCTGAGAGTAGTAACAGAAGATTGAAAAAGCTTGGAAACTCTTACCCTCCCCGGAAAGTGCGAAAAAGTTCCAGATAGGTTCACGTATTTGGTTATATCTACCAGAGCTATACGTTACACAAGATTTGCCATGCGTTGTGAGATAATTTTCAGTTTTTGATAGGGCCATATTGTGCGGGACATGGAAATTTGACTCGTGGGGATCATTCGGAGTGGATGTGAACAAAGCAGGAGATGGCGGAGCACGTTCATGCAACTCATGAGATGAGGGGGTGGGTTGAGTCACATGTTCCGGGTCCAGCGGGCCCCGTTTTGATCCTGACTGACGAATTTCAATGTCCAGAGCCTGGTGGGACACTTGGGAACCAGCAGTCTCGCCTTGGTGACTACTAGTACTGCCTGAGGCGTCTTGTTTATTTTTCTCGTCAGAATATTTGTCATATCCAATTTATGCCCGCGTGGACTGCAGAGGACTAAAAAAGTGCAAGAGTAGACTGACAAGATTGAATTCCCGGTTGTGAAGTCTGACCGTGCGTTTCGGATAATGTGTGATCAATTGCTGGACCCATTGAAGTCACGGGAAGCCTTTCGCTCCGGGCCAGGGCGGGGTCATGTTGGCTCTGTTCTCCGACTTCAACTTTACACAAACTAGCCTGACCAGCGGGCGTCAGTAGATGCAATTGGGGACTTTGTTTATTCAAGGATCCCCTGAGGCAAGGGAAGTTAGCCAAGGCTAGTATCAAGCCAAGGGTGCAGAATTCCTTCATCTTCTCAAATGGATAACAAGTTTCACTGTCAAAAATTCATGCGTTGCTATAAAAACAGAAGATGAGTTTGGACGGAAATAAACAACAAGTTGAGCCCTCAACGCATTTGGCCTATTTACGTCTGGGTGTGAATCTCTCCGAAACGATACCTCATTGGACAATTTGTTTCAATGAGCCTGAGGTAATCCAAGGTGTAAGATGTATTGTAAACTTAACCACAACAAGAAATCATGTACAGAGACATGATATGACTCAAAACAAAATTATAATTTTGAAACCAAAATCTTTATCCTTAACGGAAAATATTCCAGGTACTGAATTTATCGTTTTGATTTGAGTGAGGACATTAAGGATATATTTTGCCTTTTTCTGGAACACAATTTGTGATTCTGAAGCATGTAAAGATTAGTGTTCAATCATTTATAGAAAACATCAATTTTATTCAGAAAATTACTGGCATTTTACCATGATACACCACAAGAAAGCTGGCTCAACCAAAATTTTACAACAGCTTCACAAAAGAGATACAGGATAGATTGTTTCTCAGTGGTTTTGGGTGTGGTGTGCTTATGAATTTTCTGTAGAATGGCACTTGCTTGCTATGGTTTTGGTTTTCGAAAATCATTTTCATCAAATTTGTAATGGGAGGCATGTGTTTGTGTGGTTATTCGAAGCATGTGTTTCTCTTGGTTATGAGTTAAAGTACACAACATGTTGTTTGAAATTAAGTTGGAAATTAACTCAAAGTCGGATGGTTTCACTGGGAGAGTACAAAGAGCAAGGCTATGGAAATGGACAAGTCATAGATGCAATTATTTTTGGGAAAGGTATAAAAAGGATGTTTTAGTAAATTATTTGCTGCCATTTTTTATTGTTCTTGTTGTTCTTGGGTAACATATTGCATGTAGGGAAAAAAACAGGTCTGGGAGGTTTCTGAACCTTTGGCCGTTTATTTTAATGATCTTCTCAGAAGAAAAAATGTTATTTTACACTTTCCTTTTGCTTTCCACACAAGAGAAATATCAGAGGCCTGCTTCATGCAGCAGGGTTACACATGAATTTCAGGTTTCTTCACCTGGCCAGGAAGGGCAGCCCCGCTGGGTTGCACTGAAATTCCTTTCCTTCAGCAGAGCAAAGTAGATTGAGTGTTAAGATAATTCTGAAAATGGCTGATCAATCACATCTAATATTCCAAGGTTGCAGATTGTTGTTTAACTGATGTGAGTAAAGAAACCCTGCCTCAGTAAATGTTATTCTGGTTCCAAACCAAAGAAAATCAGAGCAATATTGTTGGTTTTTAACCTCAAGCCAGTTTGACCTGGGTGACCTGAATGAGCTCAGCTCAATGTTGAGCTGGGTTCGTGGCTGGATTTCTGCTTGTAGTCACACTAGGATATGATGAAATGTCTGTGAAATGTTTGCTCATTGGGGTCTGAGTTTTATTCTAAACTCAGATGAAATGGAGGCATGGCTCATTTTGGATCTACTCTCTTGGTCTTCCATGAGAGTCTAACTTGATGCAGGTCACCACAGGGAGGCTTGCTGTGTTGCACTGGCAATCCCAAAGACACTTTACCAACCACACAGACGGGCTTGCTTGTCATCCTAGCTTTTATAGGGGAGCAGAAAGTACAACTTGGCTGAAAGCTTTTCTAACTTTTTAGTAGCTGACCCTCCAGCCTGTCTATAGTTCCAAACCACAGCTTTGTGAAAATTGAGAACCTCAAAATGGATTTTTGGGTACTTTTACCACAAGAGAGTGTCATTTGTTGATTGAGACACTGTCAAGGGTATCAAAACATGCACAGAAGTCAATATTAAGGGGGTTCAATTACTGTGTATTTTGAAATAAGCAGTTCACACCATGATCAGGGATTTTCCCTGGAAAATTCACTATGGCTCTGAACATCTTGCATGTTTCTGACTTCTGGTTTTGAATTTAACAGTATGGAACCCTCATTTTAATTATGTCTACTCAGTTTTTTTTTGAAACAAAATAGTTAGCTACAGAGAGCTGGTCTTTGTTTTCTACACTGAATATAATTTCTGCTCCTCTGGACCAAGCTGAGTGAATTTAGCTCTTCATATTGGTCAGATGTGTGACAGGTGGTGCGTGACAGAGAAAATTCCAGGAAGATGACCATCAAAATAATGCAGGAATATCATGTGTAATTTCCATTTTGGAATTTATCCACCTCAAATCTTAAATCATCAAAATAGAATGCAAACTCCATGGATTACAAAACGATTTCTCAATGAGCATTGTCAGCTTGCTCCTAGTTCAGAGACAACCTGACTAGCAAAAATAAAACAATAAATAACAAATATACATTATTAAATAATTAATAAATAAATAAGAATATAATAAAACTACATAAGAAAGTAATATTTAAACTGATAAATACATTATTAGGGGGTATCAAATATGACAAAATCCACAATTAAAACCAGTCAATTAGGTTTTTCCACAAAATTTCACTTTTGAGAATTCTGAACCATTTTATGTTGATATCCATGGTTTTTAAAAATGGTGGATTTTCAAAACCAGTTGATTAGATAATGGTGTATTTAGTCATATTTGATACCCCCTATTACATAGTAACATAATAATAAAATAAATATAAATATAAATTAATGAATATCTCACTAACCAATGAGATAAGTAGAAATATTCATACATATTCTTAAAGAGTGTGTAAAACAAAGTACCCTAGAAAACTCAAAACTTCTAGTAGTAAATCAACTTAAAAAGAAAATTACTAAAATGATTATTTGATATTAACATATAGAATAACAATGATAAATACATAAAAAAACACAAAATAATAAAGTATTCAAATAATTACAGCATACTATAAATACATGTAACATAAATGAAGTTATTTAATTAACACAGTCCAAGTAGAAAACCATATGATTAATATTAAATAAAAATACAATAAAAATTAAACTTAGAATGATTCAGAAGAACAAAGACCACGAAAAAAGCAAGGAAAAAAATGAGAACATTCCAAAAGACCAACAGGATGAACTACAGTTCAAAATAAATATAGTACATCCTTAGTGGGAAATGTCTGTGGACAGATCTCTGCAGTCCTAATTTCCAAGGAAGCCTGCATAACAGGAATTAAATGAGGATCATTTGAAACACCCACAGAAAAAATAAATAAAGTATTTTCACATTATAAATAATACAAAGCACTTAAACTTAAGGCTGACTAACAGTACATATGACAGTTAATTAATACCTTTTGACATATAATTACAACCTTTGATAACTACATGTAATAAACCTTTTTGGAGTTTTAGAAGCGCCTCAAGATGCCAACTATTGAAAATAAATAGACTGAGCCCAAGGTAGATGTCAGCCCTAGAGATACTGCAGAGTATCCTAAGAACTGACTAAACTGTAAAGTACAATAAAAATACTGTATTACTAATTTAAATAATAAAATATCATAAAATATTATTATATTAATCAACTCAGAATGTAAAAGTAAGTGGGGTAGCTCACTCAAACCACCACTAAATTCCTACTCCTTCTAGTACTTTATTGTAGAATAAGGATACTTTAAGAAAAGGGAATAAAAAGTATAAATTATGGATTAGAAATTATTTTCATAAGAGCTGATAAATAAGCTTATTTGCATAAATATAATAATAATAAAATTATGCTTATAAGAAAGAAATTACCAAGTGCGTGGTAATTTCCCAGTATTGTCCTATTAAATGAATTGGCCCATGATGTGATTGGTTATACATACATGACATGAGGTCATGGGGAAATAGAAAATACTGTGCTCAATTCAATACAATTCCCATTGCATCATAATGCATTTGAATTGTAATACATTAGAGCAGAATATACAACAACATTTTTATTATTAAAACCCACCATGACATCCCACATATCCCTTTGGAAATATCCCTTATATAAGTTATCCCAGAGATTTCTTCTCTTTCTTATATGGTTTTGCACCTTCTGTAGCTAGAAGGATCACTCCTTGGAATCACAGAGGCTGAAAAGCATTGTGAAAAAACAAACAAAATTTACTTACATTAATGTATCTGTGCTCCAGTTTTTTTTACCAGTTACAATTCCCTTCCAACCCAAGTTGATTATTCTGTATTAAATTTAATCAGAAAATTCTCTGTTTTTTAAATGCCAAAAACAAATTCTTTGATGGTGGGTGTCAGGAAGGGGTATCAAGCAGATCCAGAAGAAACCAAAAAGATTGAAAAACAGTGTTGCATGAAATCCATCACACATCCCATAAGTTATAACAGCTATCTTATGAATGCATTCTCACATCACCAATCTACATTACACAGAATAATGTCCCAATTAGAAACTCATTGCATTGCAGATCATAAATACATGAAGCTAATCATGCCAGTCAAATAAAATTGAATGATAATCTGTCACAAAAAAAGGTAAACAATGTGGAAGCTTCAAGGAGATCCAATCAACCTCCATTGAGAACCCAGGTTGAATCTATATCATTGTATACCCCAAATTATACCCCTAGAGCTGTATCAAATTACCCCAAATTTTTTCCCACAAGAAACTGCAAGGAAACATAACCACCCTCACTTGATGCTTAACCCTTATCAATAGCCTCCCACATAGTTCTGGCACCTGGAATCACCTACCTGTGATGTCCTGGATCCAGCTTGAACACATACTGCCTGAATACTGGATCTGGGAACTAACCCGGTCCTGTCTCTTCCAATCTCTTTGCTCATGGATTTTTGTAGCCACCCATCCAATAGACCAAGAACTGGGTGTTCCTTGGACGTCTCCTGTCCTAAATCAGCTCTCTGGTTTATTCTTTTAATACTATTACCGGCCCTAGGACTTCTACGTATTATTTATTTCAGTCTGATTTATGGGTCTGAGGACCTCTATAAATAGAGGCCCTCATGCCCATCAAAATACAGACTTCAGATCATTTTCTCTACTATTTTCCATTCTTAAAAATCTGAAATATCACATACCCTAAGACTTGAAGCATTTCACATTAATTAAATGATTTTACTTTTCATTTCACACATTCATCTTCAATCAATATTTTGTAGCTCTAAAATTGATTAAATACTACATCATTAGTCTTTGAATGATTTTCTTTCTTCAGTTATTTAATATAATAAATTTATGCTTTCTGCTTTTAATTCAATCAATCATCACCTTGATTGAACTTAGATTACTTCTTCAAAATTTCAAAACACATCTTTGACATCAAAAGTATTCTTGAACTCTCCTATCTTCACTCAACAATATACTTGAGACACGCTAAAATTTATCCTTGAGAGTTCTTCTTTTCCTTTGAACTTCAATCAACTAAATCCCTTTTCACATTGGGTTGGTTGCATGACATCCACTTCATCTAACCACACAAATGTTTATGCCCAAGTCCCTTCCAGGTCATATTACCATCCAAACATTAGCCCCAATGTTTCATCAAGCTCACCATATATTATCACTCAAAATTGAATATATCTCAACATCCCAAAATTTTGCCCCCATATATATAGCTCCAAGCGCATTCAATCACCCTCAATACCCAATTTATGGCTCTATTACTGCATCAGCCTCAAAGGACCACATTTGATCTCCTCCCTGTCATTTTATGGCCAATATTCTGTGTAAAATATGTGTAAGAATACTTATTGAAGAAGATGAACTTCACGTGTTGAGCTTCAAAGCTGGAGCTTTGAGAAGCTTGAGATGGAAGCTCAAAGGGTTAAAGGTCCTCTCAATCCCCAATTCCCTTTCCACCACTAGGTTATGGAAACCCACAATTCACTGGATTGAGTGGTCCAGGAATCAAACCCAGGGTTGTTGAATATGTTGTCCTGTCATGCTTCAAAATCTCAAATACCAAAGCTGAGCTTGAACCTGAAAAGGCTACAAAAAAGATTGAATGGTGTGTTATCTTTGAGATTATCTACATTTCATACCCATCTTATGACACAGACAACACTTAATGTAAGAAGAGAGGACAGGATAGTTGGACACAGGACTAAGATGAAATGAAAGAGAATTCATGATTTTTCAAGTAACATAATAGATGATAAAAAAAAGGAGAACCAATGGGATGAGTTGATTTCACTTCTCACCAATTTGAGACTAGAACAAGATGTCTTTGAGTAGATGCAATTGAGGTGAGTTGAGGAAGTCAAGGTTTATTCTTAATGAGGATATGTGGATTAAGGATTGAAACAGGAAGATTGAGATTGATTGAGTTCGGGAGGGAATTGGAATAGGAGGAAGGACAGGAAGTGGAGTTGAAGGATGAATTTTGGGAAGGAAGTGAGGATGAAAAGGATTATGAGTGGAAAGCAGGTCAATGAAGAAGTGAGTCAATGAATTGGAGAGGATGATCGAGAAGATTATGTAAGGATGGATTAGGTTTAGTGTAGTGACAAACAAGCTTTTCTGTGTCAAACACAACATTATCAATTGGGAGCGCGTCTGGGGAAGGCGGAAAGCGGCTACAAGAGCGTCAAGGTGGAAAGCGGCTATGAGAGCGTCAAGGTGGAAAGTGGCTATGAGAGCTTTGAGTTTCAACAGAAGTCATCAAGTTAACTTGAGAACCTCTGATGGTCCTTAAGCTTCCTTGAAGACTGCATTTATCCAAGGTTTCCCAGGCCAATCCTTAAAGCTGTCTGGAAGTTGAACTCAGGACCAACTTGCATCTTCAAGTCAAGTTTTCTCATTGATTTGTCTTGAAGACAAATCAGATGTCATGAAGGTGCACCTGTGGTGTATTATTGGAAAGTAAGACCATCTCTGCCACAGGGAGACATCTGAGCTGCTAAGCCTCCTGGGCTGCGCAACTTTGCCACAGTCTTGGCACCCTGCGGCAAGGTTGCTACACCCCACAAGCTACCATATAAGTTCAGGGCTGCACACCTCTTTTTTGATGGGTGTGCCCCTGGCGTGGGCGTGTGGCCATGGGAGTGAAAATATCAACCCCCTCTCCAAAGATAAGAATACCCACTTCAAGTATCTGTGATGTTATAATATTCTTGTCAAGGTTCCCAAGTGGTGCAACTATATTGATGATCATGGAAAGAAATCTCAAGAACCCAACAAAAGAAAACAAGAAAGAAGCCCCAGTGGCGAGGCTCCCTTGTCAAAAATTGCAGCTTCCAATGCTGTCTATGATTACGAAGCAAATGTGACTAATACATCAACACTTGACCGCCCGGTAGGAAAGAAGAAAGCCAAGTTGTTGGAAGAACTCAACTCCAAATGTGATGCCTGGAAGGAGAATATCTTGCATACCCACAACATGATCACAACTGAATCCAAATGGCAGAATGAAATCTTTAACATGGATTCTCAATTGATGAAGTTGATTGCTGAGACAAGTGCCGTCAACAGTCAAGTAGCTATCATGAATCAAGACCTCTCTGTTCTCGACGATGAATCAAAAGAATTTTTTATTCTTAAAAAAAGAGAAATCCTCAACATTGCTCGAGAAAATAGCTCATCCTCTGCCAATTGAATTCATCATCATCTGATCTATTTGCGATTGGCCTTTTCTTTTTTTGATTTGTCTATTTCATAAATATGTAAAAAAAAAAACATCAGTCTCCTATCTTGAAAAAATATTGGTCTCTTATCTTGTTTCATAAATCTCATCATCAAATAAAGAAATTCAAAAAGAAATTGTGATGTGAGATAAATATTGATTGAACTTTTTTTATTTCCAATCAATGTAAATATTTTAAAATAAAATAAAAAAAGAAAACAAATTGAGAGAGGGAATAAAATTTAAAGCTATGGGGATTCATCCTCCTGCCTTGCCTTGATGTCCCACTGATGTTTTATCAGGTATTGGCACAATTGATAATGTGATTCACTATCTTTCATTGAGTGATAGTTCTCAATGAATTCTGCAAACAATAACCGGCCATTTTGTACAACTTCAACTGGAGTGGCAGTAGCCAATGGGTTTTGATCATCAGAATAATCTAAATAATTGTCTCTCTCATCCTCCACAATCATTTTGTGGAGGATGATACAAGTCTTCATGATATTCCTTGAATTGTGATGCTTCCAGCCTTGTGCCGGTCAAGATACAATAGCAAACCAAGCTTGAAGTACCCCAAATGCATGCTCTACATCCTTGCGAGAGCTTCCTGCATCCTTGAAAAATTCTTCTGATTGAGCCCTCGAGGTTTGGAAAGTGTCTTGACAAATACCACCCAATCTGGGTAAATTCCGTTGGCAAGGTAGTAACCATTCTTGTAGCTATGGCCGTTGATTGTGTAGTGGCATTTTGGGCTCACTCCGTTCAATAGGTCCTTGAATAGATATGATTGGTTGAGAACATTGATGTTGTTATGGCTTCCTGGAATCCCAAAGTATGCATGCCATATCCAGAGATCTTGGCTTGCCACTGCCTTGAGGATAACTGTACAGGCCTGAAAAAAGTGATTAAAATAGAAAAAGAAAATTAGAATAAAACAAAGAATGTTGAAAATGTTATAAGAGGATGTGTGCACCTTTTTTCCCTTGAAATTGACCTGCCCAAGCGGATGGGCAATTTTTCCATTCCCAATGCATAAAATTGACTGATCCAAGCATGCCAGGAAAACCTTGCTTTGCTCCAATCTCCAGAAGTTGCTCCAAGTCATCTGTGGTTGGTTGGCAGAGATATTCAGCTGCATATAATGCAAAGATTGAGTTGCAAAATTGGTCCATGCTCTTGAGCAAGCTTTTTTTGGATACCTGAAGATATTCATTGTTGCAATCACTGGCTGCCCTGTAGGCAAGCATCCGTAGTGCAGCTGTGATTTTGAGAAGCGGATGCAGGCCCATTTTTCCTACCGCATTGGCCTTCTGAGTGAAATAAATATCATGTTTCTGGACAGCTTGGGAAAAATTCAAGAAAAGTTGTTTTGACATTTGGAATTGACACCAGAACAGAACTTTGTTGTACAAGGGGGTATTAGACAAGTAATGGTTGTAGAGTTGTTGGTAGCTGGATTCAAATTTTTGAGGAATATTGGGGCTTTTCCCAGGTTTTGATCCACCATGACGGGGCAGCTGGTCTGCCAAGTTTTCTTCATCATCAAAGAGGATTATTGCTGCTTCAAGGAGGAGGGTTTTCCTGGTAGTCAAGCTTGTAGATTGCTGGTGATTACGGATGATCATTCAAGGTATAAAGCTTTCAGGTGAGTTGATGTTGATACTTTCATTCTTCATTTTTTTGATGTTTTATGGATGGATGATAGGGGTTATTGGGGGTGAGGTTTCACCATGCAAGAATACCAACCTTGGCTCCGAGTTGCTAACACTGCAGCAAATGATTTATCAGCTTGGATGACTCCGCGCGGTGGAGATGGTCTTAGGGCCTGTACCATAGCTTTCCGGGTATTTTTACCCCAGATTCCATGTCCCCAAAATTTACATTATTTGGTTTTTTTTTTCTGCTTGGATTTTCTGGCCTCAAAATCCCTGGTTTCTTAAACAGTGTACCATAGAATACTACCAACCAGACTCCATCCCATCATTGCCTCACCAGTCAACCATGGACAACCAGCTCCAACAAAACCTCTTGATACGGGCAGCAATTGTGTTGGTTGGACCAGATTCATTTACTTACTAACTCCATTCATACTTGATTCTGAGTTCTAGGTACGGTCAAGGTGGTCACCTCTCCCTCTGCCTCCATCATTCATCATTCACATCACTAACACCCCTGCACTGCCAGCATAATTGCCTAGGATGAAGTCATCCTAGTTAGACTGGGATGCACTCAACCAATTTAAACTTGGTTGAAATCAACTGATGAAATATAAATCCAAGGGACCCCCCTTGGTTGTATATTTCATTGGTTGAGGTCAACCTATTTTAAATTGGTTGTTTTCATCCTAGTTTAACTGGGATGAACTCAACCTAGGCAATTATGCTGGTAGTGCTGTGATTAAACATTGTCCACAGCTGATCAGCTACTTTCCTCCATCCTCCACTATCTGTTGCAAGTTGTCAGCTGGATTATCTCTGGGTGAGTCTGTTTTCATCAATCTTTAACCAGACCTCTTGCATTTCCTCATTGCTCCAGAGAGTTGTTTGGTATTATTTCCAATGTGCATCCAATCAAAAAATTTGGTTGGGACACACTGTTGATATGTCACTCAACTTGATGGGTGCACTGGGCGAGCCCCTAATTGTTAATCCAAGTTGCTGTGATGCTTTACTTATTTTTCAATCCCTCCAACCTGTTTTAAATATCAGAAAGTCCAGCAGACAGTGCTGTCTGACAGAGCCGCATATGGTACCATTGCCTCACCAGTCAAGCATGGACAACCAGCTCCAAAAAAACCAGCTCTGAAAAAACCTCTTGATATGGGCAGCAATTGCATTGGTTGGAATATTTATACTCCTGGAAACAAGCAATACCAAGGCCTATTACAGCAATGGCAGTAAAGCGACCCTAGCCAAATTCCTCCTCTATGAAGCAAGACCTGAGCTATTCCGAGAAGTCACAGCCCTCAATCAAAGTACCTTTGATGCCCTTGTGGCGGAATTCCAACGCAAAAATATCCTTGCAGATGGTCAATCAGTTACCGTGGAAGAACTAGTACTGATGTTCCTTGATGAAGTTGTCAGCAACAACTCTGAGGCAAATGGCACTCAAGTATTGATGTGGTTTGTATACTGTTCAAAGGTACTAAATTTCATTTTTAATGTGTATTTTCATGTGCTAATGATTTGTTGTGCCTTTTTTTGGGTCCCAGGTACTTCCACAATGTCCTGGACGCGTTGGTGGCATTGTACCCCAATTATATCAATTTAAATCCTGCTAAAAATACACCAGAACGACTTCAAGACCCCAAGTATATCCCTTTCAAAAAGTGCCTTGGTGCTCTTGATGGGGTCTTCATCCCAGTCACAATACCGGCTCATCTTCAAGCGCTGTACTGCAACCGCAAGCAGGTTGTTGCATAGAACATTCTAGCTGTTGTCAACTTCAATTTTGAGTTTGTTCACTGCTAGCCGGTTGGGAGGGTAGTGCTCACAATACCACTGTGTTGGCTGAGGGGCTTGATAAACGCATGCCCCTGGCGCACGCCAACCAACCCAAATTGGCGGGTTTGGTGGGCATGCCAATGCCCGTTGGCATGTTTCCAGGCACACCAAGTGCCAATCCCTTGGCATGCGTGTGAAACACGCCAATGGGGATTGGTGTGCTTTAAAAGCACACCAATCCACGTTGGTGTGCTCGTCAACGGCCCACCCGCATTCCAATATACATGCGGGTGGGCCCGGAAACACGCCAACAGGCATTGGCATGCCTGGAAACACGCCAACAGGCATTGGCATGCCTGGAAACACGCCAACAGGCATTGGCGTGCCTGGAAACACGCCAACAGGCATTGGCGTGCCTGGAAACACGCCAACAGGCATTGGCGTGCCCGCCAAACCCGCCAATTTGGGTTGGTGGGGGCGTGAAAACACGCCAAACGCCCCTGGCATGGGTGTGCACCAGGGGCGTGTGTTTATCAACGCCCGTTGGCTGATGCATTCTCCAAAGATTTCACCATCCCAGATGGGAAGTACTATGTCGTTGCCGATGCTGGCTACGGGCTTCAGAAGTGAATATTAACACCATATTGAGGAACCCAATACCACCTCAAGGAACAAGCATCTGCCGGTTTGAGGCCGGCCACCCCCAAGGAGATTTACAACTTGCAACATGCGTCTCTCCGTAACATGGTTGAGCACATTTCTGGATGTATGAAGGAAAAAATTTCTATCCTCCAGTCACCATCAAAACATGAAATCCACCAACAAGTCCAGCTAGTATATGTGCTTGCAACTCTTTGGAATTTACTTTATCGCCATCAGAAATTGGATGGCAATGAGTCTCTTCAGGCAGATGATGACAAGCTTTCAAGCCCAACTGAAGAAGAAGATTTGCTGCTATATCGTCAAAGCAAGACAGATGAAATAGCTATGAAAGCAAAGCAAACATGTCTAGCCGACAATATTTGGGCTCAGTATCAAGGCTATTGAGCTCAGAAATAGTATCATTTTATATTTCTCATATCATATTTGTAAATATATTTGTAACTCCATTTGTTAATTGATTTAATAAGAATTAAAAAAAAAAGACAAGTAATAAAATGAGTGATTTTAATTGATTTAATAGAATAAATTGAGTGATCCTATTGATCACTCATTGTCAAGCCAAGCCCTACAAACATCTTCATTGGTGGTGGAAGCAAGGGAAAGAAAAACCTCTGAATTTCCCTCCAACTTAAGTACATTGACAAATTTTACATAATCATCAGTTGATACCTTAGTGAAAAACATTGAGGAAAGCAATTTCAACGCCTTGCCTTGCACATTTGTCCTTGAACAGTTGGAGATTTCCAAAGGGGTTGGGTTGATGTTGTGGTTGCTGCCAGTCTCTCAAATTGCACCAACAAGGCTGTCGACTCCGTTTTTGAAGAAATCATACTTGGACAATCAAACTCGCTTGGGGGCTGGAGTGCGAGTATTGGTTGGAGAAGCCACCTCAACAGGATCATCATTGGACAATGAATCTTCTTTGTTGGCTGGCTTTGATTTTTTTTGGATGATTGAATTGGCAGACAGACCAGTCATACCCAATTGATCAATATCTTGCTCAACAACAGTGTTGTTTGCGACTTCTCCAGGCTTCAAGGCTGTTCTCCCAGTTGCGTAGGTTTTGGCAAAGAGTTGCTTGGCTAGATCATAATATGGTATCAGATTTTGTCTGAGGTGGGCAAACTTCTTTTTTGGATGAGCCTGATTCAAAAAAGGAGTGATTAGTATTGATTCAAATATAATAGAGAGCATCATGGAATATTACATACCTCAATGAGTGCTGACCATACTTCATCATCAACTGTGACCATACCGCTAACATCATCCCACCCAAAACCCAACTGAGCAAGGAGAAACTTCTGATTGATATACAGTTTTCAAATCGATCCTTTCTGGTTTTTGAGCTGATTGGCAGTGAAAGTGAATCCAAATCTTTCATTCATCTCTTTCACTACAACTGTCCAAACCTCTGTCTTGATATTTCCATTATTGCAACCCTTCCCCAACGCAATCTGATTGATAATGAATGTAAGGAGCAATGTCTTCTGTCCATTTGTCCAGGTATGGTTGGCCTTCTTCCTGTGTTTTTTGCTTTCTTCTGAATCCTCTTCGTCCAATTCTTGTCTGTCATTTTTCATGTTCAGCTGATTATTTGATTTCTTTTTTGGACGTAGTTTAACTCTAGGGGTCTTTGGTGTATTGCTTGGCGGAGTTTTTTGTGTCTGAGATCTTTGGATGTTGGCAGGAGAGGAAATCATCCATTTTTCTGTGGGACTTTTTGGGGTTGCAGCTAGTTCAAAAAGACTGCGGTCGAGTTGATTTACAGGAGGATTTGTTTCTGACATGAGGAGAGTGGTGATGATTGGTGATGATGGTGATGTGGAGAGGGTACTTGATAATTTCCAGATAGTGGAATCCAAGGCCAAAAAAATAGGTGGGAGCTATTTTTTCAAATCAAGGAAAAAGTGCTATTTTCCGCGGATTCCAAAGGTGGCAAAACTGCGCTATGGTACACAGGATTTTGGATTCCGCGGATTTCACAAAAAATTGGAAACCTTGTGTGAAATCCTTGGAATCCGCGGGCTATGGTGGTGGCGCTGCTTATGTAAGTGAAGCTGAAAGCCGTGTGAAATATGCATTAAATTAATTGCATATTCAATTTCGAATACCTCTGTTTGATATATTTAGTGTGAGGCCGCCCACAACGACCTCGCTTTGAGAAAGTCACACTAATTTTCTCTGAAGGAGCCAAGTGGGACCAAGCGTTGGACAATTTGGAAGAAGCAGCTGTAGTACTTATTCATATAGGTAAGCAGCAAGGGTCGACTTTTTATTTCGTTCCCGTACAAGCAAGTAATGTCTTTTCAGCAACCGGTTTGGAAACGTGGATTGGTTGAACTTCCATGAACCGAACAAACAACTCATATTGTCCCAAGAAGAAAACTTAAACGGACTGACGACCCTTTACTCCCTAATATCTCATCAGTCAGCCTAATCCACTCGGCGGTCGTCCAATTTGTGCCCCTTTGGTCCTCGGTCACAGAATGCTTTAAAGGGGCTTCGTTTGCATGATATCAACACCTACATCGGCGTAAATAAACTCAAAAATATCTCAAGAGGTAGATTTCACAAAAAGTGAACATGTCCCCTCCCTTCAAGATCTCAAAACCACCTTCGCCACGATGGAATGCTAACGACTAAATACTCTCCCCCTCTTTCAGTTGCATTTAAATCTAGGCCTCCCGACATGTTCCTCAACGATACGAACTATACCTCCTGGAAAGCTTACATCCAAAAGCGACTACAGGATCAAGGACTTTGGGCCATCACGTTGGGGGATGAGGTAATGCCAGGGCAAGATGGGACGGATGGGACAGAAATAGAAGAATTTAAGAAGAAATCTCGATTGGCGTTTTATCTGATGATCAAATCGATTGACGATTGCGTCATCTTCTCTGTCTCGGCTCTCAATTTCGAGAATAACCCCCGAGAGTTATGGAATGCGTTGAAGTTGAGATATCTTCAAGAAGATTTGAACGAGAAACTCGAAGCGATGAGGAACCTACGGTCGATCAAATTCAAGAATAATCCGGATGAATTTGTTGAGCAGATTCGAGCGAGTTTCGCGAATATTGAACATGCTGGTTTCCAATTTGATGAAACTACTTGGATGGTCCTGTTTTTATCACAGCTGCCCCGCAAACTAACCGATTCCATCGTTAATCACAATCATCAAGAGGGACCTTCTAGTCATTCACAAGAATCGCCAATCTCCTCTTGCGATCATTTGTTTGAGAAACTTAAGGCGTTATCCATCACACCAGCTGACTTTGATCAAAACCCTAAACCGACCGAAAAACTGACAAATGGACCATCAGCTCTAGCGAATCCAGTTTTGTTTTGTACGAATTGTAAAAAGAAGGGCCACGACGTTGATCACTGCCGGTTCGTTCATCCAGAAAAGAATCCATTTTTTAAAAATAACGCCGAGTACCAACCTGGTAATAATCCAAAAGTAAGAAAAGATTTGGGAGGATTGAATTCGAAGGGTTGGACGCCCAGTCCTCAGAAGACGTTTTACAACGGCAATGCATTCAATGCCAGTGCGCCTAATGCTCCAAGCAACTACGGCCCAAACAACTACGCTTCGAACGGCTACAACAACAAAACCAGCAAAAACTTTAACAGCTACAATAATCACCATCGCACCGGTAGTAATACCACTAATGCTGGAGTAAATGAACGGAATTCATTTGCGAAAACACCTTTCAAGCCGAACTCGGCCGCCAACGATGATTGGCGAGCGACGGCCCCAAAACAGTCGACCAGCGACCAAACCGAATGGAACCAGCCCGTGCAGAGTCCTGCTACCCCTCCGACCAACCAAGCCGGATGGGATGATCCTACTCCAAACCCTACCGGGTCTGTCAATGAAACCGGCTGGACCGATAATGTTCACGATTTCCAGACTCTCTCTACCCCGTCTGGCTGGGGAGATCCTCAAGATTAGAGTTCATTTGCTCTCCTCTCTCACGAACACTTCCGATCGTTCGTGCTTTTCAGTCTTGTAAAAATTATCAACTAAGCCGCTCAGTCTCTGCAATAGTTTTACGAATACGACTCCCACAACCGTACGCCCCTCCCTGCTTTATGACATGTAGAGACGGATTTTCTTATTTTCCTCTATTCAGTCAAACAAAGAAGCGTCTTGTTTTTCCTTTCTTTATTATCATCACCTCGTCTATTGCATACTCCTTCTCAAGTGATCAGGCTGGCTGCGGGTAACATTGCTAGTGGCTTCCAATTGGCCCAGGCTGACATATCAAAGTGCTGGCGGAAATTGAACTTGAGGGTGCATTGATTTGTGAGTTGGGCACTTATTTGTGAATGGGATTTTGTAGGCAGGTCAATTGAGAATCTGAGGTTGCATTGGAAGTGGTTGGGGGGAATTTGCATGGGTCTTGGATCATTTGGGGCAATACAAAGCCAGTGAGTGGTTTTCAGATGGGAGCCGGGAAGGGGTGGAATTTTAGGTCCAGAATCAAGTGTAGGAGGTAATGACCACTTCCACCAGCTGCAGCCTTATAGCTAAGCTTAGCAAATCTCCCAGAAGGAGGATCAGTAGGAAGCAGCAAAGCTGTCCCTGAGGTGGAGGCTGACCAATGATGATCAGATGCCCAGAGCCAAAAAAATGATCACAGTTGAAGTTTGGGGAAAAAAAGTAAAAAAGAAATACTTCCAGTGGCAGGAACTGCTACACTGAGCATGCTCAGCCAGAAAATAAACATGTTTTCAACTGAGTAAAAAGATTTGATTGAGTCAGTGTATCTTCACATGTGCTACACACATCTCATGTTCTGATTTCATGTCTAGTTCTCCTATCATCTCTTTCAGCTCATGACACACTCATGTCACCCACATTGTAGTATAGTTGAGGCAGTCCTTGTGGATGGTATTAGAATTGACGCTTGAAGATAGATTACTAAGAACCAAAACCAGACTAAAAAATAACAAGATCAGAAATATGAAATAGATAAGAAGGAATAAGAAAATGTGTCATACCACTTTAATGAACAGAGATTTGTAAATAATTTATGAAGAGGATAGGAATAAGGATCTGAAGATGAAGGATGGCTGAGACAGTTGGAAGAAAGATGGGTCAGAGGCGACAAGCAACAATTTAATGAAAAAGATAAGAAGAAGAAAAGGAAAAACAACCGACTTATGAGAGTTTAGCTTTTAAGGAGTATAGCCAAGTTGGTAGATAGAAGTGGGAGTTGGTAGAAAGAAGTGGAGAGAAGCGTGTGGGAAGAAGATGGAAGGTAGAGAAGAGAAGAGATAGAGGTGAGGTAGAGTAGATAAGATGATAGGTTTTTAGGGAGTTAGAGAATTATAAGAGTTTGAGTCGACAAAGATGAAAGGTAAAGAAGATCAACAATTGAAGAGAGGGAATAGATGGAATGGGAGATAAAAGAGAAAAGATAGATGATAATGGATAACAGTGACTTAATTCTATTTTGGAAGGGGAAGAGATGAAGAGAAGTCGACGAGAAAATGGGAAAGGACAAGGAAGGAGATTATCAGGAATGATTTAGTAAAGTGTTGAGAGTTATTAATTTAATTTAATTAAGGAATGATGCCATTGTTGATGTTTTTTAATGACATCATGAATGACACAAAAGCGCAGGGGGTTACTTGAAAATACAACAAGGCTAAAATGAATATTGAGGAATTATTTCAACACTCCTCCTTGCTTGTTGACGAAAGACCTGAGAAATTGAAGCCTTGAGATTGATTGAAACGGCGCAGCCTTAGTTAAAGAATTGGCTAGCATATCCTCAGAAGAAACCAGTTTAACATCAATTTATTCATCCTTATACTTGGTTTGCAAGTCTTTGATCTTGATGTCAAGATGTTTAGTCTTTGAGTTGGAGCCAAACTTTTTTAACTTTTCCAACCCTTTATTGTTGATGTGAAAAAGGGTAGGCTTCAGTTGATTCTTCCACAATTCTTCGACTAAGAAGACCAACCATTGGCTTTCCTGTTCGCCATCCAAAAGAGCATTCAACTCGGCTTCGGTGGAGGACATTGTGATGTTGCGTTGCTTCTTGCTGTTCCACAGAATTGGACAGCACTTCCAGAAGGCTAAAGAACCGCTTTGTGAGATTCTTGTTTCTTGATCATCAGCCCATGTGGCGTCCGTGTAGTAATTGATGCGTTCAGAAGAGTCATCCGGATCTGGCTTGAGCTTAAATTTGAAATTCTTTGTTCCCAGCAGGTACTTCCAACAATTTACAACTTGAAGCCAATGGGTCAATCCGGGTCTTTGATTGAATCTTGAGAGAATAGACACGGCAGCCGCTAAATCTGGACGTGTTCAACACGATAAATAGTTGAGAATACCAGTAAATGAGCGGTAATTGATACCCAACTTGACAAAAGCCTCATGGTCATCATTGGAGGCGGTATGCAACTGAAATGCCGGGGTCAATGGTGTCATCACTGGAGAGGAGTTTTCAAGATTGAGGAGTTCAATCCCTTTATTGATTAGATTCAATTGAGAGAGTTTGATACAATCCTCAGAAATGGAAAGGTTCATTCCAAGCAATGTGTCAGGGGGATGTGCAGTCAAATTGGGAAATCTATGCAGAAAAAGATTTTCGAATTCTTCCACCCTCCAACAACTATCAAGTCGTCCACGTGGAAGAAAATGAACGAATTCTTTTCTTTATGAATAAAAAGGCAAGCATCTGATGCTGACAGAAGATAGTTGATTTCTTCAAACCACAAAGTCAGCGTGTTATACCAGTTCATTGGTGACTGCTTGAGACCGTACAATGACTTTTGAAGCTTCAGAAATGGTGCTGTTCTTTGAGAGCCTTCTGGAGTTTTGATGTAGATTTCTTCTTCGAGGGGTGCAAACAGAAAAGCACTTTTCACGTCAAATTGCTTCACTTCCAGGTTTAAATCCAAGGCCAACACGAGTAAGGTCAAAAGAGATGGAAACTTGCCCGTGGGAGCAAACGTCTCGAAGAAATCTTCCCCAGATGTTTGCATAAAACCTTGGATACACAATCTAGCCTTCTGTTTTTCAATACTTGACAACGTAGCGGGTTTAGTTTTGAATACCCACGTGTGTCAAAGAGCCTTCTTTGGAGTGGAAAAACAATCTGTCCACATGTCGTGTCCTTCAATATTATTCAGTTCTTCATCAATCGCCTTCCTCCATTTTCCCGAATCAATGCCGTTTACAGCCCTTGAGAACGTCTTGGGATCAGTAGCCAAGTAAGAGTATTTTTGAGGCCGAACAGAGCTAGTCCTTTCACGCAGGACTCAAACAGATGAAGCCAATGGCATTGGAATGAGTTCAGCTGCCACCTCCTCACCGTCTACAGATGATGAATCACTTTCATCAGATGGCACTTCTTCATCCGCCAATTCCTCATTTTCAGGCTGACAATGTTCAGCATCTTCATTTTCACCCGGATCGCCAGAGGAGATATCTTCAACAGCATTGTCTCGATCTCGAGAGATAGAGTTGATAATTGGGCTGGATTTCTCTTCAATTAGAAGATCGTCCCAGTCTTCATTAGGCGTGTCACGTACGGGGTAGTCAAGAAAATTGATTTTCTTTGAGCAGATAATGGAGCCATCCTCGGTAAGAGTTCGGTACGATCTCAGTTCTGAGTTGTATCCAATACGTTTGCCTCTTCCACCCCGGGGATACAGCTTTCCTTTTATCTTGTGAGAGTATACTACAACAGGGTTCCCGATGGGCCGGAAGAAGCTGATAGGCAATGATGCCATTTTAAACTGTTCATATGAAGATTTGCTACTTCGATGAGGAGGAATCTGATTGATGATGAGAACACACAAGGAGACCACTTCGCTCCACAAATGTTTGGGGAATCCCGAGTCCAGCAAGATAGTTCTTAATGACTCAAGAATGGTCCAATTAAAGCGCTCAGCTAACCCATTCTGTTGAGGAGTGTGTGGATCAGACACTCGAAGACGTATAACGTGTTCTGAGCAATAATGCTGGAGTTCCTGATTAGTGAATTCTGTCCCTCGATCAGAGTGGATAATACTAAGATAATATCCAAAATGTTTGGATTCGACATTGAGAAGTTTGGATAAAACAGAAAACACGTCTGACTTGGAAGCAATAGGAATAGCCAAGCAGTACCTTGTGGCTGAATCAACGACAGGAAGAATATACTGGTGCTTCTTATAAGACATTGGCTTGATTGGACCAATCAAGTCAAGATGAATCTCCTCCAAGGGCTTTGAGGCTCGAGAGGATCTGTGTTTATAAGACGCCTTGGTGATTTTAGATAAGGCGCATGACTCGCACTTATGGTCCATCTTAATTGGTATACCCAATTTATGTCTTATCTGTCCATAACTTGTATGGCCAAGAGATTTGTGAAGGAGTTCAGACAATGAGAAGTGTGATTGTGATTGAACAAGCGCCAACTCAAGTACAGGAAGATTATTCTGGTAATTTCCTTCCATTTCCACCAGCTCATTATGTAGTAAGACGAATTTGTTGACTTCAAATTTAATTTCAAAGTTTTGAAGCAAAAGAAGACGGAGTGATAACAAATTCGCATTGATTTTAGGAACTAATAGAACTTGGTGAAATAGAATTTGATTCCCCTTATACGACACGGCAATCGTCCCTTCACCCTCAATCTTCAACGTGTTATCTCCACAACTAGTGTTGATCATTCCGTTTTGTGACTTGTCTAGAGCAATGAAGAGATTTTCATCAGCGACCATGTGAGACGAGGATCCAGAATCCACCACGAATACTGAGGAGAGGTGGGTATGAAAGGTTGAAAGACTGCTAACGCTTGAAGATTGAGGCTTTTGACCGTAGTACGCTCTTGGAGGAGGTCAAAGTTCAGGATGCAGCATGTAGCACCTGTCTTCGGGATGAGGTGCGCGTGGATTATGCTTTCTGGGGGTGCAGAAAGTTCCTTCTCTTGACATTATGGAGATTGGACTGCTTTCTTGCTTAAGCTGATTTGAGAGCTTCATGTCGTTTTTGGGAATTTCCAAGTGATTGAGCAAGGACTCCGGAGTAATGTCTTCGCCGTCGTTAGAGTGAGTAATGGCTTGCTTAATGTTGTATAAGCTGGCTGGCAATCTTCTGAGCAAACCATATGTGATAAGATCCGGAGGGAACACGATACCAACGTCCTCCATTTTGTTAAGACAGGTTTGTACTTCCGTGATATATTTCTTGATTCAATTGGTTTCATAAGAGATACTGAGGAACTGATTGTACACTCTTGCACGGTTAGAAGGTTCAGACAAAGCGTAACGTTTCACGATGGCTTGCCAGAGGAGTTGCGCGTCTTCAGCGTTGACGGAATTAACGACGTTAGTGTGAGTGCCGGCAGAGATTTTTGACATGATAATTGCTCCTAACAGTGTATTGTCTTCTTCATCTAGAGTTGGAGAGCCATTATACATTTGATCCTTTATTTTTCCTAACTTGAAGAGGCTGGTGATTTGAATTTTCCAGCTAGAATAGTTCTCTTCAGTAAGAATCGGGTTTGTTTCAAGAGTCGCCTTCATAACGGTAGAATTGATTGAGTTCATGTTTTTAGATTGAAGCGTCTGGTTTTTGGTTGGTAGCGGCGGTTCGACTGTTAATCGTATTAGAATTGACGCTTTAAGATAGATTACTAAGAACCAAAACCAGACTAAAAAATAACAAGATCAGAAATATGAAATAGATAAGAAGGAATAAGAAAACGTGTCGTACCACTTTAATGAACAGAGATTTGTAAATAATTTATGAAGAGGATAGGAATAAGGATCTGAAGATGAAGGATGGCTGAGACAGTTGGAAGAAAGATGGGTCAGAGGCGACAAGCAACAATTTAATGAAAAAGATAAGAAGAAGAAAAGGAAAAACAACCGACTTATGAGAGTTTAGCTTTTAAGGAGTATAGCCAAGTTGGTAGATAGAAGTGGGAGTTGGTAGAAAGAAGTGGAGAGAAGCGTGTGGGAAGAATATGGAAGGTAGAGAAGAGAAGAGATAGAGGTGAGGTAGAGTAGATAATATGATAGGTTTTTAGGGAGTTAGAGAATTATAAGAGTTTGAGTCGACAAAGATGAAAGGTAAAGAAGATCAACGATTGAAGAGAGGGAATAGATGGAATGGGAGATAAAAGAGAAAAGATAGATGATAATGGATAACGGTGACTTAATTCTATTTTGGAAGGGGAAGAGATGAAGAGAAGTTGACGAGAAAATGGGAAAGGACAAGGAAGGAGATTATCAGGAATGATTTAGTAAAGTGTTGAGAGTTAATTTAATTTAATTAAGGAATGATGTCATTGTTGATGTTTTTTTAATGACATCATGAATGACACGAAAGCGCAGGGGGTTACTTGAAAATACAACAAGGCTAAAATGAATATTGAAGAATTATTTCAACAGATGGCTACTTTTCTCATTGTTCCACAGCTATCAACTCACTCATCCTTCCTGAATCTTTGTGTACACTGCTTTCAGGTTTTTTTTCTCTCTCTCATATAAAATTAAAATTAAAATTAATAATAAAATCTTTCCACACCCATTGCTCTTGCCCATGCTTTCCTCAGCCTTATTTTTTATTTTTTTTTCATCAAAAAATGGGTGTAGATTTTTGATGACAATTTATATATGGGCCTGAGGCAGGCTCACAAAAAGCCTATTGGGTCCATTCCAAAAACATGCTTTTTCAAGAATTCCCAAATGATTCTTTTTGACCACAGAAACATTTGACCACAGAAACATTTGACCACTGATCAAAAAAACATAATTCAAAGCTGTTGTATGGATTTGGCTCATTTGGTGGAGATGTGCCTTTCCCTGGGACAGGATTTCAGGCCAACAATTACCCATGGAATTTTATAAAGGGGATCAAATTAAATTTCTGGCCACCATTTATTTACCTAGGGTAATTACCTACTTTCAACCAAACAATGGATGTCATTCATTAATGGCCCCCAAAATTATGTTTGGGCCACCAAATCACATCCACTGTTTTAATTTGGATTTTTTGTTATAAAAAAAGAACCATGATCTGTTTTTTTTTTCAATTTCACCCAGGAAGATTTCTTGGAGTCCAAATTAGAATTTTGAAGTCAACTTCTTTGAACTGTAAAAAAAACCCCCAGCTAAATAGATGAGAGATATTAAAGAATATGAATAGTCAAAATAAACAAAAAATTCAACACCTAGGATAACAAGTAGAGAAGAAAAGCCTACAGCTGGAATAAATGAGGACTAAGTATAGAGCACAGTGAAATCAGTAATAAGAATCAGAATTAAGATAAAGAGATTAGAAGAGAGAAATGGAATGGAAGCTTGATGATACTTGATCTTCCAACATGAGTTTCTCACCAAATTAGAGAACACACCTTTGGAGTTTTCAGTTGAGGCTATCAAAGATCTCCAAAGAGTTTGAGGATAAGTGTGGATGTGAGGATAGATGAGGTTACCAAGTCCAAAAGATTGATTTCAATAGAGGTAGGTGGATGAGTCAATTTTTGTTTTGTAGAGAAGAAGTAGAAGAAATGAATGGAAGAAAGGGGGGATGAAAGCTAGCAGATACAAGGGATCAGATGGAATTTTATTAGGAGAGATGGAAGATAGAGAGTGGATAGGACCTTGAAAGCAGATGGGAGAGAAGAAGATAGAGTGGATATGGTCTTGTGAGTGGATGAAAGAGAATTGAGGTTAACTTGAGAAAGTGATTCAAGATTGGGTTAGGTTTTACGCTGTGGTATCAGAGAGGGAGTGAGTTCATGGCCAGTTCCCAAAATATATGATTTATGAGAATTAAAAAAAATGAAATGAACAAAAGAACAAGAAAAAAAATCTTCAACAAGAGTTCCCCTCAGACTGAAAGCTTTTTCTTGTGATCCATATAGTCCTTGGGTTCACTTTGTGTATGGCTCTGAACAGCAAGTACGTCTTGCAAAGCTTTGTCAAGGATTTTCCATCTAACTCACAAATACATTCTGATTTATTTCAACATACCATGAAGATGAAATCAATATTTCATACATTGCAGGTGTAATTTGGGACCACAGATCCAACCTTAATAGGACTGCAATGCTATTATATCATCTGTTGAGGTAGGCCAGATTCAAGAAAGTTGAAATTCCAAAGATCTGAGTCCTGTGACACATGACTTGACCACTAAAAATGGATGGTGGTATTACATTCACCAAACAGAGGGAGCCCTGCCAGCATGATTGACCGGGTTGAGAGTATAACCCAGTTAAACTGGGACACACACTCAACCAAATTTAACTTTGCTTGATCTTAACCAATGAAATAGGAATCCAATGTACCCTTCTTGGGTTTTTACTACATCAGCTCAGATCAACCCATTTTAAATGAATAATTGTTCTGGCAGTGCAACAGTATAAACCCAAGGAGACAGAAGCCATCAAAATAGAATTGTTACCATGCATGTTGTTGTGATCAAAGGTATCACTGTTAAATGAATTTGGATAGCTCTGTTCTTTGTTCTGCCCCTGGGACAGTGAAAATGCACCCATGGTGTAGTACAGTACCATAAAGGATTCTCTCTTCTTCTCTCAATGCTTAAGTTCCTTGTAAAAAAAGACGGGTTGTAGAAAGAAGAAAGATACTAGCAAGTACAGACCTCTAGATGAATCTTTGAGGGAAGCAAAGTGGAGTCTATGATCATGAGAAAAGAAAAGATCTGAGAAAGGGATAGGGTTCAAAGGCAACGATATTTATTCTCCGATCCGTTTTGCAGGAGAGGAGGTGCCGAAGAAGGAATTCGAAGAAGAGTTATAGTCGGTTTCGGTATCTTCGCGTTCCGGCAAGATACCAAGCTCTTCTACACTCCTCATGATCTGATCTTTCAATAACAGTTTGCGATCATCGTCCGCGGAACTACTTGAGGGCGTTGATGATGATGAGGGTAGCGATGATGATGATGAACCTCTAGAAGATGTCGATCTTGAAGATGATGGTGATAATGACTGCTGGTTTTCAAGAGCGGTGAAGATCACTACACATAATGCTAATGAGGCAATTGCAACTGGTAAAGGTAAATCCAATTTGGTGTACGAAAAAAATAAACAAGGAAAAAATTATCAGCCTTATTCTCTATTTAAGTTATCCTTACGCTAGTCAACCATGGTCATCAGCTTACCGACACATCGCCTTGTGGTCACCCATTTTCTCGTTTCAATTTCTGTTCGTACTTCGCTCACCAAAATCGTAAACTGTTCAAGAATTATTATTTTTTTTAAAAAAAAAAAAAATTAGAAGAGAATGAGATGACCTTAATGGAGGTTGTGATGGCTAAGTACTTTACTATTAAGTTCCTGGATTGACAATTCCAGTTTTTTCTGATCATCGCTAGCCTCTTCTTTACGATGATTGAAGTCCAACTGTAACTCGTTCTTGAGCGCGCTGATATCTTCTTTAAGTTTTTGTTTGAGGTTATCGATTTCTCTTTGAACGGAATTACTAGCTGATTTGAGGACGATCCCATCGTTCCTAGCCTTTACCTGAACTTCTGTCCGGAGTTCACCCAGGGCGGCGTTGTAGAGATAAGCCTGACCTTCGGCGTAAGATTTCGAGACGATCCCACCCGATGGTCCGGCTAGTAGCCAGCGTCTCTCAGATGATCGAAGACTAGCCTCGACAAACTTCAAGATCTGTTTGGCTGTTTCGGATTGGAGTTTTGATCGTTCGAGCTGTGTGATGAACCGATGGGTGTGGAAGGCATGTGTTGGTAGGACTGTGAATTCGTTGGGCGAGCTCGAGGGTGTGGTTAATGAGGTTGAGTGGTTTGATTTTGGTGGGGGTGGGGGTGGGGGCGGTGATGTATTGGCTTGGCTGTCATCCTGTTGGACTAAAAGAAACCCCCGATAGTTGGTCGAATCGATGAGGTTAGTAGGTATTGTAAGAGTAAATTTGATCCTTGCTGGTTTGATTAATCTAACCTAGAGGAGGACTGAGACCAACCAAGGGTTCCTGAAAGGAGGATACCAACTCTGGGGATAATTTGTTGGATGACTGGGATCTGTTGGAGTTTGATTCTGTTGATGGTAAGGATTTAGATTGAGATTGACGAGGTCTTACTGGTTGGGTGGTGTTACTGATGATATTAGGATTTGGTGTTGGTTTGAGGTTGGTGGTTTTCGAATTTCTTCTGATCTTGATCCTGCCTGAAAATGGGTTTCTATGGGATTCGATGGGAAGATGAATGTGGTTTGATTGTAGTAGTTGTTTGGTTCGAATGGTTAGTCGCATCGAATGAGAACTCATCTTGATGGTTGGTCAATGGTCAATGGTGAGTGTATGCTGAAGTTGGTGAGAAACTTAGAGGCTCAGAAACCCCAATTCATGACATTCTGTTGAAAGTGCTTGTGACATCATACCTGCCGCAGCAAATCACCAAACACACCAAAAAAAGTGAAAGGTTGGTCTGGAATTATCACTTTGCCGACCATCTCAAAATGATTCCAAGTTTTAAACTTCATACTCCAAAAAACTACTGATCAAGTTCAATTTTTCAAGAAAAAAAACAGCTTCACAGAAACTGACTTTTCTTTTGACTGAATTATTATAAGTTTTGGGGCAGAAAATTAAAAAAAGTTTGAGAAGACACTTGTTGTTTTAAGTTTAATTTTGAGTACCACTACCAGCCCCAAATTTTTGTATTTGTGTTCCAATTGTTGGTGTTCCACCAGGAGGATTGATGACTCAACCCTATATTAGTGTCCAATTATTATTATCAGCTCAATAGCCAATCCCAAGTTCACTTTTTGCAGGTGGCAGATTATTTTTTCCTTCGTGGTTAATAAAATAAGTAAGAAGCAAAGGTTATTTTTACCCGTTACCTAAAACCAGATGAAATATATTCTTGCTGGTCTACAAACGGTGTTATAATGTTTGACTTGTGTGTAATGTTTTTTCTTCTTTTCCTTCAAGTTTCATTTTAACCTTGTTTCCTTTTGGTTTTAAGGTGGTTTCTTTATCAGGTTTTTTTTAAACCATAACTTCAGTGTAAGTTTATGCTTCTTTGCAGGTGTTGGTTGGCTTTATCTTTTTTGAGGGCTATATTGTTTTAAGCACAATGGTTGCAATAAATTCAAATCCATCAAAGAAGGGGTGAATAGAGTAAACATGCGGTGATGAAAGTATAAAGATCATAAACAATTTAGGAGAACAACATGATGAAGAAATAGTTGAACAAAAGATAAAACTAATTTTTTTTTTATAAAATCTTGGTTAGAAATTTATACACATGCATACAAATAGGGGAGGTAATGAACAAGCACAAGCAATTACAGATTTAATCAAAAAAAAGAGAAAGAGAAAAGAAAGGAGAGTTAAAAAGACAACAAAGAGAGAGAGAGGAGAGAGAGAGAGGAGAGCGAGAGAGCGAGAGGAAGAGATGATGATACACAGTAAAAAAGATAAAAAGATGTAGCGGACATGATCTAATGGAACTGAAGGAGGAAATTATGGTACAACATGCATGCGAAGACGAGGTAGGTCTCCTCCTGGAATAGTACAGACTCAGAAGAAGGGAATTAAAAGAGAAGAAAAAACAATTTGATCAAAACTGATCGAAAGAGGCAGACAAGTCGACGGCAGAAGCGGGATCGGATTTAGATTGTTGAGAGAGAATGTCCCAAGAAGAAGAGGATCCAGAGGAGGAAGAAAGTTCATCATCAACCAAAGCCCTCGTCTTCTTATTTTTCTGCTTGGCCTTATCTGGTACTCCCTCAATCTTTGACTCATGATCATTATCGACATCAGAAATAGGAATGGCGTTCTGCTTTGCCTGAGAAGACTCTTGATGATCGTTATCGACAGTGGGATTCCTTTGACTGAGGAGAATGTTGTGTGGAGGAATGGACAAAGGAGATTCACCAAGACTAGGGCCAATAGTTGTGTCACTTCTTTGGCCGACAAGGGTATGATGCTGATGAGGCGGAAGATCCACAGTGTCTGGTTGAGGCAGTTTCTCATCCCGATGAGTTGATGAACTTGATCGGAGATGGTGGGGGACGAGCGTCTGAGAGCTTGACGGGAGGTGTGGATGATGACTACAGTCGAAGAAGTCCTCGGACGAGTGGCCAGTCCTAGGGATCTCTTGAGGACATTCATTGTTGGAGACGGACGAATGAGCCGACATGAGCAGGAGGCTCGAATCGTTGGCTTCCGGACCCGAGTCTTCCCCTTCCTGCTCTGGCCCATTGATGGTCTTGCCAGCCGTATCGGGACTCCCTGGCTCCGTTGGTTCTCTCTTGCCTGCCTTGGGAGACCCCACTGGTTGAAGACTGGATGTGGATAAAGGAGGAATGGACAAAGCTTTGGAGGTTGACTGGGTCTGGTTTTCTGTTCAAGGAATTGCCGGTCAGTATATCCGACATCAAAGATACATGAAAAAACACTCACGAGTAGCAGCATCGGTTTCTAGCCCGGGCCTTTGTTTGATCAACGACCTGGCGTAATCGAGGTCGCGGTATATACATTCGACGGCCTTGGCGGCACCGTCCTCGGCGCGGATGAGTTCGCCCACGGTCCGAGCACGAGAGATTTGAGTAGCATCGGAGGTGGCGAGGATGAGGGCGTTGGAAAGGTTTTTAACGTTGAGTTTGCGCAGTCCAGCACCAATGCCGAGGCTTTCGACCCGCTCAGCCCAGAAGAACTGGTCACCAAAGAAAGGCTTGATGATCGTCGGAATTCCTGCTCGTAAACTCGCCCCAGTCGTGCCCGATCCACCATGATGACAGACCGCATGGATCCGCGGGAATAGCCAGTCGTGTGGAATTGAGTTGATGTGGTATACCATCGACTGATCTTCCTGTTCGGTTGGCTCTTCTTCCAAATTACTCACTCTCTTCCCCTTCTTGCTTCCCGACCCACTCGACAATCTCTCCGACCATCCTTTGGATACTATTGCGTAAACCCCGGCCGACTTCACTGATTCAATGATCACTTTGGTTGTCGCCTCTGGATCCGGAACGACAATCTGTTCATTTCAATCGAAAGCAATGCTAAATCAATCATGTATCTTTTTTTTATTGCTTAATAAACAGAGAAGATGAACACTTACAGATCCGAATCCGATGTAGACCACTTTCTTGTTTTGATTGTGGGCGCGATCCAAAAACGAGAGCAACTCTGGTGGGGCATCCCAGGAAGATTTATCTGGGGAAGATTGTGTTATGACAGGAGAGGAACTGAGTGAAGGATCGAGAGAGTCGGCCTTGGCGCTAAGGCGTGGAGAAATTTTATTGGGGTCGTGTTCATCAATAAACCAGTATCCGGTTACGTGTATCCATTCGTACCAATCTAAGGGTGCGGGTACGATACTCGAGCTGAAGTTGTAGAGGAACGGAACCTTGTGCACTTCCAGCTTCTCATACGTGGTTGACCGTAAGCCGAGCTTCTCCTTTCTCCATTTATTGACCTGACCGGACATTGCTTTCCAAAATACTTGATCGAACACTGTATAGCTATTAGAATGAAGCTCGAGATTAGCGTTCTAAGAGGCACCGAGAGGGGTTGCAGGGGGGGGAGGAGGAAGAAACATACGTCATATAGTTATACCCGCTTCCCATCTTTCGATCAGGCACGGCAAAAGCATGAGGATATTCCTTTGTACGAGTCCAGGGCATAGTAAAAGCTCTAAAGTAAGGGATCTGGAGCGCCTCGGCAATATGGATGCCGGCCATGGTTGAGGGGGACTCGATGAGGAGGTCGGTGCCTTGGCAGGCATCGAAGGAGGAGGCGAGAAGCTCGTCGAGCCAGCCGCGAAATTTAGAGAAGGCCTCCTTCAGAAAGCCGAGAGTGAACATGCCATTATCCACACAGATCTTCATCAGCTCTGCCGGGTCACCTCCGATCTCTACATACTCGATCCCATAGCCTTCCACCCATTTCCGGTACTCTCCGTGTGAAGCGATGCGACAGGTGTGTCCGTCTAGCTGTAGCTTCTGGCACAGCGCTATGTATGGTTGTACGTCCCCGCGCGAGCCAATGGTGAGACAGGTAATGTGAAGCTTCGATTTGGGCTTGAAGGTCAAAAAGGAAGAGCTGGACGACTGAAACATAATTGGCAAGGATGTGCCATCTTCTTCCTCTTGATCATCCGCCGGACTATCTACGTGTAGCTCGTCATCGGGCTTTTCTTGTTTCTTGCTTTCGACCATCCTGTGGATCTCGTCCTGGACGGCTTTGATCTGTTCAGCGTTGGAGAACTCGAAGCAGAATTCTTCCTGACTGACCAGGGCATCGGTCTGTTGAGTCTTAAGAAAGAGCTTGAGGCCTTCGGATCGAATGGCAGTGAGGGCTTCGACAGGCAAGATCATCTTGATCGGTGCGCTACTGATCAACTTCTGACCTTTGAAGCACACATAGCTCTTGTGGACAATCTTCTGTTTGAGCGACTGGGCTGGAATCGGACTGGCGAGGTAGACCTGACCATAAATCGACGAACCACTTCTGACCAGGTTACACTTAGTCTTCAACAATAATCGAATCAATCCTTCTGGATTGGCCTGATTGGAGAACACGCCATGGGTCAGAAAGTTGAACTCAGTCTGGAACTTGAAATGATCTTTGGGTGTCAGCTGTGCTTCTCGATGTAATCGACCGGTGCCCTCGTCATCTGATAGTTTGTCAGTACTTGATCGGATGGGGGGGTTCTTCTTGTTGGCCAAGGTAGACGAGGATGGGTCTTGAGCAGAGGCCATTAGGCCTTTGGCCGAGTTGATCACGTCCTTTGCGGGCTTGATAGGATTTAGCGTCACGGGCACGTGCTTGAGCCAACCGGGAAGTAAAGCCCAGGACTTGTTGTGGTCAGTTGAGGTGGATTCATGGGGAGTTGGAAGGGGTGAATTGAAGGTGGAATCTGGATCTGATTTTTCTCGAGGGCTATAAGTCGAGTATTGCGGACGACGATCCTTGGGAGGATAAGTATGAGATTGGGCGAGTGTATTCTTAGTGGTAGTCGAGCTTGAGAGATTAGTTACTTTAGGTACATCTGAGGGATTTCCAGGAAGTTGCTCCTGAGAAGTGTTTGAAGGAGGTGATGGTGAGGTAGACGAAGCTAGGAGAGAGACTGATTCCGGGGTACTTGGGCGGAGAGGAGAATCGATAGGACGAGGACCGATGAGAGAGTTGAGGGTGTGTACCTTGACAGTGTTATTGAGTGCTGGTCTGATGGGACTACCAACGAATTTGTTAGTTGAGCTGGCGATTTTGGCGATCTTGTCGGTGAATTTGAAGCTAGTCTTGCGTTCCTCTGAGTTCAGGTTTGGCTGGGTATCAGATGGGGAGAATGGGGGTTGACTTCCAGAGCGAGAGATGGTAGCTAGGGATGAGCTGGCTAAATAATCTTCGGCGACCTTGGCTAGCGGAGTGGTAGGAATTCGAAACCGTGTAGAATCTCTGATTGGACTGGGAGCATGGGATTGGAGGGGATTGTCAATCGAGGAAGAAAGCGGTTGAACGGAAATGGCGGGCGGAGGAAGATTTGATGATGGTGATGATGACGATGATGATGATGATGATGATGATGATGATGATGATGATGATGGAGATGGTAATGATGATGATGGTGATGATGAAAGTTGAACGCGCTCGAGTGCAGCCTTAAGTAATTCATAAGGGGGTTGAGAGTCTTGCAAGAAACCAAAGAAGTAATCGACTAGTGAACTATCGCCAATCTCTTCTTGGGCAACTTGAGTCTTTTGTGCAAAGGGTATGGCAGAGGCATTCTCCTTGATCTTGATACGCACGGTCTGGGCAAACTGGATCGAGTCACACTTTTCAATGGTATCAATAGAGCTGAGTGGGATAGCGATCTTGACGTTCTGGCCGTCGTGCTGACATGCAAAGATAGTCTGTTGGAGCAGTTTGACCCAATCATCCTTGGATTGTCGTGTATCGCTCGAGAAGGTGTAAACCTTACCCGAGACAAAGAGTTTGAATTGGTTGGGATGTTTGGAGTTGGCTGGAGCAGGTTCGAGCTTGGTACAGAAGTGTAGATCGATTAGACCGGTAGGAAAGTAGAGTTCATGACTGGATGGGTACCATGATAGGATGGTATTCTTGAGAATAAACCAGCTCTTGACGGATTGAGGTTGGTTGAGCTTGCGGGAGTGGCGACGGGTGAGGATACCGGCCTTGATGGATTCGCCATCATCATCGATTTCTTTCTCGTTGCTCTTGAGGAAGGCGTAGAAGCAGAGATGGGCGCTGGTTAGATAGACGTAGCCCTTGAGGAGGAGCGAGCGGAAGAGCCAGGCAGGGTATTCGGCCAAGAGTTTCTCGTCAGATGGGAGCTGGAAGATCTGTTGAAGTTTTCTGGATAAGAGTAGATTACGTTTGTTGGGATGATGATGTCGATTTTGGTGCTGGGATTGTTGTTGAGGGGGTGGTGGATTGAAGGGAGAGGTGGGGTTGGAAGATTGGTTGGGGAGGATGAGGGTGGCAGTGGTGGACATGATAGATTCAGGGTTAAAGGATAGTGGTTCAGGTAGACTGGAGGATAGTTTATGAGGATGGCTGGGGGTATCGGTTGAGGTCTGTTGAAGTTTGGGTGATGGGTGAGAGTGTGAAGGTTTATATGTCGATGGATCAGTCGAATCTTTTTAAGCCAAGGGATTGTGAAGTCAGTATGAGCTCGGCTGGTGAGACAGGGTATGTATGGTGGTAGTACTTACCTGGAGCAGCTTGGGTTTCGAGAGGTCCCTGATGAGAAGAGTTAATTGGGTGAGAAGGGTGGATTGGGAATGGATCGTTGGTATCTGTCTAAGTCGTTACCAATTAGTTCATTTTACTTGTCAGACTTAAGATTAGCAGCTACTGACCATCTAATCGTTCTTGTCCTTCTTGTTGAAGTAGATTGCAGGATACCATCGCTTGGCTTGAGATATTCTTATATGATCCGTGGGTCTTCTTCTTCTTCTTCGTCGTCGTCGTCGTGTTGGTTTTTGTTGAAGTAAAAAAATAAAAAAAAGTTTAACGATGAAAACTTAAATACTTACAAAAAAAAAAAAAAATGAATTAAACCTAAGACAGACCCCCCTTTATATCCGGTTGGGCTCATCTGACATCTTATAATCAAGTTCCAAAAGAAACACAACCAGATCATCCTAAACTACTTACTTATGTACATACATATCTAAGTAAATTATCTATACTCTCCTTCCTCAGTCGAGCTCAAGTTGCTCGGATTCATCTTTCTGATCCCAACAACTAACATCAGACATCATCTCACCTAGCAACTACTCACACTTTTGATTCATAATCCTTTAAGGTGCAGTAAAAGTCATCAAGACATAATTATCAAGTGTCCAGAGCTGTTGTTAAGTTAAACTTCTCTGATTTCCAAATTGATCAGAGTCATCTAAACCCACTGTTTCTGATGGATACAAAGTTGATGATAAAATGTGATAAAAATCCTAATGGGAAGTCACCAACGTGAATCGGACCAGTAAAAGAAAAAGAAAAAACAATTTAAAAATTAAATCCAAACGATTCTTGCAAACAAATTAAAGTTGGTAGAACATCCAAGCTGGCCCTTTTTTTTTATTTCTCAAATTGACCATCTTAGAATTTTGAGAGACTTCTTATTATATAATTAACAAGATTCAGGTTAACATTCCCCTTGATTGATGTTGGATAATTGAGTGCTTGAAAAACAATCACATTTAGGTATTAATTGGACGTGGATTCCGAAAATCACCTGATACATTGAACATTAGATTATGGCAGCAAGAAAAAAAAGACGCTTGGAGTTCTTCTACTTCTGAGGCTTCTAGTCAAAAACAAGGTTCGAGACTTTTGGCCAATAAGGCACACATATGAAATTTTGAAACAATCGGACGTTCCTTTTCTTGTTGACCAATCCTTCACCCTCCTCGTCTTGAACTTTGAGTGTGTTTTCCCATGGAAAGACCTCCATTTTGGCCCATTCCGTGAGATGTTTTCCCCAGCGTGACCCGAGGTACAAATTTTGCTTGAGCCAAGCAAATATTTCAGAAAATTGACGATCAGATCTGAAAAGCTCGTTCCATTTAATTAGATTGGTATATTTCAAGTAAATTCCTATGGTGTTCATTGCCACTTGCGTTGCCATCGCCTCACCTATGCTAATTGGCGTAAAAAATTTTGGTCTACTCCCTCGGCTTTTGCTTCTAAATTTTATTTTCATTAAGTTTAAATCAAGATCTTGAGCTCTCAAATAATCCAAACACATTTGACGGATTGATTCTAGTGAGCGATCGCTATCTTTGATTGGTGACATCCTGGAAACCACTGGGGCTTCTGATCTCCTTCTTCCAATGTCAGCGTCAAAGAAATTTGTCAACCATCGAAGAAATCCTTCTTTCTCCCTGAATCTCAAGTCTATTATCTCAGGGTTTAGAGGCAGATATGGGGTTCGATATGAGAAAAGCAAAAGAAATTGAGCGTGACGGAAGAAGATCTCCTCTAACAAAGTTCTGAACCGTTCGAGAACTGTGTGTTCACTATGAGTGCTCAATATGATTGCATCTTGAATGAGAACCGGCAACTTGCAGCCTTGAGACTGAGCATCTTCAATGAGAGTCGGTAACCTGAAGCACTCAGCGCTACCGTAGAGTTTTTTCCAAAACTCACTACAATAAAGCACCTGATTATCAAATAAATCTCTGCTTCTCCACTTGTTTCTCCCCGGCCAAATGAGGTCATGGATCAGTCCGTATGATTTTAAGTCTAGGCAAAACATATCGAAATGGTTCGTAGGTTTAGAGCGATAATGTTCCGTGGGCGTTTTCAAGATTTCCGGCGTTTGGGGGAGCATAGCATAGCTCTCCTGATTTGCGTTCGAGGACTGCTTGAGTATCTTTGAATCTGGGTAAACCAAGCCGTCAATCGATTTCCTTTTACCCGATACTAAATAACTACTGGACTCTTCGACGCGAATTCCCATCTGGCCAGGAACTGAACCATGCCCCACTATCGCACAGGACGGATACTTCAGTTTCTTTCAAGGTGAAAAAATTGGCTTTAACAATGTCGAATGGATTACCTTCGGAGAACCTGACTACATTAGAGTGTGACTGATCCAAATACTTTAACCCTGACGCAGTGGTGACCGTTGGGAAGCTTTCCAGGATTGGGGGATTGAAGGGGAGATTTTTAAATCGGGACTGTTCGTTACCTGCGCTAGCAAGCTCGACCAAACCAGATTTGGGATGATCTGCAGCAACCCGAGGCTCATTCGAGGGGGATGTAACTGTAGAACCATGAAATAACTTTTGGTGATCGGCCAATTGGTTTGGTTGTGACACTGGGGTATCCACAAGCAGGCTGCTTGTTCCGGCGGCGGGAAAGGGATGAAACTGCCACAAATCACCCAGTGTAGCGGACTGGGCCCCGGGCAAGGGTCTTTGTTCAAATTGAGGCACAAGCGATGGCAATGAGGTCGTGCTGATATCGTGCGGTATGCACACAGGCCCTGGCCCTCTTGATATAATCGAATCATCAACTTGGTGGTGATGCTCTCCAATGCCATCTCCGCCGATTTCAAGCGCAGCGCGTGTTGCTTCAGGTGGCTGCAGGTACGCGTAGCCAAAAGTGAAGACAATCTGGATGAAGGCGATTAGGTTAATCAGAGAGCTCCATTTGGTTTGGTCGATCATCGGGCCTGAGACGCGAGAGAGGTTTGTACCCAAGTTGATATCCCGTCTCAAATAACTTCACGTTCATAAAGGGATCAACTCAGCCATGGCGTCTATCAGGGCCGCATGACCCTCTGCTGAGTAAAACGTGGTAAAATATTGGTCCCAGGCCTGACATGAACCCACGTTTCTCATCTGCTTCCTAGGTTGCAGAATTGTGTTTCAGCATGAAGCAGCTATCGTGCTGTCACCATTTCCGAGCCAGCTTGGGGAAGATTGAGACCCAAACATAGACAAATTCGAGAACCTTTTGAAATTGAGAAGAAACTAAATAAATGTGTAACTACGGAAGCCCAGGGGGGACACGCATCAGCTCACAACATTTGGCAAAGTGCAAAGCGCATTTTGCAAAATATAAATACAACTAGCCTGTAATTTGCACTACATACACAGAGTGTTCCACCCGTATCAGTTTCAAAATCATATATGTACACATTTATTGTCCTTCCTTGGCTTTGTTCTTGTTTCCAATTCTCCGGGTGAAACATTTTGAAAAGGAAACAAGAAAGATTATATCCCAACTGATTGCCCATGAGTCCTATTACTCAGAAACCCACCCAGTGACTTACTCTCCATTTTCTTACGACTCAACATTATGGATGAGTTAGTTTCAACATCTGAGGACGAAAAATCAACTGGTTCCAATGATGACTCCTACTCCTCAAGCACTGATTGCTCAAAAGACAAACAAGACATTTCTGCCTGTGATGAGGTTGCGGTTAGAGAAATTGTTAAAAATCTCTTGCTATCCGGCCACAAAGGGCCCTCAATCCTAAAGGTCCTATACAGTCAACATCAGATCACTATTTTGCAAGCACTCTAACTTGCAAACGGCAGATGTGGGGGCTTAGACAAGGCAACCTCCCGCAGAAGCCAACCCTATTGCTTGACCCAACCATCTGAGCATTCCTCTTATCATCCACCTCTAAAGGCTTCAACCTGCAAGAGATCCAAGCACGCTTTAACAAAGAGATTGGTGTCAATGTATGCTTACGGACTGTCAAGCAATACTTGAAGCAACTGCAGGTGAAACTGCACCAAAACAATGTTGCGGAAGGCACCAATCTTCTCCATAATTCAGCGCAGCTGACTAATTAATCTTGAGTGCATACAAAATTACAGCCAAATGGTTTACAACGCGCTCCAAGTTGTTGATCCTCAAGGGATGGCATCTTGATGGCGTCAGACCTGTAAACGGCACATCTATTGCACCCATGGGCCAAACCATGTTTGGGCGGTTGATGGCCATGATAAATTAAAAAAGTTTGGAATCACGGTTTACAGCTTTATTGATGCCTGGTCTTGCAAAATACTTGGCCTCTATGTCCATGTGACCAACAAAGATCCTTGTCACATTGGTGTGTACTTCCTCCAATTGGTCAACAAAATTGGAGGTGTCCCACAAAAGGTTACTGCATGCTGACTATGGGACCGAGACAGGTGATTTATCATTATATCAAAAACTTCTCTCCCACAAATTTGGTGGTATCAGTGTTCAAGAAGCCGCAGCACGTATGCATCACACAAAGTCCACTCAAAATCAAAAGATTGAAGCACTTTGGTCTCAGATGATGAAGTAGCACAATCAATCAATAATTGATAACATAATGACTCACCAGGGGGATGGGACTTACGACTGGGATGATCAGATTCAAAAGTGAGTAAAAACACACATACATCATTCATGCAAGAGCTTAGCTGATGCATCAGAGCAGGCTACTCTTCCTTTTTCTATGGATACCTGTTTTCAAGGCAAGTGTGGATGTATGGGTAGATCTCACAAATAACTCGCGTAAACAACGTGACCACAACATCAGTGTTCCTAATAAAGATATGATGTATTGCTAAAGACCAAAACCAGACTGGAACAATCAAAGAGTTAGAACATAGAGATAATGAAAAGAAGAAGAATAATAATGATGAAAAGAGAAAGGTCGTACCACTTGGACTGTAAAGAGTAAATAAAAGATACTGTTATGATTTGAGAAGACAGAAGGAAATATAAAATGGCTAAGAGAAGATAGAAAAGAAGCAAGTTTTAGTGGAAAAACGTCGTCAAGCATGATACAGGAAAAAAGAGGTCAATTATACTAACGAGGATAATGAGGACAGTTGTTTTTAAGAGGCAATCTGGATATGTTGGAGTAATGATAGAGATGGATCTTAATAGGAGAGAAATGTGATGGGAAGAAGAGAGTGGGTTAATGGATAGTCCTTGTAGCGAGTGAGTTAGGTGAGTTGATTTTTACTTTACACCTGATACACTTTAGTCAAGGTCAATCTTGAGAGAGTCAATTGGAAGAGAGTCAATTGAATGAGGTGAATGAGGAGGGAAGGAAAGAAAGAAAGATGGCAAGCAGAGAAGAGCGAGGTAGATAATAGGGAGAGGAGCGAGATAGATAATAGGGAGAGATTCTTAAGAGTGTATGAGAGTATGAGTGGTAATATAGAGTGGTAATATGGAAAGAGAGAAAAACACCAAAGAAATCAAGATGAAATACTGAAGAAGATTGATCAAACCCCCCTTGCACGGTCCGCTGATGAATTAAAGGGGGTTTAGTGAATAAAGACCGATGAATTTTCAACACCCTTCCTTGCTTGATGACGGTTGATTGAGGAAGCACTGTTTTTGAAGATTGCTGACGGATTGAAGTGGGGCTGCCTTCGTCAATGCATCGGCTATCATGTCTTCAGATGTTACTAGCTTTACGTCAATGTTTTTACTCTTGTATTTGGTCCAAAGATTCTTCACCTTGAGGTCAAGATGTTTTGTTTTCGAGTTTGACCCAAAATTCTTGAGCTTCTCCAGCAAACCTTTATTGTCTATGTGAAAGCGTGTTGGGTTCAATCGGTTCTTCCAGAGTTCTTCAATCAGAAACACTAGCCACTGAGATTCTTGTTCACCATCTGATAAAGCATTCATTTCTGCTTCTGTCGACGACATGGTAATGTTTTTCTGTTTTTTACTGTTCCAAAGAATTAGACAAGATTTCCAAAATGCTAGAGATCCGCTCTGAGAAATCCTAGTTTCTTGATCATCCGCCCATGTCGCGTCGGTATAAAGATTGATCCGTGCTGAAGAATCTTCCAGGTTCGGCCTAAGGCAGAATTTGAAGTGACTTGTTCCTTTTAGGTATTGCCAACAGTGAATCACTTGATTCCAGTGATCCATTCCGGGTTTGTGATTGAACCTGGAAAGTATTGAAACGGCAGCCGCTAGATCCGGCCAAGTTTGACATGCAAGATAATTCAATATCCCTGTGAAAGATCTATAATTGATTTTTAATTTAAGAAATTCTTGATGATCTTCATCTGAAGCCGAGTGTAGCTGTACAGCTGGTTTCAAAGGTGTCTTCACTGATTTCGCCTCCTCCAGATTAAGAAGTTCAAGCCCTTTATTTATCAGTGGCGTTTGAGAGAGTTCCACGCTATCGCTTTTTATTAAAAGATTCATCCCCAAAAGGGTATCCAGTGAATGAGATGTTGAATGGGGAAACCTTTGGAGGAATTTTTCTTCAAACTCATCGATTTGGCCGACAACAATTAAGTCGTCCACGTGAAAAAATATGAACGACTCTTATTCTCATGTATGAATAGGCAAGCATCAGAGACTAATGGCAGATAGTTCACTTCCTTGAACCATGCTGTCAATGTCTTGTACCAATTCAGAGGCGACTGCTTCAAACAGTACAACGAATTATGAAGTTTGAGGAAAGGCGCCATTCTTTGAGATCCTTCTGGTGTTCTAATATAAATTTCTTCTTCCAAGGGTGCAAACAAGAAGGCACTCTTCACGTGGAATTTTTTAATAGGCATCTTTAGATCGATGGCCAGAACTAGTAGAGTTAAAAGCGAAGGAAACTTTCCCGTTGGAGCAAACATTTCAAAGAAATCTTCACCGCCTGTTTGCATAAATCCTTGAATGCACAACCTGGCTTTTTGCCGCTCAGCCAATGATTTTGATGCTGGTTTAGTCTTGAAGACCCAAGTGTGTCTGAGTGCTTTTGGCGGAGTTGAGTAAAAATCCGACCAAACTTCATGAGTGCAAGCCACTCAAGCAGACTACACAGCAATACAGAAAGCTGTGCAGGTCACTTGATATAAATACATAGCAACCAGAAGGCTGTGCAAGCCACACTTGTAACTAGATCACTAGCTAAATTTGCTCATTACTACACTGCCACCCTGCATGCAGCTGTATTCTGCACAGCATTCCAGCAAAAAAGCCTCATTTGTAAAAGCACACCAGCTAAAACCCCTCATGTAACTAGAACAGCAGCATAAATGCCTCACATTGTACTATACAAGGAGGGGCTCTCCCTTCCTCTTTCCCAAGATCATCCCATCTTATCCCATCTGATTAAAATTAGTTACTACAATTTACAGTCTCCACCACTTATCAAATACTAAAACTTTGAAATACACATATAACATTCACACACAATCCACTGTAGGAACTTGTGCTATAAATATTCAACTACACTAGACCACTGTCTTCTTCTTCCAGCCTAACTGGGGGTGTTGTTAGTCTTTTGCTTTCAGGGAGGCAGGGTTTTCACCCATCAATACTTCTCTACATTCAGCCAAAAGAGGTGAAAACCACTTTTGGAGTCTCACATCAGCGTCATCATCAGATTCATGAGTGGATTGCCCAAGGGTAGTGACCAAGGTGCAACCTGCCCTTGCTTCAGGCTTGCCAGACTGTTTGGGAAGTTTGCTTTGGTCCTTGGTCTAGGAGCTAGTCTTTTGATTTTCCTTAACCTCGGCTAGGATGCGGGGGGTATTGTTGCAGGAGTTAAGATCATGCCCGTCTGCGTTGCAGAAATCACAATGGTGTGGTTTTTGATCAAGATCCCCAGGGTGTTTGTCTGATCTTGGCTTTGTTTTGGTAGAGGAAACAGAAGCGGTGACGTTGTTTTGAGACTGACAATGAGTATACTTGTTCTTAAGAGCTAACACAATTGTTTTGGTCTTCACATCTTCCTGTTTCATCAGGTGCAAAACACACCACATCCATTCATTGGGGATGGAGCTGAGAAGAGCTGCTGTATGGACATTGGAGGGTGTCAGAGGCTTCTCTGGAGTAACCAGAGAATTGAGACGATTGTAAGCCTTCGCCATTGTGTTTATATGGTCAAGGACATTGTTGCCGTCCATTCTTGCAAGGAGAAGTTTTCTAAGCCAAAACACTCGACCCCTGGTTGAGGAATCCTGATGTGATTGAACAAGTGCTCTCCACATGCCATAGGCGTTTTGCTTGTGAGGCCTGATGGAGATCAGATTTTCTGAGTTGATTGTTTGAGTAAGGATTGCGCAGACTGCTTTGTTATCTGCCACCCATTTGGGAGAGGGGTTGGGTGGCATGGGCTGCTCAACGATGTAATTGATGTTCATCAAGTCAAAATAGTAGGACATCACTAGCTCCCAGTCCAGGAAGTTCGACTCTGGACCAGGAGGAAGCAGAATGGGCAGTCTAGAAGAGGCTGAGCAAGGCATCAAGTTTGATCAAAGATGATGGTCCTTTATTGCTTGACATTTTTTCAGGAGATGGTTGCTGAAAATTGATCCTTGAGTTGTTGTACACAAATCACCATTGCATACAGAACCTGTTTTTAACGTGCCGGGGCCTAGCGCGGGCTCATAACCTGTTGAGCTAGACAGAGGCTGAGAAAGCAGACACAAGGCGGGGTGAGTGGATGATGGTTGTGGAAGGATGATTTATCATTGCACATATGAATGGAAAAGAAATGAAATGGAAAAGAAACGTACCTGAGACAGCAGACACAAGGCGGGGTGAGTGGATGATGAGTGTGGAAGGATGAGGAAAGGTTCCTTCCACTGCTGCTGCCTCAGGTACACTACATACAACTTGTGATATGTGAGTAACATGAGAAAGAAATGTGAGAAGCAGAAAAATGAGAGATAGAATAAATAACACCTCAGTGAAATCTAACACTAACATGGTTTTTGCCACTTTTTATTTCTCACAGTATAGAGTTGACAGGGGTGATCAACAACATGTGTTGCCATAATTTTGTTAGAGTTACAGGAAAACAAGATTACAAACATTATGTAGTTATCATCAAACTTACATTTTGTAGAAGCATAACCATATTCATCTCACTTGAGACATATACTGCGGCGCACACCATGTATTTAGGCCTTGTTTGGGAGTGTGATATCACAATTTTTGTGAAATATTATCTTGGGCTGTTTGGCAACAGCCTGTATATAGCGTTGTAAAGAAGCAACATACCATGATCATATGCTTGCCAATAATCATCCACTCACAGATTATTACGGGGCATAGTAATGAGCGTATTGCATGAACTTTGCATAGAATATTACACCCATCATATTGCGCTCCCAACCAAGGCCTTAGTTCACTCATTGTGCACGCCGGTACCAACTCTCTTTTCTCTGGTCAAGAGGCTCTCATATTGTTGTAAGGTGGCCTTGTAAACGCTGAACACCTTTTGGATAGGGTTCATGTCAGGTGAGTATGGTGGCAAGTAGAGCAGCAAACACCCGCTTGCTTTGACTATATCGGCAACTGAGCCATTGTGATGGATCTGTGCATTGTCCATCACTAGGACACTGTTAGGGAGTGGAAAGGGATTCATAGATGGGATCTGCCCAATGAAACAGATCAGTATTATGTGCCTATCAAGGAATGGGAATAAATGGGATAACTAACCAAGATGTGCTCCAAGAAATGCTCAAAATCAAGTCAGTCAACAGTTTCCAATTGCACCATATGATCAGCTACCAGAACTGAAGTTGATATTGCGGGTATAATGTTTTATTGATGGGTGGAACGCTTGCAAGGGACTCTGGGTGTGCGTTCACCTACGGCGGCCCAGCCTTGAGTTCGTGAAACCGCCTCAAGACTAACCCCTGATTTATCTGGCCAATTCAACCAGATCAGCCTTCCAACTGTAAGCGGTGAATAACAATAGAGAGCTTACCTGTAAACACTAAGCATTCTGATGGGATTCAAGCAAGTTGAGCAATGTACTGGGCTTGTTTGAAGGGATCCTGTTTTGGATGGACGGTGCACATTGTTTTTTTGGACATGTTGAGGCATTGGTGGAGGGTGTTCAAGATGGTCAAGACAGAGACATGTGCGCCATGTTTGTCAAACAAGTTCTGCTGAATTTTGTTGGCATACAGTGAGGGATTGTCCGTGACCAGTTGCTTGACAAACTGCAGGTCATCGTTGGTGAGGTTGAGCGGGTGACCTCTTGTTTTATAAGTGTCCGGATTGCATACAACCGCCCGAGTATTTTTATATAGCTGCGTTCATCAATAGATTGAGGCAGGATGAATGGATGCCCCAAGGGATTTGTTGATCTTGTCTACCTCCTTACCTTCAAGTGAGGCTTTCACAGCGGCGTATTTCAGGTCAGGTGAGTATTTGATGAATACCATTGCCTAGATGTTTGGATACAAGCAAAATTAATAGGTCAGTTTAATACGTTTAAGGGAGGTAATGAGGAGTAGGAGAAAGAAATACTTATTGTGTTTCCAAAAAATCTTGGACCATTATTTCTAAAAAAAAACAACATATGTATTTATTGCCAAAAAGTGGCTGTTTGGTTTGGACGCTTGCGGGTGAGTATTGGAAGGACACAGAACATCATCAGGTAGGTGATTTCTTGGGTTTCATGCACCTGATGAGGCACAATCCCAATACAGGTGTTCATACATGTGTGCCTCTCCAATCGGTCCTGGGAGCTACCCGGCAGGTAGAATTTGATTCATCCCCCAGTTGCCCAAAAAACCCACTGATTATATCCTTCCTCATGGTTTTTGTATCCTACCCACCGGCAATCAAAGTGGTAGTGGTTTGAATTTCTTTACAGGGAAGTAGCTTACCTAAGATCTGCAGCACACTTGGATATGCTGTGTCTTGGCAATCACTTAACCGCTGGCGGGAACTTTTTGAGCAAACCCAATCAGTCATTCGAGATCCCCAGACGTACGAGCAGCAAGGCCGAATCAAACTCCTATCATCAGAAGAGTCTAGGTTCATGGTCCTCCTTCTGCAAGACAAACCCGGCCTGTTTTTGGACGAAATCCGAGAAAAGCTATATGACAGGACAGGCGTTCTCCTCAGTGTTCAATCAGTCCATGAGAACCTGGTCAACCAACTGTCGATTACACTCAAGAAAGCCGAAACACTCAATGTGAAGAAGTGCCTCCTGAAGAAGTTTCAGTATGTCAGCGAGATGGAATTCTACCCGGCTGAATTCCTGGTCTTCACAGGTCAGATGGCTCAATTGTTGTCTTTTTTATCATGCTGACTTGTAAAAATTAATCCAGATGAAAGTGCAATATGTGATCGCGACCTCCTTCGCGGCTATGCTCGATCAGCCCGTGGATCACCCTCAGCCTGGTACATCATCTGCCAAAATCCTGAGCGACTAAGTATTCTCCCAGCAATTGGGATGAATGGAGTACTTGCACTGACTGTGCGAGAAGATACCTTCAATGCCAAGAAGTTCGAGCACTTCTTGAAGTGGGATCTGGTATGTATTTCTATTCTCATGATCATACCAGATCCAAAATGAATCTGACATTTGGATCAGCTTCCTCGGATGAACCAATACCCTGGTCCCAACTCCGTACTTGTATGTGATAATGCTAGGATTCACAGGCGCCCCCGAGTGAAGAAACTGTGTGAACAGGCAGGCATCCGAATCCTTTATCTTCCGCCATACTGCCCAGAGCTCAACCCAATTGAGCTCTGCTTTGCAGCCTTGAAGAGCCGGCTCCGAAGAACACAGGTGCTCACATCATCGATTGACCCGGAGTGGGAGATCCGCTCAAATTTCACCGAGGTCATTACCGCGCAGGTCTGCTACAACTATTATTCACACTGTGGTTATAACATGCCCCCTCATGTATTTTAGTCACATGATGCTTGTCTTCCCTACCTTTGTTTTTCTATAATCCATCTTGATTCGAATTTGTGACCTCAACCCCTGGCTTGGTTCTATTATGTTCATTAAGCTTGATTGGCCTCTTGACAGTTGCCAAATATCAGCTGTCGTTCCTTAAGCTCTTGTTCTGCTTGTCACAATTATTGAGGCCTTTCAAGATCTCATTAGAGGCCTTACGGGTAAAGAGGACTCAGATACGATCGAGGCCAGACTAGAATTGAACAAGTCAATCAGGAGTAGCATGCAGCTGAGAAGTCAAAAGAGGAGCCACTCCATTATTGGGCGCATTGTGGCGAATGTTAATGTCCGGGAGCGGACGAGGATCTGTAATGAGTTCGTAAGGGTCTCTTGTACCCTCAAGCTCTTCCGTTCGGCAGCCAAAGAAAAAGTTTTGCAGTGCTCTGGTGCCTTCAGCTAAGTCGCTCCAAGGCGTATCATTATGGGCATTGAACTCATCATCATTGGTGCTCGTTTGAGGATCAGAGTGGTATGAGAGATTGTCCGGTAGACGCTGATGACTAACTTCCTGTGTTGGTTTGCGCACCTGCAGCGGTTGTTTCTGTCAATTCTTTTTCCTGGTGTTTGAGGAATTCAATCGATTATCTAGAGGGAGATGGTCGGCTGACGTGGGCTTGTCTTGAAAGAAATCAAAAGCTTGGAGTCGACTGGCGCGCTCATGGACGGAAGCCGCTTTGTTTTCAGAGCGAGTGTGATGGCTCTGTGGACCTTCAGTATGATGGTAGTACAAACCCAAACCAACGATTGGAAGATGTTCCTCGAGAGATTGAGGACGATCTCCAGCAGGTGTACAATCTCAAAAGAATGCCATTCGATTCCACTCCAAACCAATTGAGTTCCAGATGAACAATCTCAATCAAGAAAACAATGCCAACCAGAAAAAATGAGATCTGATAAATTGAGTTGTTTTGCTCAAAAATTGAGTTCGTTCATCCAAATTTTGTGTCACTCTCGATGTTTTTAATGCGACTTGGACCAATTTTATAGCTTATCATAACCCTGTCAGCCCCCTCAGGGCCTTGCAATGAGGAGATGTGAATTCAAGCAATTTGAATGATTTGTAATTTGTCAAAAGCGGTGATATCCTGTTTGTGAGTTGGAACAGGAACTAACACACACTGGTACAAACAACAGTGAATAAAAATGATATGAGCTGTGAATGAGAATCATGTAGTCCAAAACTACTTTCCCAAGTGTTTGTCAAACTTGGACGAGTTGTCAAACAGCATGGTGACTGCACCAAGGGTCAGCCCTAGGTCCATGACATCCTTGCGGGCTAATCCAGAGGATCTGAACAGTTTGTGTGAGGTGAAATTGTTGGACATAAGTATTTCACAAACATGGTCCCGGTTTTTGACCCCGATGGACTCCAGGTATGCAAGTATGGTCGGCTCGGTTGGTGGGGATGATGGAGGAGCATCTGCAACTATATCACCTTGGGTGTTTGCATTATGCTGAATAGAGCCCAGCATATCTGATAATAATCCGAGGGATTCAGAGCCAGGCGCATTATGCCATCGAGTGCGTTTTGAAGCATTCAACAATCGATATTTGAGTGAGCTCAGAGGTGATTGGACATCCACACCAGGCTTCCTATCCATCTACACACAGGTGAGTATGGAGTCAGACATAATATTCCAATAGCGTACGTAGTGTTATAACACGTCACTTTAGGACTTACATACTTTACACGGATTTACATAAAATTATCATACTAATATTTATTTCATCATTTAGTTTTATTATGTACTTACATATTTCTTCTCACCAACCCAAGTACATAATCTCATCTGTATATAAACTCTGCATAATACGTAATCTTATTCTTCCCTTGGGGGAGTTTTCCATCTCATCTACTACTATCCTGATATCTCAGCTCTTCAGGTTATGAGCCCGCGCTGTCACCAGCATTGCCCATTTATTTGTCTTTTGTTACAAACATACAACCTATCTCTTACTTCTCAGTAATCGGTTGATACTCTTTTCATATAGTATTTATGGTTCGTACTAGGTCTTCTAATCCTGAGGTTATCATCCCCGACTTCTCCGTTAAAGTTACACCACCTCGTCATCTTTCTTCTCAATCTCCCATTCCAAAACCTTGTATGTCTTACGACAACGACAGCTCTACTTCCGCTGTTCCTGGTTCTTTTCCCCTTGAATTCCATTCATCTTCTTCGTCAACCACGTCAACGATGCACCCAGTTATCAAAAATCCTGCCAAACCACCGGTCGTCCCTCCTGTCCAATCTTACTCCCCAGCCCCTCCTGAAGACAGTCCTCAGTCTGCTGATAAAGGAAAACAACCTGAACTGTCGACTTCGTTTTTATCCCCGCCACTCGGCCCCAATCCAAACGCCAGGCAACCAAAACCAGATGATAATCTTTTGAAGAAGGTTCTGGAACCCGGCAGTATTGATTCTCTGGACAACGACTTCCTTAAGCTTTTACTCATTCGAGCTTTTGACGGTTCCAAGACTGACACCTCTGTTGCTGTCTCGGTTTCAAATCAACTCAAGTGGCAGCAACTCAGTGAGAAACTGCAACCTCAACTCGGTCTGGATGGATCGAACTTTCCTCACTGGTCTGCGGCGCTGCGGGAAACAATTGCAACCGTTACCCGGAACAAGACTTATCTGGACCAAGATTTGTTCGAGGCGGATTCTACAACGGCTCTTGGCGTCTTGGCCGTCATCAAACATTCTATCGATTCGGCTCTCCGTCCATCCCTTCATGGCATGAACGCTCACGGCGCATGGACCTCTTTGTCCTCACGTTTCTCGAACTCTTCCTGGTCGGCATTGCTGGGACGATGGGTAGACATAACCCAAAAAGTGGACGACATTTCTAACACCGCCTCTTCCAGCTTCGAGCATTTCAAGCGTGAGCTTCTGGATCTCGAAGCTCGATTGGGCGGTTGGACCACGGATAAGTTATTGTCCCTCATTTTTCACTCGGCTCTCCGACAACATCACAACGAGGTCGCTAACGCTTTGGACTCTCGAATTGCCATCTCGCCAAGTATTGTCATCTCGGCAAATGATGTCTTAAACGTCACTCTACGAGTGGATCAAGCGTCACGACGTCAATCAAATCCCCAGACTGTCATGGCCATGTCTGGTCATCAAGGTCGGGGCGGCCGTGTTCGAAATTTCAGGCCTTCCCGCGGTGCGTTTGGAGGGGGTGCCTCTCCTTTAAATCCAAGTCGCCTCTTGCTTCCGGCGGACACGTGGGGCGCCAAGTTCATGACTCCGGAATTCCCATGCACGTCATGCTGGGATTGGGGCCACTGGGCTCCGGATTGTCCTCGATCTCGGAGTGGGTTGCCTCCACTTCCCGATCCTCGTCTTGGAAATCCTTCGTGGAAGCCGAAGAAATCATCAACTCTTTCTAATTGGCTCCAGACTGTTGCTGGCAACCTAGCTTCCGTCTCTGCTATCCCAGAGGCCTCCAGCAATGTTTTAATTGACACCGGTGCGACAAATCATGTAACGTCACACTGTGGATTTTTTCTCTCGCTTCAGCCTACTGATATTCGACTCTGTGTGGCATCTGAAGAATGCCTTTCTGTAGACGGAGTAGGCGACGTTATTGTACCGACTTCCGTTGGGCCTCTTTGGCTCAGCAAAGTTTTATTCTGCCCTAGAGTTCGGGGCACTGTCCTTTCGGTCGGTTTTTTCGATCGTTGGGACGGATCTGTTTCATACAACAATGGACGTTTTCTTTTTCGTCAATTGGCTCTCACTTTCCCTTCTTATCTTCATCACTACAGATGGTTCATTTCAACATCTAAATCAAGCGTCCCCTCTTCCGTCGCTCATGTTTCATCTCTTTCATCCGCTTCTTCTCGCGTTTGGCATCTTCGTCTTGGCCATTTGGCTGTTAGGACTTTGAATCGCGCTATCTTTCATAACTCGGTGTATGGTCTTCCTGATCGACGTTTCAACTCTTCAACCAAGAAATGCAACTCATGTTCCTTGTCCAAAAGTAGGCATGTCCCAGTTAATTCCCCTTCTCGTGACATTGCTTCACAGCCCGGGTCAGTCGTTGCGATTGATTTGGTTGGGCCCTTTCCTGAGTCAATTGATGGTTATGTGTATGGCCTCGTTATTCATGACGTCTTTTCTTGTATGACTTCCACTTTCGGACTTAAGCGGAAGTCTGATGCTTGCAACTCCGTGACTGACTGGATTCTCAATTTCAAGAAACACACAGGCCACGACGTTCTATGTATCCGATCTGATAATGGTGGCGAATTTATCTCCAACAAATTCAATGATTTTCTTAAAGCCCATCAAATACGTCATGAAATGACTATACCTTACGAACATCATCAGAACGGTAACGTTGAACGTACCAACCGGTCTTTGCTTGACATGTCCCGCACCTTTTTAATCCACGCTAAGTTACCTCCTTCGTTATGGTTTCAAGCACTCAAACAGGCGGCTTTTGTCTTTAACCGAATTGTCCATTATGACTCTACAAAAACGCCGTACGAGATTTGTATGAAATGCAAGCCCTCCCTCGACATGTTAAGAATTTTCGGATGCCGGGCTTATCTCCACGATCTCAATTACACCAAACAATTCGTACCACGAGCTCATTGATTCATGTTGGAATTTCGGACGTTGCTCATGGTTGGATTTTATGGGACCCAATCTCGAACAAGTTAGAGCGAGGCGCGTCTGTCGTTTTTCATGAAGATGATCTTCCGTACAATCTCTCCAAACCTCAAGATCTAACCTCTGTTTTGAGTTCCATCACCGTTCAGCGCCTTGGCGATTTCTCCCTAATGAAGGAATTCGACATTCAAGATGCTTGTCTTGATGCAGCGGTTTCTGTATCTCCCTTCATCTCCGATGCTCCTGACAATTACCAACAGGCAATTGAATCCGACTCCAAAAACGATTGGCTTCGGGTGTGTACTGAAGAAATCAACATGATGTCTTCCCTCCACGTTTGGGATGAGGTTCAGTCGTCATCCGACCTTGAAGTCCTCAATTGTCGATGGGTTTTTGCCCTAAAGCGTAGTCAAGAAGGCGTCATTACTCGTTTCAAAGCCCGTATCGTAGCTCAGGGATTTCGCCAAGTTCACGGGGTGAACGTAGGTGAAACTTTTGCACCTACTCCCACCTTCACTTCCTTAAGGGTGCTATTGGCCATGTCTTCCCGTTTTTCTTGGCCTGTAGCTTCCTTCGATGTAAAGTCAGCATTTCTACACTCCGACATAGATCACAACGTCTACATTTGGCCTCCTCCTGGTGTGTATGTCTCACCCGGTTGTGTTCTTAAACTCCGGAAGGCGTTGTACGGAACTCGGCAAGCTAGTAGATGTTGGTGGATGCATCTCAAAGACCGTCTTTCTACCATTGGGTTTCTCCCAAACCTCGAGGATCAATCAACCTACGTCTATCGTGAAGGTTCAGATATGTCATTCTTGTGGATTCACGTCGACGATGGTATTCTTACGGCAAATTCTCCTGCTCTTCTATCATCTCTGCAAAGAAAACTCGATGCTGTGCTTGATTTGAAATGGGATTTTACCCTCTCTAGCATAGTTGGCCTTCGAGTACGCAAAGTGCCTGGCGGTTTTCGCATCGATCAGCCTCTTTTGGTCGAGAAGATCATTGGCATGATTCCTTCCAATATCAAGACTAGGACCCCTATCCTTTCTTCCGATTTGGCATCAAATCCTTCGAAAGAAATGGATCGACAGTATCTTTCTGTTATAGGTTGTCTTCTTTACCTGTCCCAGGGTTCACGACCGGACATCTCTTTTGCAGTAAATTTTTTGGCGCGTTTCTCCATGGCGCCTGACGACTCTCATTGGTCCGCGTTGGAACACCTTGTGTTGTACATCCGATTCACGGCTGCGGCGTCTCTTCCCGTAATCTCAGGAGGCGACGAATCAGATTGCATCAAAACTTTTGTGGACGCTAATTGGGGCGGGGAAGGATCTCGGTCTGTTCACGGTTTCATTTCGACTCTGTACGGATCGCCGGTATCCTGGTGCTCGAAGCGTCAGACTTGCTGTGCTCGCTCTACTTGCCAGGCTGAGTACATGGTGTTGTCTTTTGCGTCTAAGGACGCTTGCTACGTTTCTTCTCTAGTTTCAAAATTCTTTCCAGTCAAACCTCCTCTACTCTTATCGGACAACAAAGCGGCTGTCTACATCTCAAAGGATTGCGGTACTAGGAAGGAACATCGGCATATCAACCGAGAATTCCACACAATCAACGAACTGCTGTATCAAAACAAAGTACGACTTGATTGGATCCTCACGAACGATCAACTCGCCGATGTTTTCACGAAAGCCCTTGGATGGAAGAAGGTCAACGAGTTTGCCACTCACACAGGCTTGCGTTGCTCGCCTGACATTTTGGCAAGTACAGGGGGGAAAATATGTGCTAGCTGCGATTCACATATGCCCCCCGCATCTGTCCGTCTCCCTCCATGCCCTCAGGATGTACATTTACATTGTTTTGACATAAGTTAACCGTTTATGTCTTATTTCTTTCCAGTCCGACGGTCAATCCTCGAATCGTGACATCCTGGATTCTCGATCAACCTTTAATTCTATCACCCTTTCGTCTTTTAATTTCTTTCATTTATTTAGTATTTCAACTCATTCTCTAATTTTTCGTTTTAGCATGTTTTCATTTTCCTTTTTCTTCTGTGGTTCTCTCTCTCTATCATTTTTTGCCTCATTTTTGTTTTCTTTTGTATGGTTTTTTGGGGTTGTTGAGGGGGGGAGTGTTATAACACGTCACTTTAGGACTTACATACTTTACACGGATTTACATAAAATTATCTTACTAATATTTATTTCATCATTTAGTTTTATTATGTACTTACATATTTCTTCTCACCAACCCAAGTACATAATCTCATCTGTATATAAACTCTGCATAATACGTAATCTTATTCTTCCCTTGGGGGAGTTTTCCATCTCATCTACTACTATCCTGATATCTCAGCTCTTCACGTAGGAGTCTGACCAACATACTAGGTCTTTTCCCCAGGCCTGGACCGCAGCCATTGTCAAGATGATGTATCGCCGTGGGTTGGATGGATCCACGTAAACTGGGTGATGCCGATCATATACTGTGTTTAATGGGTGAGCATCATAAATCTTCTTTATGTGTAGATTCAAGTTGTCGAAATCATCCGCATCAATCTCTGAATCAGAAGATTCACTATTGGGGTTTGAGTCGTTGTCTGTGGCCTTACACTTCTTTGAAGCAGAGTCCTTGGCTGCAGCAGCCCTGGCCTCTTGCTTGGCTAACAGATCTTCCTTTGCCGCTTGCCTCTTTGCATCTGCCGGGTTAGGCATCTTTAGATTCAAGCCAATTGACTTCCGTCCAAGGTCGTATGCAGCATCAAGCCATTCATTGTAGTCGTCCTCTGTTTTCAACTCAACCTTGCTGCTTTTGTTCCAATCTGAGCAGCGCGGAATACTTGCATACCAGAACAATGGCTTTGCAGGATTATCAATGGAGGAAAGTATGATCGAGCTGGTCTTAGGGAAATGAAGATCACATGCTGCTGCCACAAGATCTTTGAACTGAGCAAAAGCGGTGACCCCTATTGAGATGTCCATGGGGAACTCGCTTGAGGAGTTGACTGGAATCCATACTTTCTCCTTTTTCTTGTTCTTAGAACACACAAATAGCTTGAAGTTAATGAGAATTTTCATTGGTTCTCCCTAAAATATGATTGAAATAACATCAAATCAGTCAATCAACCTTTAGAAGAATCAGGGTGCCAATACAAACATTGATAGTGGGCTGGTGGTCTTCTGGTAGAGTCATAGTATCTGTGCGGCTGTCTTCACTCGATGCAGTGTTGGTTAAGGTAGATACTACTGTAGATGGTAGGCTTGATGCGGTCATTCCTGTAGTTGGAGTACTAAGAAGCAACGGGTTATAATAATAAGATGGCATCTGGGATGATGGTAGTACGTTTTTTTGACTAGAACACTGGGGTGAGTACTGAGAAACAAATGATGTTTGTAATTTTCTGGTGTCTCCAAGGAGTCTTTCCCATTTGGTCGGCCTTGTTTCCCAAGTTAGTGGGATACTGAACAGATCCCCAAAACAAATTGATCCAAATTGGACACTGGCTCTAACATGTATACTGTAGCAATGGATCGTGGGTATAGGGCCATACAGGGCCTGTACTGGCCGTGCAGATCCACTCATAAAATTGATTAAAAAACTGAATGGCCCAAACCGCTGCTATTTCTAGAATGTATTTATCTAATGTTGCATAGCCATACATATAATCTTGCTACGCATAATTTTGCAAATTTTTCATTTGTCCAAGATTTCTTGGAAACACAATACTTAAAAATCGAACCGAGTTGGAAGAAAAAAATCGGTGGTGGAAAAAAAAAATTGGGGGGGGGGAAATTCGCAAGCTTTCCTGCGATAGCTCTCACCGACTCGCCGCAGTAGACAGCTCTTCATCCCGAGCCAAGCCGGCAGGAAGGGCATTTCTGCAATCGAACCTACCGTTACCGTTCCTCACATCCAATACACATTACCTCGAAGAAGAATCAGAAGAAGAAGATTCACAAGACCACGACGAACCCCAATAAAAGTACCAACACTCTGATGACGAATAAACGCAAGCAGACGAACCTGGTCCCATTACAGAGACAGAGCTCCATGAAGCGTCGGTCAAGAAACCGGAACAGTACCTAATATGTGTGAACGAACTAAACGCGATTGGGGACGAAGCAAAGAAGAACCAGCTCGTGAGCGAGAAAGCGAGCACTCGAGGAGCACTCGAGCGAGAAAACGAGCACTCGAGGAGCACTCGAGCGAGTACAGTTAGTCCAAGCACGGCGTCGAGTCAGATGAGTTTCTGGTTGAGCAGCAGCGGTAGTCCAGTTTACAACAGTCGTCGGAGCAGTTTGCCGAGCAGCATCTCTGACGTGGTCAACATTCCCAGACCGTCAACCAGCTCTCACGCTTCAGGGTGTTCTACAACCGGGAGGATCAGTCCTTCATATCCTCAGCGTGCCGAGAGCGTCCGGAGTCAAGCCAGCTCAATACGCTCCTGCGCCTCCTCCTTCGTCGAAATCATCATCTCGTCTTGTTGCAACGCCTTTTCCAATCCATTCATTGCTAATACTACCTCTGAGTCTAGTCCACCCTCTAATACCTGTCCTTCTTCTTTCAAACGTCTCGCACACAAGACCTTTCCCCTCAAGCATTCAGGCACTCCTTCTCCCATTTATCACTTTTCCCTTTCTCTCCTCTTGGGTTTTCTGGATTCCTTCTGCGTACAGTTGTATCATCGTTTTATATCAAGACGTTCAAGAAATGTATATCAGCCAATGAGTTATATTGATCATCAGGTTGTGTTCCTTTGTTCTCTTACGGCCAACCGACTTGAACAAGTCCCCCCTGGTAGCACTGGTGCTGGCGGCGAAGCTGCCCCTGCCTCACAGAGAGTGCTCCGCTCCCCTGGACCCTCCGTTGAAGTATCTTTGTCAAGCTCACTACTACACCTCTTAACCTCGCTGGGGCTTGTTCAGCTATAAGTGTCCGCAAGGCGGCTGCGTTTGGCACGGGTGGCTCTGATGATTATGGGGTGGGCGGTGCGATGAATCAAGCCACCAGAGGTTGAGTTGCGCTTAATGAACATCTAATAGGGCAGAGATCAAGCGCAACCAATTTCAGACAGGCAACCAAAAGTAGAGGATAAGGAAAGAAAAACCTTAAAAAGTGTATAAGTGTGATAGTCGGTAAGTACTGGATCAAATAGATGATCTGGGAATGTCGCAAAGTGGACACACAGAGAGAGAAAAAGTCTTTGATGATTCTAGGACCAAGGCTTGCATTTCCGACTCAGAGATAAGTGGACGTATTCTCTCTTTGTTTGTATACACAAGTGAGGAAAAAGAGAAAAAGAAGGAGGAATGAATGAAAGAGAAGCAAAACAATGACTTCTCTTGATCAGAGAGAACTAACTCAGTCACAGAGTCCCTGGGATACAAAGACGGAGAGGTTATAACTTGTGTTCATCCGTGTGATTGGTCTCGTGAAACCCAATAGAGGCCGGGATTTCACAGAGTCAAAAAAAACATCAACAATTTGAGAGGAATGAAGAGGTGAGATAGAACCTGTAATTCCAGTGATAATTGCGAAGTGTTACCAAGAATACATCATTTGGGATTTTTGAATAATTATGTAACTACTCGGGGAAATCTGGCAGGATCGCCTTAGATGGAAGTTCTTGAGGCTTCAATTTTAACAGTTCCCCTTGTAAATCCAAAGCAAGGATATTGAGTGATTGACCCTGTAAAAGTTTTGTCAACTCTTGATCATTTCTAGCAACGATTTCCGAATATTTTTCCATATATTCTGAATGTAATCTTGGTAAGAAATCTAAATAATATTTCCAGAAGAATCCAACATCAACTAACTGATTATTGATGATTTGTTTTCTAGTGTGAGAAGTATTTTTCAACAGCTTGGCTGCCTTGAATGAATTAGAAAACCTTGAATATTTCAGAAATAAATCGACCAGATCCTTTAAATTTTCATTTGGGACGTTCAATTCTTTTGATACTGAACTCATAATACCTGGGCAAAATTTCTTTTCGATTACTTCCAATAGACCACAAATACTGAGAATAAACTCACTTGCGCCAATGTGTCGAAAACACACCTCTTTCATTATGTAAATAACTTCTTGCAAGTGATTCATGAGTTTCTTGACATCTTCCCCGAATTCTTGGTACGTCTGGACTCTTGAAATTTGATCTTTGTAGAGCTCATTAATAGGTGTGAAATGGCTTGCTTTTTGAAGATCTTGAAGCTTGTCGAGATATTTTTTACTTGACAATGATTTCAAAATTTCATCCCACGATCCCAATGGTTGATTCATGTTCCATATATTACCATGAAAGATTATCCTTGATATTTTGTAATCCAATAATGATTTTTCTAACTCTTCTTGGGTTATATCTGTTGGGTATGTACACAGTCAGTTCCAATGAGTACAAAAAATTCATTTGCAGTATATTAAAGATAAACTTAGAAACTTACGTCTCAAAAATTCAAACCCCAATGGCCAGAACCAATCTTTCATGGTATACTCATCGATATAATACATAAGAGTTCCTGAGTTAATGTACAAGTTTGAGAGTCCTGAAAAGATTGCTCTCTTGAAGAGTTCCCCATCTTGAAAAAGATCCTGCAAATCTGCCTTATTGATGAAACCATTCTTAAACAAGAAATCAATTATTTTGAATGCATAAACACACATTGTTGGTCCTTCAAATATGACTGGTCCATATTGCGGCCTTCTAGAGCCCAGCTCATAGGAAATAATCAACTTCTTGATTTCTTCCGCGTACGGACGTGCTGAAGCTTTCCTTGTGAGTTTGGCAATTGTGTATAAGGTATCATGGGGTAATTTATTTATCCATTCGTCGATTCCATTTCCTTGTTCCGCTTTCAGAACGACTGCGATATGTTCAAAATCTGAAACGGGCGTGTTTATACCTCCAAGCTCAAAAAGTCTCAGCTGTTTGAAAAACCGAATGTTTTGTTGAGATTCTTTGACGAATTCGAGTGCCTTTGAAAAAAAAACTCTCTTCTCGAGGCGTAAATTTAATTTTTCATTTTCAAACCTATGGAGATATCTTGAGAGTTCAGCTGAATCGTTGTGGAACAAGATCAACGCAGCTAAAAAAAAGTATTCAAAAAAGAAAGGAAAAAAAAAGTACGAAGAATGTTATCTCAATCGTCGAGTGAAATTCACGCGAAGACGAGCAGAAACTCACCCTCGTTCTCTTTCCATTTTCTCCTTATGTTCAAACCTGTAGAGGACCATCAGAATCAGTACCAAACTCGAAATACGCTACCAATTAGATTGGAAACGGACGTTGCTCCCTAGTCAAGGGCTGCTTTGGGTACTTCAACCAAAATTCTTGCACGTCTTCATTTTCAGTCTGATCTAAACCTGTTTTCAAAAAATAAAAATATTACCAAAGTGTATTGAATGCAAGACTAGCAGAAAAAAAAATCGACACCTTGCCGGAGTTGAGATGGATCTTGTGAGGGATCGATGTATCGGACCTGTGGAATCGCTGGGGGTAGTTATTTTCAAGTTTGGAAGGGTTTGTTGCATTTCATAGGCCATCATCAAAATGTGTAAGTGCAATTGCAAAGGTAATCATGCCAGCGAGATCATTCCTGGCAAAATTATCTTACCACAGAGCTCATCGTCTCTGACGTTCTTGAGATTTCTGGATGATGCCACTGCTAGACTGCAAGCAACTGAGATGGGCCATGTAGAGACAAGCACCAGGTGAATTAACATTTTGTGAAGGAAAGGCGATGTGGTCTGGAAGGCGCCATCCACCAGGAGCATGCCATACTTATCCAAATGGCATTCCCCACACACCCGAGTTCCTCCGAACTTGTGTTGAAACGTCCCACACCACGCCATTGCAGAGGGATAGGTCACATTGTTGAAAGCCGATATGGGTAATTGACATTTCCGGTTTCAAGAATTGGGAACCCTCAAACATTTCTCTTTATTTTTCGGACGGCGTGTTCATGAGGCGGGACCGACAAATGTTAGGCACCATGTGCAAAGTTTAAAAAAGAGATTACTTGTTCTTCCAAGTTCCAGATCGGGTGCATGCACCAGAACTGTAGAAGGAAGCAATGTGGATCCGTCACATTTGAAGGACCAAGAATTTGTGTTCAGGTGTTTAAATCACAGACTTATACCTGATAAGAAATGTGAATCTGACGAAAAGAAACACGTCGCGGTAAGCTATGGCACGCTCGGTATCGGTCTCCCTAGACTCGGTAAGTTTCATGATTGAATCCTTTGAATGAAAATTGAAAATTAAAAAAAACCAGGTGCCTGCACGGAAAACCGGGTGCACTGCACAGCCGCAATTGTGCAGAAAACTGGGTGTAAACACTGAAAACCCAGGTTTTTTTATCAATGCCCTAATTTAAAATGATTTCTTAAAAAGAAATTAGGCCAATTGCACCATTAGAATACCTGCATAACAACCAGGTAAAAATGGGTCCGGGGGAAAAAATGTACCTGGACAAACTGGGTTTAAATGTGGAAAACCCGGGTACATTTATTGACCCCCTATCTTTTTTCAATTTGGATTATAGTCTCTCAGGTTTTATGGTAATAATTTTGATCCATATCTTATATGATTATCTTTTTCCTACCAAGTACCCTTGAGTTATGATAAAGTACTCAAAGGAGTAGGAGTTTGATGGTGGTTTCAGGGAAGCACCCTCCCTAATTTTACATGTAAAGTTGATTTATTAACTAATAGTCTAGGTTATATAAGTTTTGGAATTTAACCTCTCTGTTTTTCTTTCTTTCCCTTTCCATTCCATGTCACTCATTTCCTTCCCTCCTGATGCATATTCATTACACCTTCTTTCCCACAGATTTTCCCCTAGTCACAATATTTTATATGCCTTAGACAGAGAAGAAATAAACATAATCTGTTCTCTGCACCTGATCCCTGAGACCATCTTCCAGTCTATTGTAGTGAGTAGCCTTTTTCCTCTCACAAGCTAGAAGACTTAGCCCCATAAAAGGGCTTCTTTGTCTTGTTCTCAGCCTCTGAGCTTTCATCCTTGAGGTCTTGTTCCCAAACTGTTCTTCCTCACCTTCATAGCTTCAACAATTAGTATTTACAGTAGTAATACAGTATTTTTATAGTATTTTACCAGCTAATTCAGAATTTAGGATGCTCTGGAGTATTTCTAGGGCTTACAGCTGCAGTAACAGTTAGTGTAGCTGATAAGACAGCTACACTATGATTTAGAATAGCTTTTCTTCCCAGCTAACACTTCTAAAAACCATCTAACAGGATATTTCTGTACACCAGGAAAAAACAATGATCACCAGTCTACAAGTGACATCAGAAATTACAAAGGGGCCTTTTTACTTTGATATGTCACTTGTAGACAAGTGATCATTGATTTTTCCTGGTGTGTAGTGTTAACTTTCATATTCAATGGTGCTAACGCTACACTTACTACTTTTTTTTCTGCCAACCAATGTTTTTTAGTTTTAGCTGCTCAAAATTCCAGCCAACAGTAACTTTTCTGTAGTGTAGCTAAAAGGGCTAACACTATGTTATGCTAAATCTGATGTTAATGTAGCAGGCCCACTATTGATCACGGCCTGCAAACACAACAAAATGTGGTGCCAAAAAATTCAGATAACCCACTGTATATATTTTATAATCTGGTCTACTACCAACTCAGTCTCTTTCTCTCAGAAAGATTGCGGACCAGGATCTGCACATGCTGATAGCTTATCATGACAGGTGTTACAATCAGGGTAGTAGTTTGATCTCTCTATCTTTATGTAATCTATACCAAGGTTGAAGGTCAGGATCTGCATGTGCTGTTAGCTTATCATGACAAGATTGTTGCAACCAGTGCCCATCTACTTTGAGCATCCTAGATGTAGCAAGGATGATTATGACGGTGATGCTGCATCTGGGCAAAATAACTGCGATGAAGCATAACTGACTCCACGGGATTCTTTCCGCCTTCAAAAACCCTGGAGATGACCTCAAATGATGTACAATGTGTGGAGAGATTCCGATGACATTGATGACGCAGCGCAGGAAGTTTGAGTCATCAAAGTCGACATTCAGTAATAAGGTAATAAAGATGGAAATTTTAGAGATAACATGTTTTATCATAAAAATTGAACAAACAAGTGAAGGTTTGTTTGTACATTTACATCAGGAAGAGAGAAGAGGGAGAATAGACGCAACAACATACAAAAACTGGTAATATATGTACACTGCGGAAAGCAAATAATATCGGATTATCTAAGCAGGTAAGACTAGGACTTTCAAAGTTCGATCAGGGATTTGAGATGATCGAATCTGACTTCTTGGTTGATCGTCGGCCAGATTTGGATCAATAGCAGCTGAGAACTTGTCAACAAGAGTATCAGTTCTGAAGATGTCAATTGGCACGAGCTGAGAGCTTGATTGAGAGACAGGATTGCTTCCGTTGAATTCGTCATAGTTTGAATCGAGATCTTGCAAGTCCTTTAAACTGGATAACGAAGGTTGAGGTGCTTGTCCACCAGATGATCGATTCGAATTTTCCATGTTCATCATCAAGCTGCGCTGGTTTGTCCGCTGGAAAACCTCGACCTTCGGTCCACTGATCTGTCCAAGTTTGGTCGGAATGCCGACCAGGGAAACCACCTTGTATGAGCGAGGTAAAACCAAGACCGAATTCATCAATTTTGGTCCAGCAATGATCCATTCATTGCCGCTCGAATCTTTTTCACTGTTCGCCAGTGGCTCAGAAAGTTTGACAACGAGATCGGCAGTCTTTATCGGGTCTCGATTTTCAATCATGTAATTCACTTCAACTGGTTCCATGAATTTTAAATGCGGTTTGAGGTCCGTTAGGACTGCAACCGGGGCTACATTCGGCATTTCGATCTCTATTGGCGTTTCTTTCGAGTGGAAATCTTGGGTTCCATTGGGAGAAAAACTGTTCGCGCATAAAATCAATCATCCAGATACACATAGCTTAACACGTTGGTTTAGCTCACAAGATGACTTACCACTTCCATCTCACTTCAGCAGAACAACCTGTCATTTTTTCCTGAACGGGATCGACTACAACCTCGAGAATATAACTGATAGCGAACGAATTTCCGGTCTCCATGCCTGTCATAGAGTATCAAAATTAGATTATTCTCAAATAAATAAATAAACCAAACGAAAATTGGGATTCCGGACCTATATCCAATTCCGAAGAGCCGTCGTGTGGTAGAGAGCAAGAGATCATCCTCATTCGACAAGATGCTTTCTGGAGGAAAAGAAAGGAAAGTGGAATATATCCTTGAAGTGAATTCAATTAAATCCCAAGTTTTTCGAGGTAAAATATATTGAGAAAAATGAGAGATGCGACGGGTACTACATACCTGCAAGCAAAGTGAAACACTCTGAATCTTGATCGAATTTAACAATGATAGAAAGGACTCATTTGTTTGCGCGGAGATATTAGATAACAAGAGGTTGAGATTGAAGCGATGAAGTAGCTCAGAACCCTTGAAATAACTGTGATGGTTTTGATGATTGAGTTGATGGAAGTTCTGAATGCTGAACTGGATTTGGACCGGGTCTTCGATTTCCAAAGAGACTTTCCTAATGATCCTAAATACTCTGAGGCTGTCCAACTTTTGATCATCGTCATCCTCTTCTTCTTCTTCTTTGTCTTTCTCTTCCTTGTTTTCGCTGGTGTTGCGCTCATCCACGGTCGATTTGATCGCGAGACTCAACTCCAATACCCGCAAACCGATTGAGTCGGTCGGTACAAAGGTTATACTCTTCTTCATAGTCTCCGCTGGCTTGATGTTACCAACCTTCAAAGTCAGATGTTGTGGGATCTTATGTGTTTCGCCATCCATTTGGAGCAAATCGTCTAATCGTCAAAGGTCACATGGCAGGAGATTACAAGCAGAGTAATTAGTGTAGTGATGAATACCGCAAACCCCAGCGTTTTTTGAAACAAGACTTCGAAAAAAAACTGACTGGCAAAGGGAGATTGCAATTTGACCCCAAGCTTCAAATTGAAAGACTCCTGTTCTAGATTTGAGATCTCGATTTGTAAACTCTGTCCTTTGTTGACGATCCCACATGCCTCGCATTCTACAGAAAACAAAATATTAGGTTTCTTGTGTTGAACCCTGGTAAGTACGAAAAATAGATGTATAGTGCAAACGTTGAGCGAAAAGCTGAGGGCTTCTTACAGTTTCTTTCAGATAGAGCAAAACGGACTGACTTGCAGACTGATTCGAAGTGTTCTGTATTGAGAAAGACTGGCTCATTACTCGCATCATCAAAGTGTTCAATCCATTGTGATGGGTGCAAAGCTTGTCCTCCAGTCGTATCAGGCGTGATGGCAAAATTAAAGCGGCGGCCATTGAGAATGTTATCAAATTGAAAGATAATCTCTTCCAGGCTTATCTTATTGACCACTGGAGGCTTCAACCGGCCAGTGATTAGCCAATAAGACTTCTCAGTCGCATGAAGATCAAGTGTCTGGCTCGATGATACATCAGAAAGTATTCCAACATCAAGAGTCTGCGAGGGCCGTTTGGACTGAGATAGTTGATGAACAATTGAGAGTGCGGGAATGGATGTAAACTTCAGACTGATTTGGGACATGGTTGGCCGGCAATCCGCAAATAATTTGGGTATTTGAAGTAAAATCTGGAATTCGACTTGATCACCAAGCCGGATGGAAGGCTCCCAAAATGCCAATTGAGTTTGGACTGGAGGTGAGATCGATTTTTAGTAAATGACATCTTCCACTGCAAAAGATTTGATTGGATAAATTGCAAACCTGGGAAGGCCGATGGTTCGATTACAAGTGTGGTCACTTCAGCCTCCGATATCGAAGATTGCGGAAGAGGCTACGAGAAAGGTTGATTAGCTGTGTTATTGTACTCCGAAAACCTTGGACAAAGTCTTCACAATTAACCTGGATTAAACCGGCCAACGTATTGCGGATATCTCCACTACTCCCGGTTGGAGAAGCTAGCTGCAGCTCCTTTCCCAAGAGGTCCAGACTGATTTTTAACAGTTCGACAACTTCCTTGGCTGCGGGACAAGATTCAGGAATCGGAGTGTCCTTTTTTTTTGCAACAAGGGCGTCCAAGTTCCGGTAAGAAAGATAGAGAGCGCTATCGAGGAGAGTGTTGAAGCTACCTTTGCGATAAGATTGAACGATACGCTCGAAGTATTTCCAAGCCGTCATGTGATCATTTTGGTGGTAATGAACCAGGGCTATCTTCAGAGTCAGGATCAAAGTCATTCGACTTGAACCTACTGTTTTGAAAATCTCGTATGCTTTTGTGTACAACTGTTGAACAATCAGGAGACACTCTTCTTTTCATCCCGTGCGGAGCTCAATGCATAGAGGGAGAGAAAGAGAGATTGTGGGCGCACACTGATAATCAATTCTCCATGGTTAATTTTTCTTTCGTGCGATAAAGCTGGAGAAGCTTGGAAAGAGCCAGATTCTCCCTTGGATAGGGCGACTGATCGCATTTCTTCCTACTTGTGAGACAGATGAATTGTTAGTTACTCATTTCTTAGCAGGGAAATAAAATTCACAACTGACCTCAGCCGCTTCACTTGCCTGGAATCTATCTCGCCGCTCAACGGCACATTGTGCGCCATAGAAGTAGTAGAATCCGGGATGGACGAGCACCCCAGTCAAATTGACAGCTCCACCCCCGACCAGTCTTGATTCTGGCAAGCCAGGCGAATTCGTCCGGGTCTTATCGCTCGCTGAAATCAGCGGAGGACATAGGTTGGGTAGACGCATCCCATTTCTACAACCGATATCGACTAGGTCGGCAAGAACGGTGTATTGCTTCGATAGCCAAGCCCAAAACTCGTAAGTCTCGTCGCCGATTCCCCAGCCATTACACAGCTCGCGAAACTTGTTGACATGTTTGTTAAATTGGTACATCGCTCTAGTTGGTTCATTTGAATATAAATAAAGTTTCAAGATCTGTAGAGGGCAGAGAGCTGGAAACTACATAAATATCTGATCTAAAAATCAGGCCGAAGGGGGAGGGGGGAATGGAGAGCTTGCCTTAAAATTGATACAATCAATCAGAACCTTTGCCTCTGCCCATCTTTTTGTTCTTGGAGGTAAGACGGCTGTACTGTTGAACATTTGGAGTAGCCCTTCCCAGCAGTCTTCGTACGATTTGATAGCTACCTCATATTCTTGACGGAATTCAGCGAATGTAGCCAGTTTATAATCACTTCGGACGCTCCAGCCTTGAGGGCTGAGTGGGGTGATCACAGGCTGACCTGGTTGATGGTAGCTAGTAGATTGAGCAAAGGCGATTGAGCTCGACCTGCTCCGTTTCCTTCGAACTCTTCGAGAATGCTCACGGTAGTAGTCGATCGTAGATTCGTACAGCTCAGCCTTGAGCGTATGGACAAAGTTCACCACATCATGAGCTGGGACCGGGGATAGGACAAACAGCGAGGCGCGTGTATCAAGTGAAGATTTCTTTCGGATGTAACTGAGTCTTGTGTCAAGCTGGGGATTATCTAGCATGTATCTTGAGGTTAGTATGATCACCGCCAATTTGATTCCACGTTCAGATGTCGTTTTCTTTCGCTCAGAGATTTCATAAATCAGTTGATGATCGAATTTCTCGCACTCAGTTCGATCGTGAAATTCATCGGGCTGAGACTGATGACTGGAAGGTTGAGATGGTTCCCATAACCTCAGCGTAAGTACAAAGACTGAGGGGATCATATCGCGATGTTTCCTGATCCAGATCGGAGTCATTATTCCATCAGGGAAGAGTGGAGAGGTTTGAGATAACGGTGATAGTGGAGAGTGAGCGACTGCATTAGTGGATGTGGTACTGCTGACGGACGAAGGTCTAGTTTTACGAGGCGGGAACCTGATTGACTAGGGAGAGCATAGATTATTAGCGTTTGAATCCTTTAAGCGGTTGAATTTCTTTGAATAGCATGAGCTCATATCTAGATTTCAGAGAAAAAACCAGCCTTGGGGACCAGCAGGACTCGGTAATCAGACGTGGGCTGAGGGTTCTTTCGAGGAATCCAAATTAATGGATGAGATGGCTTGGATGCTAGTACTGCTCGCAAGTTTTCGATCAAGCCCTCGAATACATCTTTGGATGGTGGTTTAGGTTTTAGTTCCTCTGGCGATGGATTGGATGGTGGAGGGGCAGATTGAGGCTCGATCCCAGCGAAGAACATGAGCGGTAGATGATGAGAGAGGAATTCATTTGGGCTGTAATCGTAAGGTCATTGGTCGGTTGGATGGATATATTCACATAAATATGTAAAACGTTTGACTCACAGGCTCTCCATCTCTCACTGATCGATGGAATTATAAAAATATTTAATTTGAGGAAAACCCGGGAATTGGGAGAGATGCCCGCCTTGCAGATATCGATCAGACGGCGCACCGTTTCGAGAGCATCTCCAACGGTCCCTGGAGATCCTCCCGGCCCTGGACATTTCATGCGTCATAAAAAATATGTACCTGTGAATAACATACAGCATATTGTTTATTAGCATACAACATCCAGTATGCCTATATCCTGTATTTTCTCTCCTCTCAAACACTCCTTGGCATGTCGGTGAATCTTTGCTTTCCTCACTCCCTTATTCTTTTCTCACCAATATCCCAGGTAAGCTACTATACTTTATTATTGTCAGCCTCAGTGATGCCAAGATGTTAAATCTTCTAGCTACACTATGAAATGCCAGAACGGGGCTGTGAGCTACAGGACCGAGTTATGGGACCGTGGAGGCAAACAAGAAGAAGTGAGAGGCACCTATGAAATGCCAGAACGGGGCTGTGAGCTACGGGACCGAGTTATGGGACCGTGGAGGCGAACAAGAAGAAGTGAGAGGCACCTGAAGAGGGTGCGCCGAAGTGACAACGAGAATGTGTGAGCATTGCATGACAAGAAAAGGAACAAGAAGCAACAAGAGAATGAAAGAAAAGAGAAACCAGACGAAGTGTGTACCTATGAAATGCCAGAACGGGGCTGTGAGCTACGGGACCGAGTTATGGGACCGTGGAGGCGAACAAGAAGAAGTGAGAGGCACCTGAGGAGGGTGCGCCGAAGTGACAACGAGAATGTGTAAGGAAAAAGAAAAAGAAACACAAGGAGCGGTACAACTAGAGCTATATACAAGATCTAAACCTAACCGATAGATTGGTTAGAGTTGTCCGCAGCATCCCCCTTACACGACCGTTGACACCCTCGGACTGTGACATGTTGCTTCATCTCAACAGCCCTGTTGGGAATGTTGATATGCTTATATCTAGTACAGTATGCTTCTACTATAGTTACGCCTTTTGGCTGTGTATTTAGTCTGTCTGATCTCTAGTCCCAAGCTTCTGACTTACTGAATACAAACCACCTTTTCTTAGTGACAGCTCTCAGTGGCACAAGACATTAGTCTGTGAACTTCAGTCCTTGCGACCCCTGTGCCCCTCAACAGGTTATGATCCCTAGTCGCCCCAGCTCCTCCTTTCTTCAACTTCCTTCCACGCAAATCTTCACCAATCTACTCATTATGCCCTACAGATTGACTCAAAATCCTTCACCACTTATTCCCTCGGTTCCTCAGCTCGATGGAAACTCGGTTGTGTTCCCGGCGTGGCGTGCGCGGCTCGAAGACGTTCTTGCTATTCAGGGGGTGCTCGATATCGTTCAAGGAAAAGTTCCTCGCCCGAAATCCGAAACAGCCGAGGCAAAACCTCTAGTTCGTACTGAGAAAGGATACAACCCAGAAGAGTTTCGCTCCGACTGGGATACCCTCTCAGATATTGCTCGATCTACGATCAAACTCACCCTTTCAGTGGATCTTTCAATTCGTTACCGAGACGTCAAGCCGGCCAGTAAACTCTACAATCAAATCTGCGAAGCCTATGAAAAGAACACACGTGCTCGCCGATTGATGCTGGAAGATGCATTCTGGACCGCAAAACACGATCCCAATGTTCCGATTGCCAAGTGGGTTGCTCGGGTACGAAACGCAGCCACTGACCTCACTAGTGTCAAGCTAACCCCCAACGATCAACAAATTTGTGATCGACTCCTCCGGGGACTGATGACTCCTGGAAACCAATCCGAGATCACCTTGTGTACTCTCCGGTCGAAGTTTCCTTGGATGATGCTATCGGAGCTTTAGAGTTGCACGAAGTATCAACACAGGTGTCGACCGATCACTTTGATGCGACTGTGTCTTCGGCAAAGACCAAGCCCAGGCTAGGATGTTGGAACTGTGGCCAGAAGGGCCATCACTCAAGCAAATGCCCGAATCCATCTATCAAGAAGAAATCAAGTGCTCAGGCAAATTCGACTGAAGCACGCGCTGGATCCGTCTCTTTCGCGACCCTTGGAAACTACACGGAAGAATAAGACAACGACGACAGCTTTGACGATGATGTCGACGTTGTTTGGGGATAAGAAGGATGAAATCCAGACAACATTCTATTCGTGACGAACACAACTCCGGTGCAAGTCGATGGCCAATTCTTCGAATGCGTTGGATACTTATTCACTGTCGTGGTGATTCCCTGTCCCTTACTACCTCTGGATCTCTGGCCTGATTCTACCTCCTCTTTCTGTCCCCAGTAGAGATTTTTTTTTCCTCACTAGTCTCTCATACTGCTAGTGGTAAATTTTTTTTTATCTCATTTACTCAGGCTAAACTATAGATATCAGCAAGGGGGTGTGTTGGGAATGTTGATATGCTTATATCTAGTACAGTATGCTTCTACTATAGTTACGCCTTTTGGCTGTGTATTTAGTCTGTCTGATCTCTAGTCCCAAGCTTCTGACTTACTGAATACAAACCACCTTTTCTTAGTGACAGCTCTCAGTGGCACAAGACATTAGTCTGTGAACTTCAGTCCTTGCGACCCCTGTGCCCCTCAACAAGCCCCCCGTGCTTGACAGGCAGTGCCTATCATGAAGGTATCGTCATGTTCAGCTTCTTGACGACTTGTCGAGTCTTGATCGGTGAGAGAGGTTTGGTGAGTAGGTCAGATAAGTTGTCGTGAGTTGAGACGTAGGAGACTTCAAAGTTACTGGCTTCAATGTGATGTCTAAGCCAGTGATGGCGGACCAGGACATGTCGGGTGCGATGTTGGTAGATAGGATTTTCAAGCAAGGCGATGGCGCCTTGATTGTCACAAAAGAGCTTCACACCTCCGGGTGGTGTGTTGGCGACGGGGTTGATGTCGTCGAGCAGTTGTTCGGTCCATCTCAGGTCTTGCCCGGTTTCAGAGCAAGCACGATACTCCGCTTCCGTAGTGGAGAGAGCCGGACCGTCATCATCCTGTTTGGCGCAGCGCCATCCAATCGGTCCGTTCAGGAGGATCAAGCTGCCAGAGAATGAGGCAGCGTTGACGCCGTTTGCGTAACTGGAGTCTGAGAATCCAACCAGATTGCGATCTCCCGGCACGTTTCCGAGGTTTAAGGTGAGGTAAGTGGAGTACTTGAGGTAGCGTAAGGTGTGAAGGAAAAAATTTTCATGAGTCTTGGTGGGAGCATTCAGGAACTGCGAGAGGAAGCTACAGGTGAACGCCAGATCGGGTCTGGTGCATTGCACCAAGTAGTTGAGCAGACCTACTGCTCGCCTGTAGTTGAAGGAGGGAGAGACCACCGTGTCTGAGACGGGACACGTGAGTGCGTTGAGTGGGAGAGGTGCCGTGATGGTTCGACAGTGAGTCATCCCGAACTCGTTGAGCACCTCGGTGATGTATCTATCTTGGCAGAGTGATACGGTGCCTTTTGAGCGATCTCGAGTCACCCTCATCCCTAGGACCCATTTGCATTCGCCCAGATCCTCCATTTCGAATCGCTTCTTTATGGCTTCCTTCAGAAATTGGACGTCAGGGCCGAAAATCACCATGTCGTCGACGTGTACAAAGACAAAGCACGGGCGATTTTGATCTTGATGGATAAAAAGGCAAGGGTCAGCAGCTGCCGGTTTGAAGTTGACCAAGAGAAAGAAATCCTGGAGTGCTCGATACCAGCACCTGGGACTTTGCTTGAGGCCGTAGAGAGCCCTTTTTAACTTCAGGCCATGACCGGGTGGAAGATCAATGTCAACACCATCTGGCACCTTGATGTAAATGTCTTCATCGGGTACGCCATTCAGAAAAGCGCACTTTACATCCATTTGCTGGATGTCCCAGCCTTTGGTAGCCGCAATCCCAAACAAGATTCTGATCGTCGCGATTCTTCCAGTGGGGGCGAAGGTGTGGTTATAGTTTAGTCCCTCAATCTGTCTGAATCCCCGAACACAAAGACGAGCCTTATATTTGAGCAGGGCTCCGTCGGCGTCGTATTTCCGCTTGAACACCCAGACGGTGTCGAGTTCCTTCGTGCCAGGGACCAAGGGAGCCACCACCCATACCTCATGGCGCTTGATGTTATTTAGCTCAACTTCGATGGCGACCAGCCATTCCTCACCGTCGAGCCGTCCGGTTGCCTCCCCGTAGGTGACCGGGTCTTTTGGAGATGCCGGCTCATCAACCAGGAGCATTGCCATGTGTCGGCGACCCCCAGCGATGATGTTTGCTGGGTCGACTTCACTCGAAATGTTTTTAGGGGCCGTGTCGTAGAAAGGTACATAGACGTACCCTTTCTTGGACCCCCCCGAGATGTCAGTCACATCAGACTCTTTTCCGGAAGAGTCACTAGGACCCTCCTGGGGAGAATCGGACTCCCCATCACCCAAAGGAGCAGGGATCTCCTTCGGGGCCATCGAGCCTGAATCGGAGTCGCAGGAACCGGACGTTTCTTGATGGTCGGTCAGGTTGAGGGGGGTCGGGGGAAGCGTGATCTCGGGATCAGGAGCTGGGATACCGAAATCATAGAGAGAGGTTGAGACTACGGGATCGCTGGCGTCGGTTAATTGAGGGAACATGTTCGGGAAGGGCTTGGTGTGGTGAGAGTGTCGTATGACATCCTTCGACGGCACCCATAGTTTGTAGGTGTGATGTCCGTCGTGGTAGCCTAAGAAGATTGCTTCGACACCCGAGGGAGAGAATTTGGAATCTCTCCACTTCTTTTCCTCGTACGCCACCACTCGACAGCCGAACGGAATGAGCCGGGTCAGATCCGGTTTCTGTCAATGCCAGAGTTCATAAGGGGATATCCAGTCAATGGAGCTGTTGGGAGTACGATTTTCAAGATAAACCGCTGTACTGACTGCATCGCCCCACCAGTGTAGTGACATTCCACTCGTCATCAGAAGCGTACGTGCCTTCTTGATGGTGGTCCTGTTACCTTGCTCGGCAAATGGATTTTGTTGAGGAGTATATGGGGCTGTCGTATGATGAATGATGCCCTTTTCTTTGTACAACTTCTTGAATTGATTGTTGATGAATTCGCCCCAGTTGTCCGACACTACCGATTTAAGTTTTCGGTTGGTGAAGTTCTCAACTTGATTGAGAAAAGAGACAAAAAGTTGAAAGGTTTGGGACTTACAGCGCATCGGGTACACGAAACAATACTTGCTGTAACCATCAATGATCTTGAGGAAGTATCTGTTTCCTCCCCGTGACGCTGGATTGATTGGTCCACACAGATCCATGTGCACGCAGTCGAGCGGTGAGGAGAGCTTTGGGAAGGATCCAGAGAATGGTTGTTTATGCATCTTCGATAGATCGCAGGTAGGGCAATCAATCCGATCGATGGAGATGTCCGGGTAGGCTTTCTTCATGTAGTTGATGCTGGGATGTCCCAAAGCACGATGAAGATCGAGCACGTTGGGCAATCCGACCGCGAGAGCTTTTAAAGGGTTTTGGTCGACAATCAGTACATTGGATGTGGTAGAGCCCACAAAGAGTGGGCCTTCTGATGATTGACATTCAAATCGGCTCCCTTGATGAGTCGGAACGAGAGAGAAACCTTGTTGAAGATAGTAGGTAAGAGGAATAAGGGAGTTGGATAGATCGGGTGCCAGAAAAGCATGCTTGATGTGAAGCGGCCCGACAGACGTGTGTATGGTGGCAGGGCCAGATCCAATGATCGGAATTGATGACCCGTTAGCGGCAAATACTGAGGATTTGATAGGCTTCAGCTCATCAAAGTAGCGTTGATGTTTGAGGTAGTGGCCCGATGCGCCACTGTCTAGAATTATGACGTCAAAGACTCCCAGTGCCACGTTGAGTCCTGATTTAGGATTGACACCGCCGTTCAGACGATCTAGCATGGCCTGGTATTTCTCAATGGCCTTGTCCGGGTGAAGTTGGTAGCAATCCTCTGCTGAGTGGGAAGTTTCCGGGTTGTGTACACCTTCCTCGCAGACTCTACGATTCCTTTTGGGCTGCTTGTTGGGGTTTGACTTCCCTTGAGGCTTTTGATTCGAGACTGCAAGAGCTTTAGAAGTTGGTGTCGGTTCTCCTTGACGTTTGATCTCGTGTTCGAGTTCGCCGAGAAAGCCACTCATTGAGAACACCGCGTTTGTCTTGCTGAGTTCAGCGAAGTGCAGCGTTTGGAAAAGTGCCAGATCGGAGGGTAGTTTGATAAGCACCCAGAAGATCCACAAGGCTTCGACAGTCTTCTTGTCGAACTTCTTTGCCGTTACTTCCACGAATAGTTTGAAGGTACTCCTGAACTCCTTGATGGTGGAGTCATCAGCCAGGTTGGTGAATTCAATCGCTGTCAACTGCCTCATGAGTTTGGAAGCATTTTCCATGGTTTTGGTTGCGTAATGACCGCATATCGAATCCCAGAGATCTTTTGGCTTGTAGACACCGATGTCGTCATCGTCGATGAAACGAGACGAGTTTTCTCCATCCAAGTGCATTCGAATAATGTTGGTCACTTGCTTAGCCTTCTTTTTGTGGTCGGCCTTGTGATCGTCCATGATGGCTACTTTCTCCAATTCTTCATTGAGAAAATCGTCCAAGTTCAACATGCTGATCGCGGTGAAGAGTTCGCGCCTCCAATTTGGAAAGTTGGTTCCATTTAGTTTTTCGGTGTAGTGTTTTATAGTCGAGATCGAGATTGATTCCGACATGATTGGAAGTGAAGGAGGTAGATTTTCAGCGGGTGTTAGGAATCGTGATAGCTGTACCGTGTCCCCTGATGTATTGGATTGAGATGAGTTGGATTCTGAGGTCGATTCCTCCTTGGTTTTGATTAAGATGAAGTTTTCCGATGATGCGGAGAGAATAGATACCAAGCCGGAAGGAGGAGGGACCGAGGATTCAGGGGTAGGTGGTTCAGCCACACTGGACGATGGTTCGCGCGAGGTTGATAGGGAAGGGGGAACGGTCCTATTGGTCGAGAGCTCTTTGGGTCGTCTGCTTCAATCGTTATTGGAGCGCTGGGCTCATAACCTATGAAATGCCAGAACGGGGCTGTGAGCTATGGGACCGAGTTATGGGACCGTGGAGGCGAACAAGAAGAAGTGAGAGGCACCTATGAAATGCCAGAACGGGGCTGTGAGCTACGGGACCGAGTTATGGGACCGTGGAGGCGAACAAGAAGAAGTGAGAGGCACCTGAGGAGGGTGCGCCGAAGTGACAACGAGAATGTGTGAGCATTGCATGACAAGAAAAGGAACAAGAAGCAACAAGAGAATGAAAGAAAAGAGAAACCAGACGAAGTGTGTACCTATGAAATGCCAGAACGGGGCTGTGAGCTACGGGACCGAGTTATGGGACCGTGGAGGCGAACAAGAAGAAGTGAGAGGCACCTGAGGAGGGTGCGCCGAAGTGACAACGAGAATGTGTAAGGAAAAAGAAAAAGAAACACAAGGAGCGGTACAACTAGAGCTATATACAAGATCTAAACCTAACCGATAGATTGGTTAGAGTTGTCCGCAGCATCCCCCTTACACGACCGTTGACACCCTCGGACTGTGACATGTTGCTTCATCTCAACATAGGCACAAGGATATGTAATAAGAATAAAATACATATAAGGATGTTTTAGGAATAAGTTTTGGAGGATTTGTAGCGTAAAATTTATTATTGTTATGTATTTTTATATTTATTTTACTTAAAAAATTAATTAGAATAAAAACAAAGAGGGGCCTGATAAATCAGGGCTTGTTTAAATCCCAGGTATGTGGAAAGGAAGGGGAAAGTGCCACAGACAGAGGAATGGTTAAAACTTACTGTTATTAATTTATTCACCTGTTTGGGGAGCTTTCTGAGGGAATTTTCAAGGGGATTATGTATTCAACTACTTAATGTACTTACCAGGCAAGAGGCTGGTGACTAGGCTTTGTTGAAAGTGGGTAAACTAAGTAATGTAATGTGTAATAATCTGGGGAATCCTTGCTTGGGGGAAAGTGGAGCTCCTCTTTTGGTACCAGGGAGCACCCAATTTCTCAGTTAATGGCCAAACTGTGGGTGATACAGCTTATTGGCCAATTTGTGGTTGTTTTCTAGCTGTGTTTGGCTGGATTGTGGGTTAATAACCACAATTCAGTGTAATTTGAAGTTTTTCAGTGTTTTGTCAGAATTTTGTGTGTTTCATCCAGATTCTTTTGGGTATTTGATCATTCTGTTCCATATGTTATGATGCACAGAGGTTTGGGAATTTGTGGAATGTTCTAGAGTGTTTCATGGAAGATTTTATGAAGCACTCTGGTTTTTTTATATGTGGTAAAAGTGTTTCAAAACTAGAGGAAGGTGGTTTGTCCTAAGTCCTGAGGCCCTCTGGATTCTTCTATGGTAAATCTTTGACATCAATTTACTTATTGAAAGAGCAGAAATTAAGGTTACTTGTGAGTAAGGTACCCTAGGTTAATTTATGCTTGAATTCTTAATATTTAATAATATTATTTCTTATATTACTTCATCTGTATCAGTTTTTAATAATAGTATCAAATTTGTTTGTTAATTTAGTAACAATAACTCTTTGTATTGATTAGTCATACAGTGTCTATATCAATCTTATTATTATTTCTTTTCAGGTTTTCTTGTATGATGTCTAGTTGTATTTTATTATTATTATTATCTTATTCATATCAAATTCTGACACCAAGTAATCTCACTCTCTTTATATTATTTTCTGATCAACATCCCAGTTCATAACACCCCCTACAGCCCTGTTTACCAAATGGCTTGTTAGCATCCACAATTCTCTTGATAAAGTGGCTTGATAAGCCAAATTTATCAAGACAAAGCCCCACTTGTGCGCTTTATAGCGCACAATAACTATAGAATCTCTAGGATTCTCAATAGAGGTCCATACATTTATGGACCTCTATTGAGCTCAACAAGGTATTTTGTGACCAGCTTTCACAAGTCACTTGTTATCCCCCCAACCAACCCCCACTTGATAATCCCACCCTGTGTAGTGTTCCTCTGTAACTCAAGTTATTGACTCAAGCTGCAGAGGACCACAGGTGTGGATCAGGCTTGGTAACTCAGAAAAAGAGCCGAGTTATCAAGCCACAAGGGTGGACTGTTGTGACCTAGGTCACATGGTTGACTTAGCTGTGGCTCAGCCAGCTGGCGGAGACTAAATCTGTCTCCTCCAGGCAACACCCACCGGAATCCATACAGATTACCAACTATATGTTCCTACAGGTTATGAGCCTGCGTTACCAGCCCTGCTGAATAAATTACCAACAAAAAATACTGGCTTATATCCCTTGAATAACTGAGAAATTATTTCCAGTACACACATTGAACTTTTCCAAAGACTCATTCCGGATTGGCCCCAATTATTTTATCATTTTTTTTCTTCTTATCCCTTTCATCTTGATTCCCCCAACCTCCTTCTCAGGCGCTCAAGATCAATGGACCCCAACGCACATGCTGCTTTTGGTTGCATTTGGCTTTTCCTGGACGATTTAAGCCTTGTTTTAGGATGTTTTACACGCTGTGCCGCCAATCGGAATGCTTGATGGACAAAATTGCCCGTTTGATCAGTTTGCGCTGCAGCCTCAATTTTTTCCCCACATGTTGAATATGATGGTCAGAAGAAGATGCCCAACTCAGCTCTCGAAGTCTTGGCACAAGAAACATATGCAACCTGTACTTGATTGGCTGAGAAAATCTAGTCCTGCTTGTCAGCCTGTCTATTCATTGAAACAACGCACGGCTACTATTTTGAATGATGTTATAATATCTAAGCCGGAAACTTGACCAGTGGTACTTTTGGATGTCCCACCTGACAACCGAGCAGCTTCATTTTCCACTCAGAACTTGGTTAAAATACAACTAGATGTGTGTGATTCAACAAATCAGTATGCAAGCAACTACCACAAAAACTCCAACATATATGCTGCTAATCAATCAGGCCCCCAGCTCCTAGCAAGCAAGCACAATAATGAACATAAGTTGGACTCAGATCCCCATCTTCTAGTAGAAAACCAAGAACCAAATGATTCCCAGGTTAAAGAACCTGTTTTTGACGTGAAGAACTACTGTGCAAACAACATCAATTGCTGGGCCAGCACCTTAACTGCTGAAGAGTTTGAAGAGATTTGACAGAAGGGAGAGCCAGCTTGGATTGATGCTTTCTGACAATATATAATGAGTGAATTTAATCACCCAACATCAAAATCTCCTCAGCTTTGGTCTTTGACTCATGATGAAGGGCACCAACAGCAGCCTGAGACAGAAAATTGCCATGATCCTCACTCTTTCCACGGGGCTCAAGATTCACATGAACATCCCAATTAGACATCAGGCACCATGGAAGGTATTGAAGATCCCAACCACTCCAACCAAGCCAATTACAATGGAAATTTTCATGCAGATTATTATAATTAACTTCTAATATTACTAAAAACCAAAACCAGACTAAAATAGAACAAGATTATAAAGAAACAAAGATAGATAAAAAAATGATGATGATAAAACAGTGTCTTACCACTTTGAAAAATGCATAATTTGAAGATAGATAATTTATGGAGAGTTAAGGATAAAGTATTCTTTTAAGAGAGTATAATGGTGAAGAATGAGCTAAATCAAAAAGAAGTAACAGTTCAGTCTGAGGAAACAAGCAACAAAAAAGGAAAGAAAGTTAAATGAGAATGAGAATATTAAGAAACCAACATTGAAGCAGGACTTGTATTGATTCAATTGAGCAAGGAGGAGAAGAGATTAAAATTCAATAAGAAACAGGTCAAAAGACTAGTGGTGACTGGTGGTGAGGAGAAGGGAAGTCAGTAAGAAACAGGTCAAAAGACTAGTGGTGATGAGAATAGAATAGAAGTAGATAAGAGAGAAGCCAAAATACTAGTGAGAGAGAGAGAGGTTGAAAGAATAGAAGAGAGAGAGCAATATACTGGTATATAAGTGATGATTAGAATTATAGGGTGAGAATAAAGATGGGGAGAAGAGTTTTTAAGAAGATGGATTTGAAGATGTCCAATTAAGGAAAGAGGAAGAGGACAGTCAAAGATCAACTATGATGTAATGTGAAGTTTAATCATCTTTAATTAATGATTTTTATAAAGGAGGTCTATTGTAATTTTTAGGATTCAGCGTGGGGGTTTACAATAGGATTGGGATGTAGAAGATTTCAACACTGATCAAGCTTTTGGAAGTGATGGGTGTGGATACACCAATGCCATTGGTGAGTTTGAGGATCAGAATAACCTTGAATCTTGACCATGGCAAGGATTTTGATGGGTCTGATGTACTTGATGGTTTTGGTGGTGGTTTTGATGATACTTATGATAATAGAGGTGATGAAAATTATCACGAGGAGGATTTCTATGGCTATGAAAAAGATCCTTGTTAGTTTTCTTTCATTTCTAAATATGATCCACCTTTATTCCCCTGCTTTATCCCTCTGCTTTCAAGGCCTTAGTCAAAATAAATCCCCTCTTTCTTGGTTCCTTTCTTCATTTTTCTTTCTCCTTTTATTTCTTACATGTTCCAGATGTTTTATTCTCTCAGCTTTTATGTAGTTCCAAACTCCCTGGCAGGTGTCTTGGAGCCTTGCCAAGGGGGTGGGTGTTGTAACCTAGGTCACATGGTTGACTTGGCTGTGGCTCAGCCAGCCGGAGGAGACTACATCTGTCTCCTCCGGGCACCGGTTACCAACTATCACCAGGGGGGAATCTGCGACACTGTCTAGAGAGTTCCAGATCATAATTTTATCCATCAAGCTGTCTGATGTCAGTCCAATTTCTGGTTTAGGTTAGCTGTGAATAATGTCTATTCCATGCTCAACTCATTATGAACTGTTGCTGCTCCTGTGATGAAATTATTTGTCTGCCAGTTTGTACTCACAATTGATTCCTACTGATGTGATGTTTACCCCTAGTCCATCCTAATTATCTGTGACATAGGAGTTCTGATCAATAAATTGGCTACCTGCAGGGACCCAGGGGTATCCATCACTGAGACAACACTGAGAAAGCAATATTATGTTGATATTTCATCATATAATTGACTTGGTGATGGCAGAGTGGCAGGAGATCACTCCACTTTCACCACTTTGCCTTCTTTTGCACCACATTTCTTCACCATACTCTTAGCCTTGGACTTCTTATTTTCCGTATATTCATGGAGAGCCAGAGTTGATATCTTGTTTTTCTCTAAATAGAACAACAAGGCCATACCTCTATTTTCCAATTTTCAATGGAGGTTATCTTTGGGTGCTGGAAAAATTTTGAGCCTTTTATGTGGGGGGGTAATTTTTGGTGGTGTGATTATACACAATGGGGGGAATTGGTGGATTAAAAATGGGGAGCAGTGAAGGGAAAAATTGGTGACAGGAGGGGGGCCGGGCCGGAAGTCCTGTTTTGAACATCTACCGGCCATCAAGACATACATTTGTGGGTGGGTGTGGCTGTAAATAACTGGCTACCTGCTGGATTTGTCCCAAATACCAGACATCCCCACCCACACCTTTTGGCAGGCAGGTACCCAATGGCCTGGGTGGGTAACCACCAGTGGATAGTGGGTACCCATAGTGGGCTTGCCATGGCCATCTCTACAACCTGTGCACTTTTCCACCACCATGTTTGGGCAAATGTTGTGGTGGAAAGATTAAATCTGCTTGCCGCTGGCCTACCCACCAGCGGATAGCGGGACCTGCAATGGGCTCTCTGGGGCCATCTCTACAACCTGTGCGCTTTTCCACTGCAAAGTTTGGCCAAACTTTGTGGTGGAAATATAACAGCTGCTTGCCACTGGCCCTGGCAATTACCTGCCAGTGGATAGCAGGTACCTGCAATGGGCTTGCCGGGGCCATCTCTACAAACCGTGCACTTGTCCACCACAAGGTTCAGGGAAATGTTGTGGTGGACAGGTGACAGGAAATGCAGCTGTCTCCACCTTCAGCGGGTGGAATATGTGGTTGGGCAACAAGGATCTATGGCTATTGGAAGGAGAATTCCATTGAAATCCAGGCTTTACTGGCCATTAAAGGGATTGTGTCCCTTCAATGGCCAGTACAACCCAGCCATAAGGAGGAGTAAACACTTCCTTTGATGTCCAAGTTGTACAAGAAATTGAAATGAATGTGTAATCCCTTCAATGGCCGGTGTGGAAATAAAGGCTACCTTGGTAACAGAAACGGTAGGTTGCCCCTTTTTCCTGGTTGGTTTGGGTGGTTCTTTGGTTTCTTCTGCGGAATAAACAGCTGTTAGCGGAGAGTTAACTGGATTCCCTGCAACACCTTTACTCAGCAAGGGGACCGTTCCTCTTGTGTTCGTCTTCCTGATGTTGCCCTTCGCAGTTCCGCTTGCCCGCACATGCTGAAATTCGCTGAGAGAGCTCTAAAGTAAAATGCTTTCTTATATGTGTTGTAGTTGATAGCTATCTACTTTGATGATATAATGATCCCCCCCCCCCGCAACCCTGGTACAACACTCCCCCGGTCCTGTCCCGCAATCCCTGGTTCCTTCCCTGGAGCCCTACTTGCTCGTCTCCTCAATCCCGCATCGCACCACAGCTTGTCCCCAGCTACTATACCCTGTTGACCCCTGCAGCCTTCTGTTGCTCCCCTGCGCACGGCTTCCGCTCTGTCTGCCCCCGCTCCGCTTGCGAGCCTGGTACCCCGAACCCCGTGGTTCCACCCGGTCCCCTATGTCGCGCATACTGAAGCGGCCCTTGTCCGCCTGAACGATTGACCGCGCCAACATAGAATGTCACATGCTGCGCCCTTGTGCTTTTCCCCGCGGAATGTCCAATGACATTCGGTAAGTACCCCCTCTTACCTCAGCCTCAGTCTGCTGCTGAGCCCGCGTCTGCGGGCTCAGCTTGAGTGCTGCACCTCCTGTATATAAGTTCTCCCACACCGGTAAAAATCACCCATAAAATGGAGTGTGAACTCCTCTTGATGGCTGGTACAACTTGGCTGTCAAAGAAAATATACCTGCAATGGCAAATTTGTGCCAAAAATCCAAGGGATTGTGTACTCCCTTTGAGATTTCTGGGCTGAGGAAATTACACACTCTCCTCAATGACCAGTGCCATCCAGCTGAGAGGGGAAAGAACTCTGTTTGATGGCTGGTACAACTCTTTCATTGAAGCCCTCTGATGGCCAAGTTGTAACATCCATCAAACACAGTGTGCACTCCCTTTGATGGCTAGTGCAACCCAGCAATCAAGGGGAGATTCCCTCCCATGACCAGGTTGTACAATCCATTGAGAGGAGCTCACACTCCCTTTGATGGCTGGGCTTTACTAGCCATCAAAAGGAGTCCCTTGTTGATGCCTGATTAAACTTAGTCATTAAAGGAAGCATATACTCCTCTTAATAGCAGGGTTATACTGTCCATTCAGGGGATGAAATCCCTTTGATAGCCATTACAACCTGGCAATCAAAGGTATTCTCCCTCCAATTACCCAGTTGTATCCTAGGGAGTCCACCTGTGAAATATGCCAGCAATTTTACAATTGATTGTGTTACACAAGGTCCACCCTGCCATTTGCCTGAATGTGAGGGTGGAAATGGGCAAATACTGGACTTTTATGGGAGGTTTCTGCATGAAAAATCACCCATTTACTATGTTTTACATAACTGGGATTGCAGAATGGAGAGAAGTCTGGGATTTTTTGGCTACAGAATCTGACTGATGAACATTCCACAGTTTAAAGAACTTTCCACCCTCCTGGAGAATAACTCTTGAAATTGGTATTATTGTGATTTGATAATTGGAAGGGAAGATACTGAAACTATGTATCCATTCAGGGGATTGACAAATGCACGCCCACGCCAGGGGCATGCCCATCAAAAAAAGGGTGTGCAGCCCGCACACCCTTTTTTTGACAGGTGTGCATGCTGCACGCCCTGTTTTGGGCATGTGGGCACGCATGTAGATGGGCGTGCAGTTCGCACACCCATCTACAGGTGTGTGACTCCCCCAAGGATGGGCGTGCAGCCGCACACCCTGTTCAAACCAGGGTGTGCGGTTTGCACGCCCTGCCGGGGAGGTATACAACCCCCTCGGCCGGAGGGATCCCCCCCGGTCAAGGAGGTTGTATGACCTCCTCGACCAGAGGGATTCCCTCCAGCCAAGGGGGTTTTATGACCTCCTCAACCAGAGGGGAATCCCTCCGGTCAAGGAGGTCATACAACCCCCTTGGCCAGAGGGATCCCCCCCGGTTGAGGAGGTTGTATAACCTCCTTGACTGGAGGGAATCTCTCCGGTTGAGGAGGTCATAAAACCTCCTCTGCCGGAGGGATCCCTCCGGTTGAGGAGGTTGTATAACCTCCTTGACTGGAGGGAATCCCTCCGGTCGAGGAGGTCATACAGCCTCCTCGACCGGGGGGGATCCCTCCGGCCGAGGGGGCTGTACAACCTCCTTGAATGGAGGGATTCCCTCCAGTCAAGGAGGTCATACAACCTCCTCGGCCGGAGGGATCCCTTCCGGTTGAAGGGGTTATACAGCCTCTTCAACCAGAGGGGAATCCCTCCAGTCAAAGAGGTTGTATATCCTCTTTGACCGGAGGAGTTCCCTCCGGCCGAGGAGGTCATACAACTTCCTCGGCTAGAGGGATCCCCCCCCGGTCAAAGAGGTTGTATGACCTCCCCAACCGGAGGGAATCCCTCCAGTTGAAGAGGTTATACAACCTCTTTGACTGGAGGGATTCCCCTCCGGTAAAGCCGTGTGGCTGACAGGAAAGTCCCAGAAAAAAGGGACTATGCCGTCAGCACGCCCTATGTATGTACATAGGTAGGGGTGTGCCTGCCCCTACCTATATACATAGAAAGGGTGTGCGGCCTGCATGCCCTTATTATGTATATGGGTAGGGGCACGCACACCCCTACCTATATACATAAAAAGGGCGTGCAGGTTGCACACCCTTTTTGAATAGGGTGTGCAACCACACGCCCTGTTTTGGGTTGGTGTCGCACACCTATAGACGTGCTGACACCCAAAAGTGGGCGTGCAGCCCGCACGCCAATACAAAAAAAGGTGTGCGGGCTGCACGCCTTTTTTTAAGGGCGTGCATTGGGCGTGGGCGTGCCCGGGGGGGAGTGAGTTTATCATCACCCATCCATTCAATCACTGGTTAAGTCCGTTAATTGAATGGATATAATATCCATTTGATGAGTGGTCTGAGTTGAAAAAATTCTTCTAGATAATCTGCTTTTGGAAGGCAGATATGGAACATAGTCAGTTTATAAATGTGCCCAAGCATATAAAGAGAAAACCAAAAAACAGCAAACTCATCTGCTTTGACATATTCCCAGAGGAGCTCAACTGGATTCAGCTTGCCATGAAGTTTTGAGTGGAAAATGCACAAGAGCTCAGAGGAGCAACAGGAAATTAGCCTGTTTGAAATCTTCTTTGGAAAAAATGGTTGCAGAAATTTGGAAAACCCCCCAGAGGTGTAGCACATAAGTTGTGCAGGCACTGTATCTGGAATTTATCATGAGTTAAATAAAACTCCATCAAGGATTTGGAATTCATGGGGGCCTCCAATGGATTACCCCCTGAATTTTTCATGAGAACAAGGACTCCAAAAAGATATTCCATTATTTTCCAATATATTTACTGAGTTACTGCAGTCTTTTGGGTACTTGCAATATCTCCAAGGCTGAAACTGAGCTTGATGGGCAGCTTGTTTCCAAGAAAGTTTATGAGAAATTTAACAAGTTGGTCTGTTCAACCTTCTTGAAATGCCAACCCCTCTTCTGGAAAATGCTGCAGAAAATTTATGCTCAACAATATTTTACTTTGAAACAAGTGTTGGTTAATTATGATACCCTGTGACAAGAACCCATGAGGTGAATCCTAATCCCAAACTGAACTTACAACATATTCAACTTGATTTTCACTGTAAATCAGCATGTGTTGGGGTGAACATCTATTATGGTTGATATTAAGAAGAATATGAGATTGGGGTTGATTGAACATAACATTAAAATGGCCTAAGGTTTAATTACACAAGCACAACAGTTGACATCCAACAGGGTTCCCAAAAAAAATCATGGTCTGGCATGTTGAAGGTGTAATCCCTGTAGAAGGGAATACAAGCAGCAATGGCATCAGCAGTGATGGGCATGCTGCCACACCCGCTGAGCATGGTGTATCAGAAAGTAATAAAAGAAGCAATGCACCAGAGGACTGGTGCATTCCTGAAAAAGAAGCAAAGTATAATTACTTTCTTTAAAGGAAAAGCCCTTGGAGCTTTCCCATTCAGAATTTCTGCTGTTTGGGTATTTGCTCAGCATTCATTTATTAGAAATACCAGTTTCTTGTCTCCCATTCTTGTCTCTCATTCATTCCACCATCTCATCTTATCCACTCACTTATATACACACATACACACATCTCCAACTATACCTTATTATATATTATATATTATAAATACATATAAATACATTAAAAATAAATAAATAAATATACCTACTAATAATACCCCACCAACAACATGGCAATCTCTAGAGAGTGCCACAAATTCCCCCCTGGTGTATATGTTCCTACATGTACACTCTTGATAAATTAACTTTAAAGCTTGCTAAGAGCTCCACATTTGTCAAAAGTTGATCAAAACAACTGTGGATGCTCTGAAGAGTCCTCAAGTGTGCAGCAGTTGTGGAGCCCTTACCAAGCCACAAGTGTGTGGATTCTTGGTAGGGTAACCATCACTTGCTAAACTCTCCACAGTTTCAGAAAATCTAGAAAAGCAATTGTGGATTCTCTAAAAGCATCCTTACTGGTGGATGGTTTAGTGCAAGCTAAGGATTTTAGCCACCAGATTCAACCACCGGGCTGAGCTAAGCCCAAGCTAAATTGGTGTGAAGCTCCAAATTCAGCTAACTGTTGCTACATCCAGAAACGGTTAGCTTTTGAGCTAAATCTCCTGCTAGAGCTACAACATTTACACGTAGTTATCTCTGTCACACACAATGCCAACCAAAAAAGGTCCAAACTGGCTCCCACCCAATGATGAACAACTCACAAAAAGCTGGCTGAAGATCTTGGAGGACATTATCCAATCAACAGGACAAAAAAAGGAAGACTTTTGGAAGCGCATTTCCAACAATTACAACACATATGCAACTAACTTTTACCAAGAGTGGAGTCACTGCATGCATTGGTTTGTTCTCTCTTTTCTACTTAAATCCAATTATCTGACTTTTTTTTTTTTGGTTTTATGCAGCTGGGGACACATACAAAAATGGAGGTTAGTGTTTTCTGGTGTTTACTATAAACTCAAAAAGAGCCAACCATCTGGCTCTGTTGTAACCGGCCTACTTCCCAATTCCAATAAAGCCTATTACAAACAAGAAGGAAAACAATTTCCCTATGAGCAAGCTTGGATGGTCCTCAAGGACTCACCAAAGTGGAACAACCTTTTGGAAAATCATGGTGTTCAAGTTTCAGAAGAATTTCTCTTGAATCCAACACCTTTGACCCCGGGGCTTCAAGAAGAAACTCCTCCAACCTCTTCAACCCCCCATCAAGGGTCTGAAATGACTTGGAAGCATCCTCCTGGGATTCACACTACCAAGTGTGCAATGAGTGAGGATCACTAGAATGCCAAGATAATCAAGATCCTTTCAAGTTGTTCAAAAGACTACCGTGAACAAACATTGGCCATGAATAAAACCAATGACATTCGCCGCAAGTTTTCTAGAGCTGAAGTAAATCAGTCAAATATGGAAATCATGTCCAAGAAAATAGATGACTTTCCGGACAAGATCTCCCAAGAATTTTTGCAGCTTCAAAAGGAGACAATACTTCATGAAATGCAGGAACAGCTTGAGGAAAAGAGAAAATCAGCCTTACAAACGGCTAACAAGAACAAACAGTCACAATCATCTGCAAGTAAACAAGATCCCGGATTGTCTCAAGATGAGGGGTCCTCAACTCATGAGAGTGAGGCTGACTCATCAGATGATGATGATGTAGATCCTCTGATTGATCCTTTTTTGTGAAATTGTTTCTCTCTTTTTTCTCACATAATAAATCTCTTTCATGACTGTATTTCACACAAAAAATAACTTGTTGTTTTTTTTGATGTGTTTCAATTTCTAAACATGACCAACTATTTCTAGATACAACTTAAAGAGATGAAAGTTTTCCTATCTCTTAGCTGGGTGCATTCCTGGCCCCCAAACGCGCCCAGTTAAGATCAATTAAGTTTTTTGTTAGCCTTAAATGTTGGGCACCAGATTGGAGTTCAATTGTTTGGATTAGCTGCTTGCTAAAGTTGTACTGTAGTGTATGCTTTGAGGTGGAACAAGATTAATCAATTGGGGTAATTTATATTGATCATTTGAATTGCGCTCATGGCCCTCTATTATCATGTTGTGGAGGATAATACAAGTCCTCATGATTGATTTCATGCACTGCCAGCATAATTGCCCAGGTTGAGTCCATCCTAGTTAAACTAGGATGCAAACAACCAATTTAAATTAGGTTGACCTCAACCAATGAAATATAAAACCAAGGGGGGTCCCTTGGATTTATATTTCATCAGTTGATTTCAACCAATTTTAAATTGGTTGATTGCATCCCAGTTTAACTGGGATGAATTCATCCTAGGCAATTATGCTGGCAGTGATGTGGTGAGGTTCCACATGCAAAAGGGTGTGGTTAGAATACCCCAGTGGGATTTCAAAACCCCAAAGGCTCTTTCAATATCTTTTTGAAAGGCTTCTTGAAGTTTTTCAAAGTGCTGGGAGGGAGAGTCCTGAGCTACACCTTTGGCTTTGATGAGAGTTGAACAATTGGGGTAGATTCCATTGGTAAAAGCGTGTTTGTATTTTCAGTTGAAAACTTTGAATTCAACATCCCAACCACTCCCTGAGATTTGTTCTTCAAATATGGTTGATTTCTGGATGAAATTGGTGTCATTCATTGCCCCAGCAGTCCCAAACAATACATGCCAGATCCATAGTTTTTGGTTGGAAACCACCTCTAAAACAACTGTTGATTTTTTCTCCTTTCCTTTATACTGCCCAGCCAATGCACTCAGGCAGTTTTTCCATTCCCAGTGCATACAATCAAGGCTGCCAATGCAACCAGGAAATCCATTTCAATCATTTACATCAATTAGTCTGATTAAGTCTTTGCTGGTTGGCTTTCAAATATATTTATTGCTGTATAGGTAGTTGATGGTGCTAGTAAACTCTAGTAAAGACTTGCAGGCAGCTGTTTCACTAAGTTGGCAGTACTTTTTGGTAGAATCCATTGCACATCCATATGCTAGCTGTTTGAGTGCCAATGTAATCTTCTGGAAGCTTGATAATCCAAGCTTTCCAGTACAGTCCTAAAATAGATGGTCCATTTGAGTGTACACTTAGATAGACATAAATAAAAAATAACTCACTGGTTTCTGAACAAAGTAAGGACAGACTGATTCAACATCACACACAATATTCAGGAAGAGCTCCTTACTGAGTTGGAATCAATTGTCATTTGAAATCCTTGTGGTCACAAGTTGATTTTTCAACGAAGTAGTCCTTCATTAGCTTTTGGTGTCCTTTTGCATGTGATTTTTCCTGATTTGGGTGGCGGCAATGGATAGGAGTAGGAAACATTTCTTTGTCACTTTCCAGCTCAGATAGTTCAGTATAGTCAATTCCTTCATCTCTGTCCTCTGATTCTGATCCAAATAAATCTTCAAGGAGGCGCTTCCGGCAGACCATAGTTTTTGTTAGCCGGAGTTGCTTGTTGGTAAGGTTAAGAAAGGTGTGTCAAGCTAGCTGTTTTGGCTTGGCAGTTTAAGGCACTAAGAGCATCTCCAGCAAAGATGGGACCGCGCGACCTTTTGCTAAATTTAGCGGGTTGCGTGGGAAAACAGGGGTCCAGCAGACCCGCTACAGGATTCCAATCAATCAAATCTGAGTCCCATCCCTCATGTCAGCCCTAGAGATACTCCAGAGTATCCTAAGAACTGACTAAACTATAAAATACAATAAAAATAATGTATTAATACTTTTAATAATAACATATCATGAAATATTATTATATCAATCAACTCAGAATGTAAGTTTAAGTGGGGAAGCTCACTCAAACCACCACTAAATTCCTACTCCTTCTAGTACTTTATCATATGATAAAGATACTTGAAGAAAAAGGGAATAAAAAGTATAAAGTATGGATTAGAAATTATTGTCATAAAAGCTGAGAGACAATAAGCTTATTTGCATAAATATAATAATAATAAAATTATGCTTATAAGAAACAAATTACCTAAGTGCGTGGTAATTTCCCAGTATTGTTCTATTAAATGAATTGGCCCATGATGTGATTGGTTATACATACATGTCATGAGTTCATGGGGACATAGAAAATACTGTGCTCAATTCAATACAATTCCCATTGCATCATAGTGCATTTGAATTGTAATACATTAGAGTAGAATATACAACAAAATTCTAGAACCTTTCCCTGAAGACCTCTAGAATATAAAAGGAGGCCATTTCCTGGCCTAGGATTGGATCCTCAGCATATTCACCCAGTACCACATTAGTTAATACCCTGAATATTCTCCTCCTACTATTAGAGTAGTGTATTCCCTTTATCCAACCCAACCTTTATTTACTGGAATTAGTCTCAAGTTACCTTAGAATTCCCCATCCTTGGCCTTGATCTATTCCTTATAGAGCAGTTGCTGCAAGACTACCACCTCTGACAGTAGCCAATCAGCTTAAGTGCTTGCCAGCTGCTTAATAGCAATTTTTATTGCTATACCTTACCCAAAAGACAAAGGATAGCCAAACCTACACGGTTAACTATTGGTCTTCTCCAATTGATTGGTTTGTATATCAAATCTACAATTATAAGGAGTTTTAGGTTATCCTCTGTGCATAGTTTGGACACTATAGAGAGAATAAAATACATATTTATTCAGATAACCTTTCAGCACAGTGAAAGTACCTGGCTTATTTATAGAAATTAAGCCAGTTTTTCATACACATAGCTGACACCTCATCCCAGCTGGCTATTTATCCCAGCCTATAGCGGCTTTCGGAGGCCTCCCAAAAAAGTGAGTCCCGTCCATTTGAAGTCCGCCATCCATCCTCTCGATGTCAACGCTGATTAAAAGCATCTCTCCAAACATAAAAATTATCAATCACAGATATCTACATATTTATATACAACATTGATATGGCCAACATTGATCCAAGTCTCAACAACCTTGGGCCATCAGATGAGATGGAAATTCCTTTGCTGCCATCCACCGTTTTGATGTCTTCTGCACAAGCCACCCCAACTACAACCAAGAAAAAAAATGGAGCTCAATGTGGAAATTGAAGAGAAAAAAACAAAGAACCCAAATTGGCGTATTGAGGAGGATAGATTCCTCTGTATCAGCTGGCTCAAAACAAGAAAAGATGCCGATGTTGGAACCGGTCAGAAATCAAGTGCATTTTGGGAACAAATACATACATTGTTCCTCAAGATGATGGATGAACACATCAACAATCACAAATACGACCTCAAGATGAAGCCGTTTCCAATTCTCTTGCAAGGAGCACTTGAAAGCCAATGTTCCACAATACTTCACCGAGTGAACAAGTATTGTGGATTCTTTGCCAATGTTCAACGCTGACTTGGGAGCGGCAAAACCCGCAATGAAATTGTAAGCTTCATGTTTCCTTTCCTCTTGTTATTTCAACCACTGAAATATTGTTTGTACTGTCTGCCAAAGGGTGTCAAGGCCAAGGCTCTCTTCAAGGCCAACATGGGAACCTCGTTCACACTGGACCACTGTTGGGTGATCTTACAAAAATTGCCAAAGTGGCAAGAAACCATGGACAAATTAGCTGCCCAATCAAAAACACCAACCAGGAAACAACCCCCACAATTGACTTCCTACCCATCATCCAAGCAATCAACAATTAAGGAAATTGATATCAATGAGGATGCTGAAGAATCTGAACCAACGGTTGGATTGTCACGCCCAGAATGTTGCAAGGCGGCTAAAAAACGCAAATACAAGGATGATGATGTCCGTGAGGGGCAGAAAGAGCTAATTAGGATATCAAGAGAGAAAATGGAAGCTATGCAGATGGTGGCTGATGAAGCTATAATGAGCAAGGATACCTCTACCATGAGTGAAATACAGCGTAGATTTTATGAAGCCAAGCAGAAAGATATAGCCCCAAAGACTTGGCTTGATAGTAGATAATTTTTGATTTCATTTTATTTATCATTAGTGTCATTTGTTCTTTCTTTCTCCTATTCATGATTATCAAACACAAGAAATTTTATCATATTCTCTTGAGTCAAGAAAAAAAAAATGAGACAGTTGAGCAAAAGGCATCCAATGATCATGATTATCAAACACAAGAAATTTTATTATATTCTCTGGAGTCAAGAAAAACAAAAATGAGACAGTTGAGCAAAAGGCACATGAACAAGCATTAAGGAATCAGCAAAGAAAATATATTAAGAGGAAAATTCCCCATCACTCAAGCTATCCTCAGAGTCAACCCCCACAATTCCCAATGCCTCTTTCTTCCTAAGCCTTTTGAGATGTAACTTCCACTGGTGCTCTATCAAGGCACCCTTAAGATTACCATGCATTGATTCACAGCAAATTGCTTGGTAGCGAGCAAGGAAAAAATCAAATTCTGAAGGGGATCCAGAGTGATGGTTCAATTCCGTTTGGCTGTGTTGATTGTATTCAAGATTTCCATGAAGGTGGGATCCCGTTCGTCCTCA